>CM031241.1:383082861-383508076 GCA_018340775.1 Taxus wallichiana var. yunnanensis
AAGCTATCATGGATTGGCCAAAGCACCACTATAGTGACTCAGGTTCACAGCTTCATGGGATTAATAGGTTACTACATGAGATTTGTTCAGGACTTCTCTTGGATTGTGCATCATATCACTTCCTTAAGTAGAAAGGGAATAAGTTTTTTTGGTCAAACCGGTGTGAGTAGGCCTTTTGGACACTAAAGAAATGTCTCAATACAACACCTATCCTTACAATACCAGATCCAAACGGTGATTTTTTCATTTACACAGATACTTCTTTAGCAGAGCTTGGAGGTGTGTTGATATAGGAGGATAGAGTAGAGGCATTTGAGTCTCGCAAACTCAAATATTATGAGCTTGATTGTCCAACTCATCATCTTGAGCTTGCATGTAGTTGTGCACAATTTGGTTTGATGGAGGCACTTTCTACTTGCTCACGATTCACACTTAGGATAGATCATTTGGTTCTTTACCATATCTTCACGTAGCCTAATCTTAATGCTCACCAATGACATTGGATGGAGGTGATTTTTGAGTATGATATGGAGATAGAGCGTTTGAAAGGCAAGGATAATGTGATTACTGACACTCTTAGCAGAAAAAGAGATGTGGCTATGGCCACCTCGGTGAGAATAGATTTTTGAAGCGGATTCTTCAAAGAACTTCATCTTGACAACTTCTACATTACGGTTCAAGAAGAGATTGAGTTGTAGAGACCCATCGAGGGAAGTTTGATAGTTTTTATTTAGAGGTAGATATCCTTCTCGGGCATAGAGGTTAGATTTATGTTCCCAGAGACGGAAGCTTGAGGTAGGACATATTGAAAGAGGAACATGATGCACCCTATTTAACCCATCCTAGGGTGAAGAAGATGCACTACTATGAGATAGTTATATCACTGGAGAGGAATTCACGAGAGACGTGGCTCGGTTTGTGTGACACTACTTACGGTGCCAAAAAGTGAAGGTCAAGCATCAACATCCAGTTCACCTTCTCTTTCCTCATGCTATACTAGAGTGGAAATGGAACACCATTTCCATGGACTTCATTGTTGGACTATCAATGTCGAGATATCACCACGACACTATCATGGTCATAGTTGATAAATTGACAAAAGTGGCTCACTTTTCTCTAGTGAATACCACTTATACAGCTAGTGTAGTGGCATGTGTATATCTTGATGATATTGTCAGGTTGCATAGGATCCCATGAAAGATTATTTGTGGTTGTGATCCTTTGTATACTTCTCATTTCGGACTACCATGCAATATGCCCTTAGGATAAGAATCAACTTCATCACAACATATCTCCCAGAGACAGATGGAAAGAATGAGTGGTGAATATGATTTTAGAGGACATGCTTAGGATGTATGTGATCGATCGTTAGGCGAGATGGGAGGAGTACTGTACTTGGTGGAGTTTTCCAACAATAATAGTTTTCAGAGTTCTATAGGCATGGCTCCTTTTCGGGCTTTGTATGGCAGAGAGTGCATGACACCTCTTAGTTGGGACATGTTAGAGGACATGGTTTCTCTTGGACTAGCTTTGTTACAGGACATGGAGCAGTAGGTGGTTTTGATCAGATAGAAACTGTAGGAGGCTTAAGACATGCAAAAGAAGTACGTAGATCAGCATAGGACCAACCGTAGTTTTTATTTGGGCATGAAGGTGTTCCTTCGTGTCAGGCCACATAAGAGCCCTATCCATTATGGAAAAGGTTCCAAGTTAGCTCCTAGATTTGTGGGTCCTTTTTAGATCTTGGAGCGTATCGGCCCTTTGGCCTACTATCTAGTGTTGCCACCTAGCTTCACTCACGTACATAATGTGTTTCATGTTTTAGTTCTTGGGAGATATATTACGAGATCATTATCATGTGTTGGATTGGACCTCATTACAGTGTACAAGATGAGGGGATGGTAATGGTGGAGCCCATTCGCATCATAGATTGCAGGAACATGGGCATTCGAGGAAGAGAGATTTACCGGTTGTGAGTAAAGTGGAACAAATACGATGAGGCTAACTACTTGGGAAGATGCTACTATGTTATGAGTTCGGTTCCCACGTATGTTCCAATGGCTTCTAGGAGGAAGTCGAGGCTAAGGGGAGAGGGATGTAGTGCCCATTTCCCTTCAACACTTTTCTTACTGATCATGATATTGTTGACTATATTATGAAAATTATTATAATTTTGGATTAGTCTCATGTTAGATATTAGATCATGGATTATGGTTGACTTTGATTCATATATGATGCATAATGATTATTAGAGACACTTTATATATTAATGATGATATACTATTTGCCAAGGTTATATTATGGATGTTGTTTGGACATGTTATATTTGGATATTGTGAGTAGACCTAGAAATGGAAATTAATTGATGATATAGTTGCTTTGAGTAAAATTGCAAATGATCTTCTTGGTTGCTTGGATGTTGTTGTGATTCATATATTTAGATGATTTTGGAATTTTATTTATATTATTTTGATGTTTTGATATGGCATCAAGGCCAAAGGAGGTATTTGTATTTTGCAGGTTTAAAATATAACAACAAACATTGGGGATTGGATACCAATCACATTAGAATTCTAGATGAATTCAACAAGGTCACCAATATAACTTGTATTGTTTAAGAGTGTTTGATTATGTTAGAGATTCCCATGGGGGATTAACTTTAAATATGACCAAGGATTATGTGCATTTATTTATTTGGTTCCTTTTATTGATGTTTGTATGTGTTTATTAAGAGAGGTTTTTATCCCTTTCATTTAAATAAATTGTGGTGTTAATATTGTGAGTAATCATGTTGTTAAGTTAATTAATCAAAAGATATCATGAGAATGTAATCAATAGAGTTGTTGGTGTTGGTTTATGTGGTGTAAGAGATATGTAAGTGATGTGTAAGTTTAATTTTGAGTGTGAAACACTCCACCTTCTTGGAAATTTGAAGTTTTCCTCGAGAATGATTTTAGAGGCTTGTGGGACAAGTTAAACTTGTCCCATATCTCTTAAATTTATTTACCAACCATACTTATGGTTGGAGAGCTGAAATTAGAATTTTATAATAAATTTTAAGAAGACAAAGTGCAAGTCTTAATTACACTTTTCTTACATGCTTTAATTTCAATCCATTAGGATATGGACTTATTTTGAGTATGTAAGTAAACTGTCATATTATTCACTCACCTATTTATTATACATTGGAGAATGAAGTTGAATTTTGGGTTTAGGTTGAGGATGTGTGATGTGGCATCCTACATGGATCCACCTCATCCTCTTCTCTTCCCTCTTCTATAAGATTTCCTATTGCTTGTCTCATTTTGGGGTTTTCTTCACTTTTTGAACTCCTTTCTAGGGTGAATTCTTTTTCTATTTTGGAGCTCTTGCTTGGAGAAGGTTTTGGAAGATTTTTGCATGCTTGTACTTGGCTATTTTTGATTACTTGCATTGGGATAAAGCTTGTTGTTTTGGAACTTGGAACAACTCCATCATGGAGAGGTAGGATCTTGGATCTTGTAATGCTTCTTTTCTGTTTATGAAATTGTTATTGTTGTGGATGTTTTGGCATGTTTTTGGGATGTTGGGTAGATGGCCTAGGAATGGTGTAGGAGAAGACTATGGGGTTCATTTTGTGGGAGGCACAAGTGTTTTGGGGAGGTATAAGTGTGGAGGGAGTTGGGATTTGGGTTCCACCATACAAAGAAATAGCTTGTATTTCTTTACTCGTTATGTGGTGCCATAAGAGTTTGGGGAGGCATAAGGAAATGTGAGGAATAAGGGGTACTTAGGGGAAGCATAAGGGCATGTCAGGTCTTTGATATACTATATTTTGGTGGTTTGAAATATGATGGTGATACCAATTTCCCATTTGGGAGGCATAAGTAGCATCCTCCATAGTTCCTCAGTCCTTTGGCTTGCTTGATGAAGCCTCGGTGTTGTTTATCATACTTTAAGGTGGTTGTAAATTGCATTCTGCTTTTAGGACTGCGTTTTAAATGTGGAAATGTTGCTTGTTTGTTATGGAAGCCTATTTTTCCTTATGTTGAATCACATATTCAATTCCATTATGGTTGGGGCTTGGGGACAATGAACAAGGATGTCTTCTCCTTGTCATTGGATACCTTGGTTGTTTGGAGAGCGTTGCCTTTCCCCGCTCTTGTTGTGATCAGAATTGTAAGAATTATAAATCTACATGTTGTTTTGGAGAAAACAAGAAAAAAGAAAACATTTTGACATTCCTTTTTTGAAATGAAATCTTATTGTAACTTTTCCCACTTGAAATGGATGAAGTTGTATATGTGGGTAAGTGCAGGAAGTTGATGGACAAATATTAGAACTCGTAGGGATTATTAGCTATACACGCACTCTAAATTAGAAAAAATTATATGAATATGAATCATAGCATTCAAATCTAGTTTCTAAAATACTAATTTTTTAAAAAAGACGGACAAGTTTAGCTATATTAAACACTTAAAATTATATGACTTAGTTTTTTTTTTTTAACTTATAAGATTGTAGTCCGTTTGCCCGCATTTTGGATGACCAAATCTTGTTTTTTTCCTTGGGTGAAACATTAGATGTAGTTGTCTACCTTGGGATGGATTTTATTTTGTATTTTTTTAGCAATATTTTTTTTTTATGATTTTTTCCGTGAAAGTGGTTTAAAAATATTTAGAAAATGGAGCGCTTTCTGTTTTCCCGCCATAACTATATAAAAAATATCAAAATCAAATATATATTTTTTTAACATGTATACAATTTGTCCACGCTTGGGATGGTATAAGTTTTATCATATTTTGATAAGCGAAACAAAAGTTATAGTCTTAAACGTAGACATGAACATTCACGGAAAAAATGTCTTAAAGACCTATTATTAGTAAAAATTATAAAATGATATTTATCGTATTCTATTCACTTTAAAAACAATATTTCTACTGAAGCTAAGAGTATCCCCTAGATGATGACACCATTTTTGTGGATTGTTTTCGGTTTTTAGTATGGTTCAAGTCTTTGGAAGAGCAGATTTGAGGTTTTCTGACCTTTTACACTTCATAATGACCTTCCATAGCTTTGGTTGGGGAAAAACAGAGATTTTCCGAGGCTTAGGTTCGGCAGATAGATCTGCGATCATGGTTTATAAAGCGCGATCGTGGTTTTTTAAACATAAGCTGAGCGCACTTTATAAACTGTGATCGCAGCTTTATAAAGAACACTCTTCAGCTTCATAAATCATATTTACACACATCCCAATGTCTGAATTACCATGTGATTTTTACTCTCTGACCTTACCGTATGAATTATGTGAAATTTTGTCTTTTTCTGCATGTTTTTCTTATCACCGGAAGTAAAACATCATGGGAGATAAAAAACAAAGTCAAAAAAGAAAGTCATTAAGTAAAAAAACACCAAACGAATTAGAGGCCAACAAAATTCAAAATGTTGAGTGAATGCGGAAACTTCGTGAATCTAGAAGAGGTTCATCTTCAATCCCAACTATTGTAAGCAATGAAGAACTAGGTAATGTTTCTCTTTGTTAATGTTGAAGTTGAATTAAATACTCTTGATGAAGAAGTTTTTACTATCAATGTTGAAGAAGAATTAAATACTCATGATATAGCAAATGTTGAAATTGAAGGAGACAATGAAAATGTGAATAAGGAAATTCATGTTGAAACTGTAGACAAGCAAAATTTGACAAAAACACCTCCTAGGATTTTACATAAGAAACCTAATTTTTTAATTGAAATTGATGAAAACATTTTAAAACCAATGTCCGAAAAAAATTTCGAACGACAAATCATAAGAAACGCCACCGAATTTGGGATAATCATTTTAAAATTTTAAACGATTCCCAAAGATGTCAGTTGTTGGTTACTTTGATGAAATTGATTAAAATGAGACCTACATTAAACACCTTAGGATTGACAACATCTAATATACGTGGTCAAGCCTCTACAATTGTTGAAAAACTTCATGATGCATATCACACTTCAGGTGTCAAGAGACACACTAGGGATAGTAATATTGTGCATCGTGTACTTGTTACTAGTGTTGTAAGTGAATCAATAAAAATAACATTTGATTATGAAAACAAGTCGAATGTTGCAAGTTAATCGAAAAACTCTAATGATAGCAATTAAAAGACGTAATATCCTTCAATCACTCAATAGTGTCCATTTTTGGGAATTTTCTCGCTAGAGCACCACGTAAGACAAAAATAATTTTGATGCTATAAGAAAAGTTGTTATTAAATTTTGGCATGATAACACTAGTGTTTCACCTAATACAAGAGATGTTATAAAACAGAGTTGGTTCTACTAATCGTGAACCACATCCAAAGCATTTCTTAGATATGACTCAAACTCAATTTTTTCGTAAGTTTGAACAAGAGAATTTGGAAATTAAAATTAGTCAATGTTTTTTTGAAATGTTGAAACCATTCTATGTGAAAATCAACCATGCTCACACCACTTGTTGTAGGTAACATGTTGAATTTGTGATGCATTATGCTAAATTTTTACGTATTCATTTTAATTTTCATTTTGAAACTATGTTATTTGAATGTGGTGTTCAAGTTCCACCAATATCTTCCAGGGATTTCATTCCTACTATATTTTGTGAAAAAGAAGTTGGACAATTTTTTTATAGTCAGGATTGTTTAGATGGAAGTTGTAGTACATGTGACGGATTACCTAAATTGGAAAGTTACATCCATGAGCAAATTAAAGGTACAATAGGACATAATTTAGTTGAGTTTGATAAATATAAATCAGTTGCATACCAGTTGAAAGATGGAAAAGAGTCGAAATGGTGTGAGCTAGTTACAGAAACAAATGCCCATTTTTCAATTTATGAGAAAATTTAAGGATGAAATTGTTTATGAGTATGCGAGGCATACACATAGAGCTTGATGGTTGGATGAACAATTCAAGCTATGCAAAGACACATTTCCTATTGGTACTATTGTTTCAGTGGTCGATTTTACAGAGAATTACACATTGCAACCACAAATGGAGGTTCAATCGCAATATTACAACTCAGTACAAGTTGCCATTTTTGTGCATATAGCATTTCTACATTCTCCTGACAGTACAGAGAATGATCAAAAAATTTAAGAGAGTACCACTTTTATATCAGTGATGATCGTACTCATTCTACTGAATTTGTGCAAGGGTGTTTCTAGTTATTTTATGGAAACTTGTCTGATAGGGACATCCACTTCAAACAACATTATATATGGTCAGATAATTGCACGTCTCAGTTTAAGAATGAATGAATGTTTTATTGGATGAGCAGAATACATGTCAAGATGGGTGTGCAACATATTTGAAGTTTCACCGATCTTTGCCGACAAGTAAAAGGAGAGCATGATGGTGTAGGGGCATGTGTGAAAAGAGCTCTTGTAAGAGAAGAGTTGAAGTGCAAAGATGGTGCTAAATTAAAAGATGCAAAGAGCATAGTGGAAATGTGTACTGACAACATGGCTCGAGGTTCTCAAGAAAATTCTACAGTTCACAGATATTTTTGGTTGATAGAGGAAAAACATATTACTAACTACGAGGATTGTATGACACTCACTTGGGTCCAGTGATATGCACTCATTTTGTAGCTTAGATGCTACTGTGGGCCGTATGGACAAGAAATTTGACATGTTTTTGTGCATCTTGTATCGAATTTTCACTGCTGAATGTGATTGACAAGAATGGGTGGAAGGATGGATTTGTAGGCCTCTAACTCCACTTCCTAGTTATCAACCTCCACAAGCATTACGACTTGTTTCTCCAAATGAAGTTACAACATCCAAGGACTTTAACAAAATTTTGATTTTGGTGCGACAAGGTAAATTTATGGTTATTTATTTAATTTTTGCATTGAGTTATGTCCATTGAAATTTTAATATGTAATTTAAATTTGAGTTGTTCAACCTTGGTTTTTTTGTAGGACATGTGTTTGCATGAATTGTGATGAAGACAATGAAGAATGAACAGATTATTTCTTATGTCGTTGCATCGAGGAAAGAAAGAAGTTAACTTCTCCCATTATAGATGGTGAAGATATTGATTATCCTATAGGGTCAAAAGTGGCGATTCTTGGAACTTGGCTTGACGGTATCCATTAAAAACTCCTCTTGTTTGGGTGTTTGAAGAATTTGAGAAACACAGGAAAATACTTTTATATTCACATCTAGTTCTAGCCACAAATACTCAGCTTTATAGATATCAAGGAAGGCCTAATAACAAGGTTCTTTAGAAGGTTCGAGAGTCAGATCATGAAGCAATCTTGTCTACTATTCAGAGTAGATCCGATCGTGATGGTTCATTGGAATGAATTTACAATGCTTGAATGTCTGGTATATATAATTTCTTTTTAATATATATATAAATTTTTAGTTTAAATATCTAGATTTAAGTTTGAATATATTTTATTTTAAATTTGTGTATTTTGTACATATATAAATAGATAGTATATGTTTTTGATTTGAAACTTAAATTTTTTTGACTAACACTTTTATGTTTAGGTTAGTGGTGCCAGAAAAGCTTCCACCTTCACGTGGTTGGCACTGTTAGTAGAGAATTTTAAATTCTCGAAGCTAAGAGAAGCTTTCATTGTTTGAAAAAGTTGTAAATTTTGAAAATGTTGTAAATTTTGAAAAAGTTGTAAATTTTGAAAAAGTTTTAAATTTTGAAAAATGTTGTAAATTTTGATAATGTTGTAAATTTTGAAAATGTTGTAAATTTTAGAAAATTTGTAAATTTTGAAAATGTTGTAAATTTTGAAAAAGTTGTAAATTTTGAAAAATTTGTAAATTTTGAAAAATTTGTAAATTTTGAAAAAGTTGTAAATTTTGAAAATGTTGTAAATTTTGAAAACGACTCCTCCCCAGGTGTTTACAAGACCATACCTACACATGTGCACCAAAATGAGAAGGAAAAAACTGAGAAAGACTATTGTAGAGGGTCTCTACGCCGAGGTGTCGGATCAGACGAGGCCTCTCTAGGTGCCACGGAGTCTGAGTAGTCACCCGTCGAAGTTGAACGATATTTTGGTCTCAGGGCTCTTAAGGGACTATGCCCGAATGAAGTAGCACTGAAGCAACGACCCTTTCGTGCCTTTGAAACACCACCTCCTCTAGCGTTCACCTGGCCACTCGGACATGTTGACACGCTTAGTTCGGTGCCATGACCCTCTATTTGCAAAATATAGCGTTTGACAAACCTTACACCGGCACCAACCGCACTATTTCACGCGTTTGCAAAAAGGAGGACAGCGAGAGCACCAAATGAGAAGGAAAAATCCAAGAGAGGCTATTGTAGAGGGTCACTATGCTAAGGTGTCGATTAGACGAGGCCTCTCTAGGTGCCACGAGTCGAGTAGTCACCCATTGAAGTTGAATGATATTTTGGTCTCGGGCTTTTAAGGGACAACGCTGGAACAAAGTAGCCCGGAATCAATGACCATTTCACACACTGAAACACCACCTCCTCTAGCATTCACCTAGCCACTAGACATTTCAACATAGTCGGTTAGGTGCCACAACCCACCGTTTGTGAAATATAGTGTTTGATAACCTTACATTGGCTCTAACTACATTATTTTGCGTGTTTGCAAACAGTAGGACAACGAGAGCACCAAAATGAGAAGGAAAAAACTAAGAGAGGCTATTGTAGAGGGTCCCTATGCTGAGGTTTTGGATTAGATGAGGCCTCTCTAGGTGCCACGAGTCCGAGTAGTCACCCGTCGAAGTTGAACAATATTTTGGTCTCAGGGCTCTTAAGGGACTACACCCAAACGAAGTAGCCCGGAAGCAACGATCCTTTCGCGCACCAAAAAACCACCTCCTCTAGCATTCACATGGCCACCTAGACATGTTGACGTAGTCGGTTTGGTCCCACGACCCACCATTTGCAAAATATAGTGTTTGACAACCTTACACTACCTACAACTACAATATTTCATGCGTTTGCAAACAGTAGGACATCGAGAGCAATTAAATGAGAAGGAATAAACTAAGAGATAATATTATAGAGGGTCCCTATTCACAAGGTATTGGATTAGAGAGGCCTCTCTAGGTGCCACGAGTCCGAGTAGTCACCCGTCGAAGTTGAATGATATTTTGGTCTCAGGGCTCTCAAGGGACTATGCCCGAACGAAGTATCCTGGAACAACAACCCTTTCACGCACTGAAACACCACCTATTCTAGCATTCACCTAGCCACCCAGATGTTCCGGTACAGTCAGTTTGGTGCCACGATGCACCATTTGTAAAATATAGTGTTTGACAACCTTACATTGGCTCCAACTGCACTATTTCGCACGTTTGCAAAAAGTAGGACAACAAGAGCACCAAAATGAAAGGAAAAATCTGAGATAGACTATTGTAGAGGGTCCCTATGCCAAGGTGTCATATTATACAAGGAATCTCTAGGTTCCACGGAGTCCGAGTAGTCACCCGTCAAAGTTGAATGATATTTTGGTCTCAGGGCTCTTAAGGGACTACGCCTGAACGAAGTAGCTTGAAACAAACAACCCTTTCATGCACCAAACACCACCTCATCTAGCATTCACCTAGCCACCTAGACGTGTTGGCACAAAGATTTGGTGCCACGACCCACCGTTTGTAAAATATAGTGTTTGCAACCTTACGCTAGCTCCAACTATATTATTTCATGCGTTTGCAAACAGTGAGGACAACAAGAGAAATGAAATGAGAAGGAAAAAAACTGAGAGGATATTGTAGAGGGTCCCTACGACAAGGTGTTGGATCAAATGAGGCCTCTTTAGGTGCCATAGAGTCCGAGTAGTCACCGTCAAAGTTTAACGATATTTTGGTCTCAAGGCTCTTAAGGGACTATGCCCGAATGAAGTAGCTTTCTGAAGCAAAACCTTTTCGCGCACCAAAACACCACATCCTATAACATTGACCTAGCCACCTACACGCAGTAGGCGTAGTCGTTTCGGTGCCATGACCCACCGTTTGCAAAATATAGCATTTGACAACCTTACACTGGCTCCAACTGCACTATTTCATGCGTTTGCAAATAGTAGGACAACGAGAGCACCAAATGAGAAGGAAAAAAATGAGAGAGGCTATTGTAGAGGGTCTCTACACCGATGTGTCGATTAGATGAGGCCTCTCTAGGTGCCATGGAGTCCGAGTAGTCACCCGTCGAAGTTGAACGATATTTTGGTCTCAGGGCTCTTAAGGGACTACGCCCGAATGAAGTATCTCGGAAGCAATGACCCTTTTGTGTACCGAAAACCACCTCCTATAGCATTCACCAGGATACCTGATGTGTTGACACGCTTGGTTTGGTGCCACGACCCACCGTTTGCAAAATATAGTGTTTCACAACTTTACATTGGCTCCAACTGCACTATTTCATGTATTTACAAACAAGTAGAACAATGAGAGAAATGAAATATGAAGGAAAAAAATAAAGAGAGGCTACTGTAGAGGGTCCCTATGCTGAGGTTTCGGATCGAGACGAGGCCTCTCTAGGTGCCATGGAGTCTTAGTAGTCACTTTCAAAGTTTAACGATATTTTGGTCTCATGGCTCTTAAGGGACTATGCCCGAATGAAGTAGCCCCAAGCAATGACCCTTTTTCACACCAAAAAACTACCTCCTCTAGCATTTTCCTAGCCACCCGGATGTGGTGGAGTAGTCGGGCTCGGTGCCACGACCCACCGTTTGCAAAATATAGTGTTTCACAACCTTACACTGGCTCCAACTGCACTATTTCACGCGTTTCCAAACAAAGAGGACAGCGAGAGGCTATAATATAGGGTCCCTACATTGAGGTTTCGATCAGATGATGCCTTTGTAGGTGCCATGCATAGTTTGAGTAGTCACCGTCGATGTTGAAAATATTTTTGTCTCGGGGCTCTTAAGGGACTGTCGACACTAAAATTTTCCTCCGTAATTTCTATTTCATTAATGTATGTATTAGAAATAGGATGTTGTTAAGTGTAATTAGTAGTAGCATCTAATAGAAGATATTATCACCGTCGATGCAGTGCCACCAATAATATAGAGTACGGTAACAATCAAAGTACAATAAGAATGTTGTAAAAAGTAAATATTTGTCGTAAGTGGTCCAGTAATGTTAAAATGTCGAACTTGGGATAAGTAGAGAAGTAGGGTGTACATGATTAGGAATTAGAAATATTATATTGGTAATAAGGACAAGGAGTGAGGTCATAAATATTTTGTGTATTTTATTTGTAAAAAGTCTAAAAATGTGGAACCCATGTGAAATGATAAGGTTTATCTTATCTTAAAAGATAAGCTTACATGTACGAGATAAGAGTTAAGGTATGGAATATGATTCGTCGGATTGTATTTCTTATCCTATCTTAGAGATAAGATGGATAATCCGAAGTTCTATAAATAAAGAGGCCACCCCCTCATTTAGCATAGAAGGAAGTAGTGAGAAATATTGTATGAAGTGTGTAAAGGAAGCCATCGGTTTAAAGGTGTGTTGCGAAGCCATTAAGAGGTGTAATTGTAAAGTTTCTCCCATAGTATTGGTGGAAGGCAAGTGAAGTCAATAACACTTGAAGTACCTCATGGGTGAGATTGTAACAATTTCATGTTAATATTATAATTTACTTTGATATTTCAAATTTTCATCATTCCGTCTTATCATAGTCAATGGTATTCTTGTGTTATGTTTGTTGTTTTATTTCAGATTACATCCACCAAACTAAAGGATGTACATTAGTAAATAATCATAGCATGAGGAGTTCTGTGAATAATATCATAGTGCTAGATATGATTTTGGTTACATTGTATTCCTCGTTGGTGGATTTTCTCGGAGAGATATTCCCACTTAGTCAAAAATCAATTGGAGGGTAACCTTATTTTGACTATGCATAGTAGTTACTATGGTAAAGTCATTTTTGTGAATAGTAGTTACCATGGTAAAGTCATTTTTGCTGTGAATAGGGTAAGTGCACCAAGTTGGGGGACAATTAAGTGGACATCAAATCCTGAATTTTACATTAAAAACAACAAAACATCAAATTTAGTCTTCCATGGACTTGAACCATGCCGAAAAGTAAAAACTATGTCATAAAAATGGTACCATTGCATAGGGGAGACTATTATCTTTGTAGAAATACTGATTTTAAAGTGAATAGAAAAATAAATATCATTTTATAATTTCTTACTAATAGTAGGTCTTTAAGACACTTTTTCTTGTGAATGTTTATGTCTCGTTTAAGGCTAAAATTTGTTTCACTTATCAAAATGTGATAAAACTTATACCATCCCACCTTTGGTAAAATTATATACATGTTAAAAAAATTTATTTGATTTCAATATTTTTGATGAAGTTATAGCGATGTAATGTAAAGTGCTCTGCTTTTCTTTATGTTTTCATACCACTTTCATGGAAAAAATCATAAAAAATAAAATATTACTCAAAAAATATAAAATAAAATCCATCCCAAGATAGATAGTGGCATATAACTTCTCACCAAAGGAAAAAAATATATCAATTTTTGGTCATCCAAATTGTGGGCAAACGGACTATAATCTTATCGGCGTTTTTAAAAAAAAATACCAAGTCATTGAATTTTGAGTGTTAATATAGGTAATCTTGTCCATTTTTACAAAAATTAGTATTTTAGAAACTAGATTCGGATGCTACAATTCATATTAATTTAATTTTTCTAATTTTGAGTGTATGTATTGCTAATAATCCCTACAAGTTGATATTATGTTGTTATTTGCAATATGATGTCCACGGATGACCCTATATTTGTCCATCAACTTCCGCACTTACCCATAGTATTTACCACAAAAGAAAGTCAATTTTTACCGTGAATAGTATTTACCACAAGAACTTCAATTTTTACTTTGAATAGTGTTTACCACACTAAAGTCAATTTTTACCGCAGAAAATCAAGTTTTACCATAGTTTACCATTGTCATTTCTATTTTCTATCATAGTGATTTCAATTATTTGTGCACATAAGTCTTGTTGATTGTACTTATAGGTTGGTATTTCACTATGGTTACTTTTGAAAATGGGGAAGATTCCTATTTTTTCAGCCCAATCTAATGAAGATGCTTCCTCTTTCATTCAAGAGTTTAAACAATCTTGTATTTGTAATGGCCTTATAAGAAGGGAACAATGGACTAAATTTTTTCCTACCTTTTTGGATGGTTCCACCCTTAGGTGGTTTGAAACACTAGGTGATAATGTGAAAAACTCATGGGATTTATTAACTGAAAGTTTTCTTGAAGAATTTGGTGAACAATAGAGATATGTAGATCTCATGATCGATATCACAAAGCTAACCCAAGGAGAGAAGGAGAAGATAAGGGATTATCATGCTCATGTTCTAGAGCTAAGGAGAAAGCTCGACGCCCAGATCCAGAAGGAAGGATTAGCGGATGGGTTGATGAATGGCATGGATAATCTCCTATGTAACCACTTCATTCTTGGGATGAAGCCAAAGATCAAATAACGAGTGAAGTATGACCATCCACTACTACCATTGAAAAAGTAAAAGAGATTGCGAAGAAGGCAAGAAGAAAGCATGGAAGAGGAGCCCAAAGAAATTGTTGCTAAAGTAGAACCTACACCAACACCTTTGCTCCGTAATCCACAACCACTCTCGGTGAGCACAAATCTTTCTCCTAGTACATCTACCGAGTATGAAGATCTACTCAAAAATATGGGTCGATTAACTATTAATCTTATTCGAGGAAAAGAATTTAGTTCTCGGGAGGAGATAGAGGTCCAAAAAGAAATATTTCTAAAGTTGTATGTTATGGTTGTTATAAAAGGGTCATTATAAGTGTAATTGTTTAGATATATCTTCTACATCCGGTAAAGGAGATAATGATAAAGGAAAAACACCAGAATTCTTTTGATGTAGTAGATAAGAGCAGAAATAATGAAGTAGATGTGTTTATAACAAAAAGAAAGAAAGAAAAAAATAATCAAGATGGAAATGATCCTAAGAAGATGAAAGGAGAAACTAGTAAGAAACATAGGAGAAGAAAGTTGGGTGTGCAGGATTTTCTGATTTCACAGGGGCAAGGACCATACTCCATCTTGGAAGATTTGTCCAAAAGGCTTGCAAATATTACATATGGTCAACTCTTGGCTATGTCTTCTGAGAAGAGGCGGGAGCTGCGAAGTGGACTCAATGCTCGACGAAGGAAGGAGGTTGAGGTCCCTGTTTTGGAGGTAGAGGCGGATCCCTATGCTCCACAAGCTGAGGTATTATGTAATGGTATTTCAATTCATGATGTCTTAGTTGATGGAGGTGCTGCAGTTAATGTAATGACCGAGTCTGTAATGAATATGTTGGGTTTAAAAATTGATCTCCCTTCAACACTTATGTTAAGGTCATTAAATAAGGGAAAAACTAAACCAGAAGGTGTAGTTTCAAATGTGGCAATATCTGTTATGGGTGTTGTATGTGTGGTAGACTTTCAGGTGATGAAAAATGGTACTGTTGCGTACCCAATGTTGCTGGGAAGACCATGGCTAAGGAGAGTTCATGCAAGAAACTACTGGAATGAAGGCTTCATGACACTTGGATTTGGTAGAGAGAGGGTGAAGATAAACGTTATCCCTCGACATCATAAGGTAGAACCTGTGGATTCAAGTGATGAAACTGATGATTGGACATCCTCTGATTACTCTAGTACCAGTGAAGTGGACACTGAAGATGAATAAAGTGAGGTTGATGTTTCAGTCATGGATATCCTTCCAGTCACACCGACTCATGACCCCATAAAATTATCTGAAGAAGAAGTTGATGATCGTCTCCAACAAATAAATATTGGTGATCTTTGTGATGGAGAGTGAGAAGGAATCCTACCTCCGGCTCTTTCGAAGGTACATACACATATTCACTTTTGATTACAAGGAACTACGTAAAGTAAGTTGGGTAGAACATTCTATTGAGCTGGTAGATGGTGCTAAGTCTATAAAGAAAATGCCATATAGAATGAATCCTAATTTTTCTAAGACCGTAAAAAAGAAGAAATATATAAGTTGCTTGATGCAGATTCATATTTGTGTGGAGAATTCATAATGGGTTTCTCCCATTGTGATCTCAATAAAAGAATGGGAAGCTACGCATTTGTGTTGATTACGGGAAGCTCAATAAGGCAACAAAGAAGGATCATTACCCTCTTCCATTCTCGGATCAGATCTTGGACGAAGTAGCTTATTTAGGAGTGTTATAGTTTCTTTGATGGATATAGCGGATACAACCAAGTCCGTATAGTGGAGAAAGATCAGTCAAAGACCACGTTCGCCGCTCCTTGGGGAAGGTTTGTTTATAGATTTATGCCTTTTGGGTTATGTAATGCTCCAAAGAACATTCCAGCGTTTGATGAATAGGGTGTTCAAACCCTACATTGGGACCTTCATCGAGTATTTCGGATGATTTTGCATCAATGGGAGCATGTTGAACCACTGCACTGAGATGGAGACAACATTTCAAAGGTTAGATGAAGCACAAGCCTCACTAAACCCTACAAAGTGTGTCTTTAGATGTTCTAAAGGCGTTTTGTTAGGGCATGTTGTATCTAGAGATGGTATTGGTACTGATCCTGATAAAGTTTCAAAAATCAAAGATTTACCATTTCCTATGAATAGAAGTAAGTTGAGATCATTTTTAGGCCATGTGGGTTACTATAGAAGGTTCATCAAGAATTTCTCAAAGATTGCACAGCCACTAACCCAGCTTCTTAAAGAAGGATGGTACTTATGAACCGGAAATAAGGCACATGAAGCTTTTGGACAACTGAAGGAAGCCCTGATGTCTTCACCTATTTTAAAGAATCCAGATTGGAGCAAGCCATTCATTGTGTACACTGATGCCTCAGATGCAACACTAGGAAGTACTTTGAGCCAAAAGGATGAGAATGGGAATGAACATCCAATTTACTTTGGGAAGCGCAGAAAATGAGCAAAGGCTTTGAGGTAAATTATGTTGTAGAATCAAAAAGAGGCTTCTAGCTATCATTTTTGTTGTAAAGAAGTTTAGAAATTACTTGCTAGGGCAAAAATTTATAGTTGTAATGATCATCGTGGCTCTAAAATTTATCATCAATAAGCCTAACCCATCGTGGAGGATAGCAAGATGGATAATTTTGCTACAAGAATTTGAATTTGATATTATAGATAGACCAGAAAGAAGCATGTCAATGCGATGCACTCTCTCGAGCCTATGATGGTTTAGGATCATCTTGTGATGATGATGATTTCCGATGCAAAGATTGTTATCCCTTGACACAATACTAGTGAATACATAGATATTTGGAATTATCCGAATGAATTCAAGTTTCTGATGGTGCCAATGTAAAGACTAAGAGAAAGATTACTCAAACCGACCATCCATATTCTATTCTGCATGGAGTATTATTTCGAATAGGACCTGATGGACAATACAAGAGGGCAGTTGGACATGATCAAGGGAAGGAACTGCTAGAAGAATTCCACAATGGTACATGTGGAGGGAACTTCTCTGGACAACTTACAACAAGAAGGATCTTGGATGCAGGTTATCACTGGCCCACTCTTTTTAAATATTGTTATAATTATTGTAAGACATGTGATATTTGTCAAACACATGGTAACCGTAAGACTTCATCAGCTCCATTATGTCCTATTCTTCCACTTGGTCCCTTTGAAAAGTGGGGAATAGACATTGTAGGTCCACTTCCAACTACCTCATGCCAAAATAAGTATATTGTAGTTGCCACAGATTATTTAACCAAGTGGGTTGAAGCTAGGCCATTGAAAACAGCTTCCATGGATGAGGTGGCAAGGTTCATATATGAACACATTGTCACCAGATTTGGTTGTCCATTAGAAATTGTAATGATCAAGGAAGCCACTTCAATAATGAGATAGTAGAATCCCTAGTCAATAAATTTTCTATTAAGCACGAAGGCAACAACATAGAAGCCAAGCACAAATGGATAGGTGGAACGAACAAATTTTGTGTTGTGTCAAATTCTAGCAAAAGATGCGAGTCTTGCAGTACATAAGTGGGATAAAAGGATTAATGCAACATTGTGGGCATATAGAGCAACATCAAAGTCAGCAACAGGATACTCCCCATTTCAGTTGGCCTATGGCATTGATCCAGTTCTTCCTATTGAGTTTGATATTCCCACTGTGAGAGTTATGAAAAATGAAAGGATGGATGAAAGTGATTCAGTAAAAGAAAGGTTGGTACATCTTCATTTGCTAGAGGAAATGAGGGAAATAGCAAAGGATACAAGCCATAAGAAGAAAATGAAGCAGAAGGAATACTTTGATCAAAAGATCCGTTGGTCTCCATTTCATGTGAATGACTTGGTTCTAGTATATGATTCTAGATACAAAAAAAGAAGACAGAGAAAATTTCTTCCAAAATGGATGGGGCCCTACAAAATAGCAGCTGTGCATGAAAATGGTATGTACCAACTAGAGGAATTGGATGGCACTCCCATTACGAAATGGGTCAACCACGACAAGTTGAAGATTTTCCAAGCACTAGAATAGTCTACTCCGAGGACGGAGTAGAAGCTAGGAAGGGGGAAGATGTCGACACTAAAATTTTCCTCCGTAATTTCTATTTCATTAATGTATGTATTAGGAATAGGATGTTGTTAAGTGTAATTAGTAGTAGCGTTTGATAGAAGATAACGGCGCCATCAGTATGGTGCCGCCAATAATGTAGAGTATGGTAATATACAAAGTAGAATAGGAATGTTGTAAAAAGTAAATATTTGTTGTAAGTGGTCCGGTAATGTTAAAATGTCAAAGTTGGGATAAGTAGAGAAGTAGGGTCTACATGATTAGGAATTAGAAATATTATATTGGTAATAAGGACAAGGAGTGAGGTCATAAATATTTTGTGTATTTTATTTGTAAAAATTCTAAAAATGTGGAATCCATGTGAAATGATAAGGTTTATCTTATCTTAAAAGATAAGCTTACATGTATAGATAAGAGTTAAGGTATGAAATATGATTCGTCGAGTGATTTCTTATCCTATCTTAGAGATAAGATGGATAATCCTAGAAGTTCTATAAATAAAGAGGCCACCCCCTCATTTAGCATAGAAGGAAGTAGTGAGAGATATTGTATGAAGTGTGTAAAGGAAGCCGCGGTTTAAAGGTGAGTTGAAGAATCCATTAAGAGGTGTAATTGTAAAGTTTCTCCCATAGTATTGGTGGAAGGCAAGTGAAGTCAATAACACTTGAAGTACCTCATGGGTGAGATTGTAACAATTTCATGTTAATATTATAATTTACTTTGATATTTTAGATTTGTCATCATTTCGTCTTATCATAGTCGATACCAGTATTCTTGTGTTATGTTTGTTGTTTTTTTCCAGATGACATCCAACAAACTAAATTTGTGCATTAGTAAATAATCATAGCACGAGGAGTTCCCGTGAAGAATTATCATAGTGCCGGATTGGTGATGATAGGACTACACCTGAACGAAGTAGCCCGAAGCAACGATCCTTTCGTGTACCAAAACACCACCTCCTCTAGCATTCACTGGCCATTTGGATGTGCTCGCGTAGTTAGTTCGGTGCCATGACCTACCATTTGCAAAATATAATGTTTCACAACATTACACTAGCTCTAACTACACTATTTCACGCGTTTGAAAATAGTAGGACAACAAGAGCACCACAATGAAAAGGAAAAATATGAGAGAGACTATTGTATAGGGTCCCTACAATGAGGTTTCAAATTAGAAGAGGCCTCTCTAGGTTCCATGGATTCCAGTAGTCACCCATCAAAGTTGAACAATATTTTGGTCTCAGGGCTCTTAAGGGACTAAACACGAACGAAGTAGCCCATAAGCAACGACCATTTTCGCACACCAAAACACCACCTCCTCTAACATTAACTGGCCACCTAGACATGCCGACATAGTCACTTAGTGCCATGACCCACCGCTTGCAAAATATAGTGTTTGACAACCTTACATTGGCTCTAACCGCACTATTTCACACTTTTACAAATAGTAGGACAACGAGAACACCTAAATGAGAAGGAAAAATCTGAGATAGGCTATTGTATAGGGTCCCTACGCCTTGAGGTTCTGGATAAGATGAGGCCTCTCTATGTGCTATGGAGTCTTATTAGTCACCCGCCAAAGTTGAATGATATTTTGGTCTCAGGGCTCTTAAGGGACTACGCCCAAACGAAGTAGCCTCGCAAGAAATGACCCTTTCGTGCACCGAAATACCACCTCCTCTAGCATTCACCTGGTCACTTAGATGTTCCGACATATTTTTTTCGGTCCCATGACCCACCGTTTGAAAAATATAGTGTTTTACAACCTTACACTGGCTCGAACTGCACTATTTTACGCGTTTGTAGACAGTAGGGATAGTGAGAGCTATGAACTAAGAAGGAAAAAACTGAGAGAGGCTATTGTAGAGGGTCCCTACGCTGAGGTTTTAGATCATACGAGGCCTCTCTAGTTGCCACAGAGTCTGAGTGATGCCAAAAATCACAAAAATGATGTCTAAATGAGATGAACCCAACTTAAAGGTAAATCCTTTTAATTCAACATACCCATTCAGTCGAAAATATTTAGAAACCCTCTTCTCACAAGTCAAAGACACGGAACCTTTGGTTGGTCATAGTGGAGAAGAATCTAATTCATACAAAGACCAAAACAAATTAGATCTATCTTTCTTTCATGAGCTCCTTTACTACAATAGAGACGAAGTACTTGCAAGAGTCCTTGAGTTAGGAGGTAGACTATTACAAGAGTATGAAGTGGTGATTAAGACCATGAATCACAAAGTAGAAGATCCAAAATGACCATCCCTCATAGAAATGGACATCCATTTTAATACATGTTATTCTTCCACTTCAATAAAATGTAAAAAAATGTTGAGGATCACCCACCAAAACCAACAAGTGATTCATGAAAACCTTACTTTAAGGCTTCATGTAGATTCAAGATTGAACATAGTCGCAAAGACTCACCTCCTCATAGATTTTATGTTGAAGATGAACCCTTATTCAAAGAGGAGATCATTCAAAGACAAATACTAAAACTCCCTCAAAATTTAGGGACCTTCTAGGTTACTTGAATAGGAATACATGCAAGGATAGACTCAAGATAAAGTTAGGTGAATTTCACATTTATCCATCTAATGAAGAAAATTTCAAAGTTGCTAAAATGAATAAACCAATATATCACCCACAAAGGAAAAAATGATTCAACAAGAGTTACATTCGATGAAGTTCATGCGCTAACCACTTTACAAGAAAGAAATGTACAGACACAATAAAAAATATCTATAGAAAAAGCTATTTCCTTACCCATTTGATAAAGATATGTTGCTTACAAAATTTGCAAAGAATTTAGACATGGTCCTAATGAGAAGATGGGTATATTCAAATAACCATATATCCTAACCATGGAGATAAAAAGAACAAAAATTCAGATTATGGACAAGCTTGTAATGACTATCGGAATACTACCTGCATCTATCCAAAAAATGATAAACAATTTTAATCCCTTATAGGATGCGTCCATTCATCTAATGAACAAGTAAATACCATTAGGATCTTAGAGAAAAGTTGTGATGTGGATACAAGACATTCTAGTTTGGTAATACCATTTATCCCCTACCTATTCCGCAACAAGTCCAATACAACTTAATAGAATAATTAGAAAAGACACTAGCTAGAATTTCGATCCTATATCTCCTCAAAATCACCATTGCTCATATAAGAAATTTCAAAATAGTGCTTGTGGTTTGCGGGTCCTATCTAAACAGATCTGCATATTGAAACTGGTAATAAGAAATTTCCATCATTGGTCAATCCCTTAACATTGTTGGAGGCAACATATCAAAAGAATGGTCTAG
Source organism: Taxus wallichiana var. yunnanensis (assembly GCA_018340775.1). Lineage (NCBI taxonomy): Eukaryota > Viridiplantae > Streptophyta > Pinopsida > Cupressales > Taxaceae > Taxus > Taxus wallichiana. Next base: position 383,104,722 of record CM031241.1, read on the forward strand.
ATGATAAATTAAGTCCTCAACATGCCTTATTAATATAAGATCTCTCAGTGTCTCTTTGATAATGATGAGACATTTGCAGAATTCATGGGAATCAGGGATTCTATTTTGAAGGGGGATCATAAGAAATATTTTCCCATCAACCTAGATGATTGTGCATACTTTGGATAAAAAGTACAGATGTGTGAACACTTGAATAAAAAGAGTATAAGAAAAATCAAGACTACTTCTGAAAATCCTTGCAAGAAAAACAAACATAAGTCTCATAGTGAAATCCTCTTTGAGTCATTAGTAAACAAACAAGACAAAGAACATATAGAAAAATAATAGATAAATCTTGGAGCTTCACTTTCAACAAAAGAAAAAAATGTTTTCATAGCATTATTATGAGAATATGAATATTAATGTTTTCCATTAGATGCTAAACCCATAAAACAGTTCGGTTAAGAAATATGCATCCCAACGTTACACTGCTTGTTAAAGAAGAACTGAAAAAGTCATAAATATGAAAACCAACACACATGGATATATATATATATATATATATATATATATATATATATAAGAATCAAACAAAGTGTGCTCCAGACGCACGTCTCTGAAAATATATATGTATAAGTTCATAATGTATGTGTACATCTTGAACTAAGCACGTGTCATAATGTACATATGGGACCACATGCAGTCGCAAAAGGCTATATATACAATGGACTATGAATCTACTCATGACCACATATGTACATCCAGGTGGACTATAAATCTACTCATGAAACATCTTCCCTCTCTTCGCCCTGCTAGAAGTAGCACGTCCACGACCTGGGGATGTAGTGGAGGGAGATGCCACTACGGATTTCATCCATGTGGTCCTAGGTGTCTCTAAGCATGCCTGCAACCTAACCTGCACATTCATAAACAACAAGTTTTTAACACCCAAAATTTTAAAATACATTCAAAATTTAGAAACTTGTACAATTTAGTTAAAATGCATGTGAAATCTTACCACAATGTCATGATCCCTATCAATTTATTGTTGACGTGTCGTAGGGACAACAATAGACTCACGAGGGGTAAGCTACATACAAATAATTAATTTTCAAATTAAATATTTCACATATACCTATAAAATTTGATATTGTAGAATTAAGTTTAATAAGAAATACTGAACCTCCAAATTTAACAAATTTTAAAAATTGTACCTTAGTTAGTGATCTCAGTAGATGCTATGGCAGTATCTACAGCAGCCTCCACAGTCTGCATATATGGAGGAGTCTCTCTAGCAGTCATAAGCTATACAAAAAACATGTACAAATCAATATTAAAATCTACATGACAGAGGTCCAAAGCATGTAATCCACGTGAACTTCCAAAGAAATTAGAAAGAAAGTGTAAAAATATTTACTAACCTACATAAAACTCATGTCAAGTGTGCAAGAGCCTCGGTTCCTCGAGCGAGATGATGACTCACAGGATCCTATGTATAAAAGAGAAATATATTAATACATGTACAACATACACGTGAAACATTATAATAATAATCTAGTGTGCAATCAAATGAAATTAAAAATTGTAAGTTTGTACAACTCGAAACTTACGTTTGAAAAATGCCCAAATTGCAGAGTAGCCAACATGTCGACACCGGATGTTTCCTTCACCCGCTCTTGCTATTTAAAATAAAATAAAAAATTAGTTTTTACATGTATGTACATGACGTACAATCAAATATATATATATATATATATATATATATATATATATATCTCAAACATGTGAATTAAACTTGTGTATATATATATATATATATTATTTAAATTTATTTGAAATTTACCTCGTGAAAGAACAATATCAAGTGGCACCAGCCCAAAAACATTCCCAAAGATCTCATCTATAGAAATAAATCATGTGAACTAGCAAATGATGTCTCGCCATAGCAGCATACGGCACCACATGATCCACAAAGTGGTGTGGTGCACTAAAATCGACGCCTTCACCAACATCACCGGATGCAATCTGGTCACTATGTTGGGTGAGAGTGTCGATGAGCTCCCTCAATGCATGCAATGTATAAATCTTCACAACCTCCTTCACTGTAGGAGGGATAACTGAAGGCAGTGGGAGATTTGGGGCATGGGGGATCCTAGGCTAACCTATGCGTGCACCAGGTCTGCTCTGTGTAGCGCCACCTCCTCGACCAAAAAAGTTAGAAAAGTCAAAATAATTCGGGACCTCATTCAACACGAACTAGCAATATAATTTCTTCAAAAAATAAAGAGGAACCTCATTGTTGTTGCATGGTGGATAATCAAACACCATCCACCATCGGTCCCAAAAATTGTTTTTGATTCTGTCATCATGGCACCAATGGATTGGGAATTGTTTACAAGTAACTACAGGGGGGCATTGGTTCTAGGGTCGGTAAATAATGCACAAATGAGGTATTTTCCAATTTTTTTGTCTTTGACGGCCGCATGGGATAGTTTATCCGCATACCACCGCCTACAGTCACTTATAAAGGTGTTCCATCTATGTATTGGGTTGGTTGCAGACTTGACTTCGCCAATCAATGTTTACAATGTTTTGGCTAAAGTCACGTGGGATGGCTTTGTAGCATGGTTTTGTCTTATAGTTTGTATTAGGTTCTCAATGACAATTTTATTTTCTCGGATTCTTCTAATGATATTATCTTGCATTCCTACTGGCTCAGTGGGGACAGAAGGAGCCACAGGAGGTGGATCTATGTTTGGAGGAGGGTTTTGAGGAATGTTCGGTGGGTTTTGAGGAATGTTTTGATGATTTACATGATTTCGAGCTTACCAACCAACTGATAAAACAAGAAAATTGTATACATAAACAAAATTTTAAAAAAACCCATGAAAATGCAAAAAAAAAAACCTAAAATGCAAAAAAATGATTACAATCGGGGACTTACCTCCTCGTCTTGGCAGCATGGTTGAATCTATCACTATCCAGAAGTCCGATGAGCAATTTTGAGGTGGTATTGTAAGGGTGAGTGAAAAAGTTTAGGAAAAATCATAGTTTGAAATGAAAATGAGGAAAATGAGGAGTCGTGGGACTCAAGCTAAATTTTGTCTCGAGTTACGTGATCGCAGATTTATAACCGTGTTCATAGTTCTAAACCGTGATCGCGGTTAGTTTCGTAATTACCGAACCTAGAATTCAGGAACCACGATCGCGGTTTTAAAACCATGATGCATGTACCTTATTTCAGGTTTTTATGTCCACGGAATTGTCCACCAACTTCGCACTTACCCATGTTTTATAATGGAAATATTTTGTATTGAATAGGAAAGTTGTAATTTTGAAATAAAAAAGGAAGAAATGCCTCGTGAGGAAAATATATAACTCTATCTTTTGGAAATGTGTAAAATTGGAAATCAAAGTTGCATTTTGGTTTTGAATATTTTGATTTGAATCAATTAAATGTATTATATTAGAATTGGAATGAATTCTAATAGTTGGAAGATGAAAATGGAAAATAGATCCTTTAAAATTTGATCTTTGTTTTGTATTTTCAAACTAGTAAATACCTTAACCAAAATGCACAGTTCGAACCTGCAATAATGAAATAGAAAATTAAACGATTAAACTAAAGTATTATGCCCTAAATGAATTAAATTGGTCAAAAAACATAAGGAATTTATTAGAAAACTTCACAAAATCGGGCTCAAACTGTTTTGTTGTCATGTTGTAGTCAAAGTTGTATTTTTTTATTTGGGATTCAATCTAACAAACTTACCTTCCAAATCAATCCTAAATCCACCTAAGAACAATCCTCCGTGTATAGTTGAAATTTTGAGAGAGGAAGAAGATAAATTGATTAAGAATTTCATAAGTTAAAATTACTAGCCCCCCAGTTTAAATCTTGCAGATCATTTTCATAAAATTGACCTCATAAAAATTAACAATTTTTTTTTAATGTTTCCTATGCGAGAGGATGTCGAGAGATTTCCAAAAAATCATCATTTTCCCAAAAACAATCTCCTAATCAAAATTTATGGCCTTTTGAATTTTTTCTTCATTTGGCATCAAAAATAATTGTAACTATCTAAAAAAAAATTTAGAAAAATTTCCTTGGCGGACTTGCGGGCCCGAATTTTCCTTTAGCGCTTTCTAGTCAATAACACTAAAGGCATGAATTCCCACTTTGCTCTACTAACCCGAAAGCCCTTATTCTTGTCAAAAATCGCATAAGTTCAAAAAAGAAATTTGGAAAATATTCCCCAAAACCTGCCACCATGCTTTTTCCTTTTGCTTGTTTTTCGTGGGTACATGGGGACTCGGAACATTCAAATTAACCTTTAAGTTAATAGGGAAAATTTTCTAAGTTCCCTCCCCCAACCCACCGGCCCGCAGCCAATCAGGTGTTGCTAAGTGGTGTAACAAGGTGGTGGCGGAGGTGCGGATCCCGTTTTTGCTTAGCATTTAAGAATTTTTTTGGGAAAGTTTTCCTGAATTCTCCTATCGGCCCGCTGATCTGCATCCAATGGTTGGCTGACATGTGGTAGCCTTACACATCGGCGGAGGCATGAAGCATTTTAACCCTTTGTATCCCTTTTTTTTTAAAGTCTAAAATTCATATGTTTCCCCCATAATTCCATATTCCCTGTGCGAATCAAGGATCGACACGTGGCATTTGGAAATGCAGACATGTTTTCTCTTCCGGTTTGCGGGTGCATGGATTTTAATTTCACTTTTGTCCCAAAAAGGCCAAAGTTCTAAATCCCTTCCCTACTCCACTAGCCTGTGCCTTAGAAAATTTTATTCCGCCACTCCGCGATTCCTTCTTTAGGAAAAATTTCTCCCGTGGTCAACAGAACCCTCGACAAAATTGTTCTCCCTAGGCCCGCAAGCCCGTTCTTGGGAAAATTTTCACCCCAAGGCCAGTCGACCCATAACTTGAGATATATGAGGAGTTAGTAGGACTTCTTTATATCACCGGAAAGGTGAGGAAATTTCCTATCTAATGGTATTATTATTTGGAAATTTTGAGTGTGTTAATTTTGAGAAAAATAAAGTTGAATATTTTAATCCTATTAAAGGGTGGTTTAGTGAGAAATTATTGTTGTATATATCTCCCCCCTGGTAAATATAGACAAACAGAAGAATATGGAAATCAAAGAAACTCAAAACCTGACATTTATTTACACCACCAGTCAAGCATAAGCGCTGATTAGAAGGTGTTGACACAAAAAATGTCACACCTCAAGCGCAGTGAAGGCACAGATATGAAGGTGTCGACAAGGAGAAATTTGCGCCCTGGCACAGGTTGAAGGCGCAAATCAGAAGGTGTTGACACAGAAAAATTTGTGCCCTGGCGCAGGTTGTAAGGCATTAACAGCACATTTTCAGCACCTATGGCACATTTAAGATTATTTTAACGTGAGGATGGATGCAAAAAGGTGCACCTCTAGGAGGCGAACATTTTGAGCGCCGACATCCAACCCAACAGAAGCAAACTACGACCCGGATATTCAAATGGACATAAATTTTCATAGGGTGCTCAGATTCACACAAGGTTAGACTTTTCAGAAATCTTACAAGGTCCTTTGTCCAACTATGACTAGATATCTTTAATTGGGTGAGAACAAGTTCTTCAAAAATGTAAAATATAGTTCACCATTTTTTGGGTTTTCTAGGGTTCTCACCTACCACCATAATGAGATGAATTAAATACAATCTAGAGGTGGTTGGGGTAGATTTGGAACTCCTCTCTCTTTCCTCTCTCATTCTTCCTATAAATTTTAAGGAGGGGCTTCTTTCTAAAGGTTAGACATTCTTTTTTTCCCCTCCATTCTTTCCTTTGTAGGTGAATTTGTGGAGTCCAAACCTCCCATCTAAAACTGTAATGCAACTTTGCCTCTTGGTATTTTGTAGTGTATTGTATTAATTTTTGGAGAAAGTAATGCATTTCTATGGATGATTCTCAACCCTCTCTGTGTTCATTTGCATCTTGCTAATCTTTCACTACAAATTTGGTTATATGTGCATGATATTGCATTACATTTTAATGGTTTTGTTTATTGTCAAGACAGTGTTCTTCATTCCTCGGTTCATCACCTTTGTTTGTTTAGGTTTACTTTTTATGCATCTTCTTACCTTGTCTCCTTGGCAAGTTAGATTAGGTTTTTTGAGTAAACCCTCTACATTTTTTACTTGTGTATCTAAATGGAGGAATAGGAACTGACCTTCATCTGAAGATCTTTTCGATTTTGTAAGGTCCCACACTTGGGAAAATCTCCATGTTATGTAATCGCACTGAGAGTCTCAACCCATCGAGTTCTGAGACATTAAGTTGTCTTTGTGATTCGCCATCAACAATTACCCTCTTAACCTAATTGATTAATCTAACCCTAAGTTTAGACCCTATGATATTTTATAATAGTCATATTAATAAAACTATAATCTATTAATAGTATTGGAATTTGAAAGTTTCTTGCGAAAACTATTGTCCCGTAACTAGTTGTAGACTCTTTTAAACCAAAAAAAATTCTATAACTTTCCTAACTAATCCTAGGTTGTTCTTGGGTCTCAAGTGGGTTGTTTTTAGCGGGCATAACACTCTTCTTTTGTATGATTTTCCCAACATATTCCTATTCCCTCGTAGTTTATTTCTTTTCTTCGTTCTACCACCTCTTTCGTCTTCTTTAAATTCTTCATCATCCTCATCTCCTTTATTTTTCTATCATTCTCTCCCTTTTTCCTGATTTTCCCCTACTCTATTCTCATCTTCTTGTTATACTTTCCTCATTCCCTTCTCCTATCATCCTTTTTATTATTCTCTTCCAGATTTTTTTCTTCTTTACCTCATACTTCAATAGTTTATTTATTTTATCAACTCTATCATCTCATTCATTATCCATCATTTCTCTCTCTTCATCCCATTCACCCTTCTTCACTCCCTTCATTTGAAATATCTCTCTCCTTTATCATAATTTCACCCTCTGCTATGCCATGTTCATTTCTCTTCTTGTTTTTATTTCATCATTCCCTTCCTCCCCTATCATTCCTCTCTCTTAATCTCTTCTACCTATTTCATTTAAATTTTGTCCTCCTCTGTCTCTATCTTCTCTATTCCAGGACCCTTGTCTCCTTAATATTTGAATTTTTCTTTCTCTTCTCATAATAAAACACTACTCATGTCTATTTATTTTTATCTTTCCATTCTTACTGATTACATCTTTCAACACATCCTCACACCTAGCATTCAAGGCCGATTGAATCCTTTCCCCATTTACGCAGTGCGGTCATTCCATTATCATACACCCCATTCTCATCCTCCTATCTACAAATTGACCTCTCCTATTTTTGATATCTTTATCATATCTTCCATCCCCATTAACCATTTCAAGGGGGCATCATCACATCTATCCATAATAACCTCTTCCAATTACATACATCACCTACCACCTTCTACTCTCCCTAAAATACATTTTATCTACTTTTTCTTGCAAAAGTAGATTGAATTCTTCTCCCATTATTAGAAGCGAAAGCTTATTCTACTTCTTTCTTGAAGAATTATTTTTCTTTTCTTCCTTTTATAAATTCTTATTGAAGGAACACATTCCTTAAGAAGAATCTCTTCAAAATATGCAATCCTCGCTTCTTTGGGCATATTCATCAATCTCGTCTAATTTATTTAAAAGGAAACTAATTTCTTAGTAACCTTCCAAAGAGGGGAAAATATAGACACCCCAATTTCACACCTATCCTAAATAAATAAATTTCTCCATTCCATTTACCAAAAAAATATAAATTGAATTAATAGATGTTAATCGATTAATTAATCCATTTTATACCCTAAATTAAACCCAATCTCCCCACATGCCAAATATTCCCCATGTCCCCCACTTGCAAATTAAATATTCAACTTTAATTCTAGGTCATTCCTCATGTCTCCCACTCACCTAATCATGCTTCCTTTTCATAATCATGATTACTCTGAAACCCCAAATTAATCCCACTTCTAGGCTATAAATAGAGCCTCACCCACTCTTTTAGAATAATCTAAATGTCTTGTTAGAGTTTCTTCATCCTTTGAGTATAAAGCATCCCTCTACGTCTTCCTAATGCCCAAATAGCCCCATTTTTATCATCCTAAATCAATTATCCCCTTTATCCATTGGTGCAAAGTAAGTTGATCTTGTTGTAGAAAGCCTCGCTCTGGTTCAAGGGAAGAACCTACATTTCTTGTTATCGAGTGTATTTTCCTAACTCATATAATATTTATGTTATATTAATGAGGAAAACATTAACCTATGGCTCATGCAAAAACCTCTGTTTGTTTGTTTTGGAGATAATTTTGATATCTCAAGCATATTTCGGGAAAATGGGCTTATATGCAAATTTAATAATTTTTCCCGGGGGCTTGCAGGACTCTAAGAATGGATCTCAACTCATTTTACACCCATTTTGGAAGGTAAAATGGACATTTATCCTACGATTAGATGTTTTCTCATTATTAGTTTTCATAAAACCTCAGATAAAGATATATACTATTTTTAGTGTAGTTTGTAATTTTTAGTCATCCTTTGTTTTGATAATGTCATGGTTCCCTCTATTTAACACTATGACTGACACTTTCCATGTTAAACCTATTTGGATTCAGATGTAATATTTTCCTCTCCAATTTTGGGTTGAAAATTTGTTTGGTTTTTATTGGGGTTACCTTGGGAAAATGCTTAGCTATTGACCCAAAGATGACTTTATATTAAATAAATACACCTCATATGATCACATTTTGGTATATATGAATAATCTTGTTTGTTTCCCAACTACTATTGAGATAAAATTCCTTGATAGATTTTGGAGTCAAAATTTATACTATGAAGGGTTCCCTTTTAGATATACGACTTTTTTGGTTCTTGGCCACTTAGCTTCGAATTATCAAGTAGAGAAGAACCAAGCTGATAATTGATATTCATGGTGGAAGAATTCATATCCCAATCACTTGGTATTTAATATTCACTTGGATAGTGATTTAGATGTTGATTCATAGGAGAAGAATTTTATGTCTAAGGATGAGGTGGCAATTACTTCTTTAATCCCTATAGAAAAGGTTTCTTCCCTCAATCCTCAATTAATTGTGGAAACTCATCCTCTTCCTCTTGTTTTAACAGAGTTTCATAGTTTTATGAAGAATGAGATTTAGGAAATTATCATTCGGTTGAGGATTGTGAAAATTCCTCGTAGAAACTAAACTAAAGTGAGCAAAATGAAGAAATGGAAAAAGTTTCCTTTAATATGTATTTAAGATCCGATGGGAAAGTGTCGAGGGATAATCCATTCTCTTGTTTTCTTTTGTGTTTTTTTGTGTTGTTAGTTTGTTTTTATTTCTGTTGTTCATTTTTTCCATTGGAAGAGGCAACCCCATTAGATCATCATTGATGTACATTTATCTTCATCGTAACATGTTGTATCGGGAAGGGTCCTATTAACACTCTTTTACCCTTATCAATTTTTTTTTCAATATTAATATTAATATGAGGGTTTATCCTTCATCTTTCAATGTTTCTTTCAAATGGGGCATCGTTAATATGAGTGTAAGTACTCGAGATGAAAGAGAAGCAAAAAACCAATGGGGTGGAAGGAATCCGTTCCTCAACATCTCAAAGTCATTTCCCATTTAGATCACATTGAGGACAACCCTTGAAGGATAGCCACTCCTCCCGAAACATGATGAGAAGGAACCACAAAACCCAAATCCTCTAGACTCTGCTAGGATGACACGTGATTTTACTAACAAAAATGTTGAATTTATGAAGGATAGTTTTCATTTCTTCCGGGTCACATTTCTATCAAGACTCTTGAAGTTATTCTTCTAGTCTTTGGGAAATTAAAAAACAAGGAGTTGACATTGGTGGACAAGATAAAGAAAGAGCATGCAAAAAACAAATCTACAAACAATTTGGACAGGGAATAAATCGTTGTTTCTCCCCTATTTTTCTACCTTTTAAGGTTCATGTAGTTTCGGTGTTGATGTGGTGATGTAAAGTTTTTTTGCTTCTTTTGAAAGGATGATCCCTACTTTTTATCTTTATTACTTTATTTAGCTTTTAGGCACTTTTTCTATGGCTTGTGGTCCCCACTTGTCAAAAAACCACTAGTATCTCTTTGTATATCTATTTTTGAACCTTCTTGATGTTGGGGTATGTGCTCTCCCAAAAACTATTTACCAATAATAAAAATATATATATTAGTAATAAAATTAGAATGAATATTACTATAAATGAAACTATTATTAATATGCATAATAGTAATATTATTGTAATATTATTATCATCAATAACAATAATTTGTATAGTTCAATATTATTAATAATAATATTCATATGAATTTTTCGATTATAATAAAAGTCAACTTTGACCTTTTAAATCATAATTTATTTCTATATATCAATTTTGAATTTTAAAATTTATAATTTTCTATTAAATAATATTTAAATTTTGATATAAGTATTTTGTTTCATATGATTGAATTTTATATTTAAATTACATGTGTTTATTAAAAATTGCAAAATATACCTATAATGAAATAATAATAATAATAATTCTATTAATAATGTAAATAATTTTTATTTATTTTTTAATTTATTATTAGTATTTCTTACAAACATTAATTTTTTAATTAATAATTTATTTGCAATTTTAATTATTATTATTAATGAAAAAAATATAATACCAATAGTAATAATTATATTTGTAATTATTATATGTATAATTATTAAAACTATAATACTTTTACTTTTAATTCTAAATGTAATACTACTGATCATGATTATAATTTTTACAATTATAAATATAATGATACTACAATAATAATAATAATATTAATAATTATTATAATCATATATTTTGGTATAATATTTTTTTATTATGGTTATAATTTCAATTTTATCTCTAATGATAGTTTTAATTCTAACTTAATTTATAATAATTAATATTAAATATTTTTATAATTATAAATATAAATATTACAATACAATCATTACAATTATTACAATTGTTATACTAATATTCATTATTATTTTATATAATTTTTGTAATGATAATTGTTATTTTTATGACAAGAATTTTAATTGCAATAAATATTATTATTATTTTAATTCTTATTCTAATTCTCATTATTAGAATTCTATTAATTAAAATGATACTTATAATCATTTTAATTATAATTATAATTATTACAATTACGATTACAATTATAACTATAATTGTTATTATTACAACAACAACAATAATAATAATTAAAAAATTATAATGAGAATTTAAATTATAATAATAATTATTATTGTTATAATTCCAATGCTAACTCTAATAATAATTTTAATTCTCACTATAGTTATAATTAAAAATTTTACAATCATAAATATTGATATTCCAATTACAATTATTATAATTACTAGGATTACAGTTTATAATTTATAGAAAATGATGCACCTATACTATGTGAATTAAGTGTTTAAAATTAATTTCATATGGTGGCATGTTCCATTAAATTATCATACCAAAAATATACTATCTGTTAGAATGGTTCATAATGATCGTAAACAGGAAATTAGTGTTGCAGAACAAGACACATTATGGATTTTTACATGATTTTGCATTGAATTTAAGATAGTTATTTCCTTTTGTAGTTGACAAAATCGTTATCAATATCTTAATCTACTTAGGGATCTATTTTATGTGAAATTTGCCACCCGACAATCCAAGTTTGTTTCAATTTGATGTGGTTTTTGAAAAAATGCATGATGAAAAATAACTTTCAGTAGCATGAATTCGATGTAAAATGTAAAGTTTGTTGGTATCCAATTCTAATTTTAGTGATTTCAATTCATCTACATCACCTCTTTCAAAATAGTACAGGAAATGCTCTATTATTCCATTTCTAAATTGAAGAGAACTTTATCAAACATTTAGTAAGACAACAATAGTATCAAATATAAAATCTCGGATATTGTAGTTAAGTGCATATTCTCCATAAATATTGTGGTTTCGGAACACATCATCAATGTGCTTACCTTTTTCGGGGTGTGCCTGTAGTCTTCAATAATGCTACGGTCAACTAACGTAACATTGCTTATATTGTTTCATATTGTAGTTTTAGATAGTATATTCACTATATTACAAAGAACTTAGTGAAAAGTACACTATGCAAGCCTAACCGAAAATAGTCAATATAAAAACGTATTTCATGAAAAATACAAATAGAAACAATGGTAATCATTGGGACTAAGAAATAAAAAAACAAAATATACCTGTGTCTATTGTGCAAGCTTGTTGCCTAATTTAATGATTTGAGAAAGAGGAAAGCAGAATAAGTATACTCTACAAATTCAAATCATTGAATGAAAGAGTCCTTTAACGTCTCCTTTCCCCCACCAAATAAATGAAATATGTTTACAACGCAAAGACTAATATCAAAAACAAGACATGCCGACATTAAACATTCCAGCATTATAAATAGTTTTCGGTAATTTTTAAAAATGTAAATTAGGGGAAAATAAAATAAAGATATGTTAACATAATATGTAAGGCCCTAATTAGGATTTCTAGTTAATATAAAATAAGGTTAGTAGAAAGGATAATGTTAGGAATCATATTTAATCAGTGTGTACATTGTATAATAATGTGAGTTGTTGAGTTGTTAAAACAATTCACACATATTGACAAGTAGTATTTGTTGAGAGATATTTGTGGGAGGTTTGTTTGGCTTGAATCCTATTATCAATGGTTTGCATCATATAAATCCTACGAATTAATCATTGAAGTTTTCTTATTCTTTTGCTAAATCTACAGTTGAACCTTCATTTGGTATCGAGTGAGATATCTAAGGTTAAGATGGTTTTATGATTGCTAAGGGAAGACCGGTATTCTATGGATGATATTTTTATTTGTAGCATCCATAATAGGCTTGCATGCACCTTGATTGCAGTCTATTGGTTCTTCACTCTTTATTTACCTGTATTTGACTTTGTGTTTGGATATATTGCACTCTTATTTACAAACATTGAGTGTTGGCATTGACCTTTGGAATTGACGGTGGGTTGCACTCATACTTACAAACATCGAGGAAGTTTTAATGAAGAGTTACATATCATGTAACATTCGGCATCAAATCCGATTAAAACTTTGTCTCGCCAACTGTTTCTCCTCCGCATAGCATCATACTATCTGATTTCATATCTCCAAGCACTTAGTGATCTTGATTTGATCCTCGCCACATATCAAACCATCATCCCTTTGTGCGTGCGATCTCATTTGGATTATAAGATCACTCACCTCGCTTGTGTTGAACCTAGCTTGTCTGGATGTTTGTCATTGTTGTGGTGCAACGGTTTCAGACTACTATTAGTCAAGATCTGCAGGGGAAACACTTGAATTGCAGCTTTGTTCACCTTTGCATTCTATATTGTTTCAGTGGATCCCACATGCATCGAATTCAATGATGAAATAATGAGATTCACATTAGGTGCAATCATTGCATTCTACTACCACAACTTGGATGGTACCCACTTGGTTCGGTCCGAGGGATAATTTTAGTGGCAAATATTCATAAAATGGTGAATATTCTATTTTTAAATATTTGAAAAGGTAAATTTTCTAGTGCGGGTCGGTGACCTATTCACCTAAAAATTACACTTTAATTTTTTTTAGGGGTTGGCTTCTTTACCCTTGAAACTATCCCCTATATAATCCTATATTATTCACTAGGTAGAACACTATTAACTCACTCATACCCCCAGGAGCATATCTATTATCAAGTACAATAAACACGCGACAAGAGGGTGGAGGTTGCATGAATACGTGAAAAGAGTTTGTTGATGTGTAACAGGGAGAGTTTGTTCGCGCGCGATAGGAAGAGTTTGTTCATGCGTTACAGGAGAGATTGTTGACACGTGCGATAGAGTTTTTTGATGCACGACACGGAGAGATTGTTGACGTGCTGACGGGAGAGATTTTGACGCATGACGGGAAAGTTTGTTGACGCGTGATGAGAGAGATTGTTAACGCACAATAGGAGAGTTTGTTGATGCTCAGCAGGAGAGAGTTTCTTCACGCGCGGCAGAGTGCGGAGGAAGTAGACATGTGATAGAGAGTTTTTTGATGTGCGACACAGAGATTTTTTTTGTTATGCGACCAGATGGCGGAGACTGTTGATGCGCGACAGAGATTTAATGACGTGCGACAACAACGTGGATTTTTTTGACACACGTCAACAAACCTCATTGATGCACGTCAACCACCTTGTTTTTGTGCATAGGTAAATCTCTATCGCACGGTGGTTGACACTTCTGTCACCACTTGAAAATCAGGGGAAAATTTTTCTGTAAGACCTCCAGAATATTCACCTTCCCGTGAAACTGGTTCCGAGGATATTCACCAGGTATTTTCCATCTCCGATTTCTAAGAGGTCTCTTAAAATGAACCCTTGACCGGTTAGTTATCTCTAGTTTTTTCTTTAATATTTTATCTAATTGGTCCCATCAGTTATATACCCATGGAATATACACCTATCGACCATATATTTGCAATCCTCGAATAGTATTTTTATTGTAGTAGCATGGAGGTACCTTTAAAGTTTCTAAGGTGGAGTTGGACATGTGTGTAGAGATGGAGATTTCATGAAGAACTTGGTCACTAAGAATATTTAACTTTAATATAAGTTTCTTTAAAGTGTTTATGAAGTCGAGTTATAAAATTCATTGTGTTAATGTTATTACAAATTAGATGTAAATTTTATTATCATTATTGCAAAAGGTTGTGGTTGAAGTGTCTTGGTCATTTTGTAGATGTTAAATTAAAATTGTAAAAATAAAAACAAAATAACATTCTTTTGTTATGGATGCTTTTTCTCGTCAACCAATGTCGAGTTGTAATTTAGCTTCATGATAATATTCCACTAAGTTAGAAGCATCACCGGAGGATGGACACAATAGAGGATGGTGGGTGATCGGTGGTTCTATTAGTCATCAATGATGGGGCCACAATTTGGTATGGTGGCATCTCTTTTTCTGTTCGGTGGTGTGTGTAAAATAAAAATGATTTGTGGTTTCCTTCCCTTGTTATGATTGAAACAAGGAGAATGTGCATTTTGTAATATGAGAACATTTGTATAGGATAGAAGATGAACATTAGTGATCCTCTCGAATGATGATATTCTTCAATTTTCGGACTTCTTCATCGATCTACTGGGAAAGAGAATTCACTAGAAGTGAAAGTGGGAAGTGTTGAGTTCCTTTATGTAGGTTTATCGGTGGAATTATGATCATCCAGTAAGGGATTCACTGTGGTGAAGTAGATTGGTCATGTGCAGTAAGATCCAGACAACAAGATCCAAGCCAGAAGTATGCAGACTTAAAAGTATGAAGAGGCATATGATTTTGTTTGTAGTTCTTGAGATGTTATTTCTTCCCATGTTTGACTAAGGGGCTGAATGTTAGGAATTCATATTTAATTAGTGTGTACATTGTATAATAGTGTGAGTTGTTGAGTTGTTAACACAACTCAGATATATTGGCAAGTAAGTAGTATCTGTTGAGAGATATTCATGGGAGGTTTGTTTGGCTTGAATCCTATTATTAAGCATGTCCTCAGCTATATATTTGTATAATATGGACTGTATGAATTAATTAGAGAAGATTTATTATTATTTTACAAATATATTGTTTTACCTTTCACTATTGGAAATAAAAGCTATTACAACTCCAATTCATGAGTAATTTTCAACATACCCATTTTTTCCATATATAGGGATAAATGTAGAGCTATTTTGGTTTCAATCGATATGGATTAGGATAAGAGAGTAATTTCATTTGGTGAAATATTTTTAATGTTTTACAGTGATGCACATGTCTTCTTTAGTGTTTGATGTCTAACAAGTTAGGAGAAAATTTTCTTAATGCCATATTGATGTAGTGTATAGATTTAAAATAGGAAATTAAAAATTTGGGTCCCTTTTGTGCCACAAATTGTAGGTCATTTCAAGAACAGGGGATGTGGCGTATATTTTCCCACAATCATGTCACAAGGGCTCCAGGTGGGGCGGCGCAAGTGATTATTTCATCACCTATAATAATATTGGTGATTTTATTTTTGGATATGTTGATTCTCGATTTTGCAGGTGATTTACACAAAAGATGATTGACTTTTGATTATATTTTTACACTTACAGGTTGACCTATTAGTTGGATGTAAAATCTTAAAAAGATTACTTTTTGTCTACTACTTGAGGCATGATATGTAGCATTTTATCATGATTATTAGGAGGAAGTTTGGCTAAAAGGATTATTTGAGGAGTTTAGAGCAGATCAATACAAGATGAAGGTATTATGTGATAACTAAAGTGTTATTTATTTGGCCAAGAATCTAGTATATCACAAAAAGTCAAGGGATATTGTAGTTGAGTATCATTTTTGTAGACATGTTATTGATAAAGGAACAATAAAACTATAAAAGGTTGACAACACTGAAAATTGTACTAATATGTTAAAAAAATCAATATTATTAGAATAGCTAAAATGGTTTTTCGCTTCTCTTCGCTTGAGCAAAATATGATGAGAAAGTCATGTAAGTTATTGAACAAATTTTGTTTCAGGAGGAGATTTTTAGATATGTGACAACAAAGTAAAATTTTGGGTCCCTTTGTAGTGTGGTTTGTAGATCACTCCCGAGAAGGGGACTTTGGGTGGTATTTTTATCCCAAAGGGGTCTAAGGGATAGAGAAATGTAATGCATCCCCTTGGTGGGGATTCGAGGTTGAAACCTTGAAGAAAAAGTTAAGGATTCAATCACTTGTTTTGATAAAAATAAATTCAACATAATTCTATTTTTAAGAAGAAAAATTCTAATGGTGTTTTTGTACTATATTTATATGTGGGGAATAGTAATGGTACTTTTCCAATCATGTGTATTTATTTTTGGAGTTCCAAATTAGGTGATAAGGAGTTCGCAAGTAATTTTTACTTGATGAGTAAATATAATATTGATATCCTACATCATGGATGTTTACATAGAAATGCAACTAGGGCATTGCCATGTAATTTTTGTGTTCATCTCTTGCATGTTTGGTATTTTGTATATTTTATTTATCTCTATCTCTATGTATTGTTGTTTTATTAATAAAATTTTGGTTATTCATTGCTCCAAAGTCTATGTTTTCCTAACAAGTTGTATCAAAGAGATGTTTTCTAGATTTACGGTGACGTTATTACATTTATTGTTGTTATAACATCAAATGGAGAAAGCGTTGAGTGAAAATATTAAGGTGGATAAATTTAATTGCAAGAACAACTTTGAATTCTAGGAACTCAATGAACGTGATATATTGGTGCAAATGGGGCTACATAATGCCCGGATGGAAAGGAAAAGAAACTTGTAGGGATGGATGAAAATGACTTAGAAGAGATGGATATAAAATCTTCAAGTGTAATACAATTGTGTTTAGCCAATAAGGTTACATTAAATATCACAAAGAAAAAATACAACAAAAAACTTTTGGACAAGATTGGAAAGTGTTTAGATGAAAAAATCTATAAGAAATCATATTTACGTTGAGAGGTAGTTGTATACATTGGAGATGAAATAAGGTACAAAAATTATAATTCATTTAAACATTTTGAATAATCTATTACATTAGTTGACTAGTATTGGTGGGAAAGTGGATGATGAAGACAAGGCATTCAACTTGATATATTCTTTACTAGATTCTTGGGATAATATAGTAACTCTTACAGTTCCAATAATCTTGATGACCTTGACTATGATTATGTTTTGGTAGCATTGTTGAATGAGGAGACGAGAACAAAAATAATGGGAAGACCTCTACACCTGATTCCATGTTTGATAGAGGAATATTTAAATAAATATTTAAAAGATGAAGAGGCACATCTAGTTATAAGTCACAAGGTAGGAAGAGTAACGCAAGGTGCTTTGAAATACGGAATTGTAGGGCATCTTAAGAAGACCTTTTATAAGAGGAAAGAATTAGAAAAGAACTAATTTTTCACCAAAGAAGCAAATATAGGAGAAATAAGTTAAGGTATATCTGATGAAGTTTTATTTTTTTATCATTTTTCCTCTTATCATCATGAATGGTTGTTAGATTTGGTTGCTACACATCGTATATGTCCATATAGAGGTTTGTTTTCTTCTTACCAAAACCTTGACGATAGTTCTATTATTTTGGGAGATAAATTTTCTTGTTAGACTTAAAGTATTTGTAGCATCAAGATAAAATTGAATGATGGTATAGTGAGGAAATTAGTAGAAGTAAGAAATGTAAAGAAATACAAATAAATTTCATTTCCTTGAGTTAATTATAATCTAGTGTTTATAAGTTCACACGTCAATATAAAGCTTGAAATGATTCTAAGGGTGCTTGAGTTGTAATGAAGGCTCTAAAAGTAGAAAACCTTATAAACTGTAAGAGACTATACATATCAATCAAGCAATTATGATATCTAAAATAGTAGAAGATTATAATCATTTATTGAATATACATTTGGGGTAAATACACGAGAAAGGACTATAGGTACTGAAATATTGTGAGTTACTCCCTACTTTAAAATTTCTAGATTTTAATTTCTACAAGTAATATGTTATTGGGAAACATTGTAGAAATAAGATTAAAGATCGAGTCATGTGAGCAAAGGTATTTTTGATAATATTCATTTTGATATTTTGGGTCTAGAACCTTTAATTTTATATGGAGGAACATTGTAATTTTACTTTTATAGATGATAATTTTGAGAAATTATGGGTGTACTTTCTTATAATAAAATATGACATTTTTAGTACATTTAAGAAATTTAGATATTTTCTTAAAAATTGTCTTGACAGTGTATCAATTTTTAAGAATAGATAATAGAGATGAGATCACATCCTTAGATTTTCATAACTATTGCAAATAATATGGGACTTAAATGCATACAATAATAATCTATACTCCATAAAAAAATGGGGTTATTGAACTCATGAATTGGAATCTTTTAGAGAGAGCAAGGAGAATGCTAAGAAATATAAATTTGGATCAACATTTATGAGTATAAGAAATTTATAAAACTTGTTAGATAATAAATTGCTCACCATCTTCTGCAATTGACTACAAGATTCCTTAAGAGGTATGGACTAGTCATCCATGTGATTATTCAAACTTTAATGTTTTTGTAGTAATGTTTATGCTCTTACTAATAAAAATCGACATTCAAATTTAGACCCAAGATCGAAAAGCACATATTTGTTAGGTATGGTGAAGTAGATGGTGGTAAGGGAAGTATAGAGTGTGGGATCCTTATCCTAAAAATCATCATTAGTAGAGTTGTAGATTTAGAGAAATATCCTCTAATAAAATCATATGTTGAAATAAATGCAGAAGAAAGATCCTAAACTTGAAATGTGAAGGTTTAATTTCAACAATCTTTAGACACTGAAAAGGAAGAAAATAAACTATTTGCATATGTTAAACACATATAATCTTGAGAAAAGCTATAGGAAACACATGAGATGTAGGTATTAAGGTCACAACACAATGAGGAAACTATACGATAGAAAAGCGACAAGCGAGCTTGGAATCTACAAGTAACTCTTCCTCGCACCCGACCTCCCGAGGTCATGCCAGAGACAAAAGGTGGGGATGGGATATGTGTGGGATGTAGAAAACTAGTTAGGAAATCTAATGTCTTCAATACACACTAGTGGAATTTGTGAATCTAAAGCAAAGAAAGCCCTTCTAACCTTAATCGGTGTGATAGATCAATCAACAAGGATGAGTGCTCAAGGCTCCAATCAATATCAAGCTTTGGCGTGATTCGATCTATGGGTTGTGGAATACGTGGAAAATGACTGGGATAGTTTCGTGTATGTCTCCGGATAAGGTCATATGGTGGATAGTGAATACGATCGATTTTATGGACAATTCTCGGCCTAGTCCAGAACCCTCTAGCTTTGTTAGCTTGCTATATCTAGTAAGGATAATTGTTTGACCATGGTAGGTGGAAGTGGGGTAGATCGAATGCTAGTGTACGTAGGCCAACGTCTATGTCTAATTGACTTATGGATTCGTTGGGTTGTGGGATTTGTGGATCACAACCATAGACTCTTAGTTGTTGCGATCCCCGTTATGGTCATGTATGAATTCAGTCCTTGATCCTTAGTATCCGAGTAATCATATGTTTTCTCAAAGATCTATATTCAAAATTAATAGTTGTGCGATCTTCTCAGTACCTCACAAGCGTTCTTACAACTCCGAATTCTTAGGCTAGTATCTATGTGCCGTGAGAATGTCTCCTGCATCTGGCTGTGGGACCAAAGGATCACAACCGAATGTTTGCTCTCTTTCAAACCCTTCTACAGTCATGTGGATATGAACCTAGGGTAATCTGTAGTTTGGTTGATTTGACCAAAATGTGTGTGCTTGGTCGTCTTCTATGTTTAATCCCCTCAACTGAGAGCTGATCTGTCGTAAATCTGTTGTTGTTTGGAAGACTTGGATTCTAAGATTCTGGTCTATGTCAACTATTGTTGTGACGAGATTGGGTTGAGGCATGATTGGCTCAAATACGTATTCTCTGGGTTCCCTAGGTCCCGTGATTGTCATACAAAAGCAATAATGTAAATCTAACTGCAACAAAGTGAATTTAACTACGTGAAATATATCTAGAACATATATAACTTCTATTTTTGTATTTTCTGATAAACTTTACGAATTTAAGAAAGCAGCTATTTAAAATATCTAGAATTGACAACTAAAATAACAACTTAAAACAAACAAGATAACCGAGTGTAGCTATTTGTCTGTGTAATTTGTAGATCTATTCTAAACAATGAAATAACTTATCTAATCTATTTGCAAGACTCTCGATCCTACCTCAGAAGTGAGGAGTGAATCATAGTTTCTCAGAAACTATCAATCCCCACAGCTTCCCTGGCAATATCGAAAGTAAAATTGACTGAAATGAAGTGATTAGCTACTCTATTTGATATGTTTCTAATTTAGAACTTTGAAAGCTAGAACCTGGATTCTGCAGAACAGTGGCGAATCCAATGGTGTGTGTGATCTTGTCCCCTTAGTGTGATCTCCTCGTTCCTTCATGTTCACGTGAATCAAAAAAATCATGTAATGCTAGCATCAACAAAAGTAGATATTGGGACAAAGGCAAGCTCGAATGCAGGTGAATATAATGCGAGTAGGAGAGGGATAGCGCAAGAGTACGAGAGCTTGGCTTATGCAATTCTAGTGGGATCTATTGCGAGTCATGTAACATAAAGCGTCCGAACACAGAAACTATCTTGTTTAAAGAACAAAACCTGTAACTTTAATGGCTTCCTAAGCTATTCTACTTCAATGGATTGGATAAAATAATAGTAGTGCTTGCACAAGATGGATATGTGGCTTACCAATAGCTAAACAATGCTAACTAAGCATGCAATGAAATAAACTAAGAGTTCTAGGCAAAGTGAAAACTAAATCTATTGCAAAGAGAAATTCAGAGGGAAAATTTTGAGGGCCATTTGCTTGAGCACAAGCCATCTATTTATAGCATTTCATTCACCCAAAGATCAAAACCAAACTGAACTCTAAAACTATAAACAATGGCCAAACACTATTCCAGGGGACCAAAAACATAAATGCAAGCCCAAGGCGGTGAAAAAAGCTGGTGAATCGTTGATTTTTATGTGAGTCACGTTAAAAATGCTTTCTGGAAAAACATGTGCAGGACCGCCGCCTTGAGCGGGCGGTGGTTACAGGGGCATTTATTATAGGACCGCTGTCCCTGCCGCCACCTAGGCGGGGCAGCGGTTTCGTCACTGAAGAGAAAAAGGCCAAGAAAAGAGAGGAAAAGGGAAAAACAAAGGACGCAGGGGCTAAGCGGGGCATGCGGGATGTTAACGCATTTTTAGAGAGCTTTTCCGGATCCCGAACACCTTGCGAGGAGACCTGAATCATCATTGGGGCACTTGTTACGTTGTTCGGCAATACAGTACCTCACAATTTTGGGTATGTACATATTTCCCCCTCGGAGAAGTGTTTTAGCCAAAAGAGGCATAAAATGGTGGGTCCGAGTATGGTGTCCCGAAATGGGAAGTTAGAAGTTATACCGATACGTCCGTGTGTTGAACTTACGCGTCCAAAATTCCCACTACCTACAAAAATGAAAAGAGAACTCAAGTGCGAGATAGACATAAAAGTTTGGAAAATAAACGCTAAAATAATAGGAAATGAGAACGTACCATTTGTGCGGGGATAAGAACTTACCTCCATCAATGCTCCAAACTGTGAAAAGGCATTTAAAAGAATCGGTGCTATATATATGAAAGTGGGCCCATTTCCTATTCATTTGTATGAATCGATTTGATTGATTTTGAGCTCTGGAACCCACGGTGACGGTTTCTTGTGTAAGTATAGTCAAAATGCCCGTGACAAGATAGTGATCATGCCTTTATGTGTGGAACATCGACCCGTGAGATCACGAGTTAGTTTTCTTCAATTTATCCTTTTACCCCTTTAATTTTGAAATGCAAAAATCTTTGTCATGGGGGTAATTTTCAAAAATGTTAGTGTTAAAAGGTTCATCTAGGGGGCGCCTCTTTGGGTAGGCTTTGTTTTTAGGTAAAATGGTCTTTTTTGCATTTTTTAGGCTTTTTGGGTTTAAAAACCCACATGGATTTTCGGACCACGACCGCCTCCTGCCCGGGGTGGCGGTTAGGCGATTGCCGCCCTTAAGGCCACGGTTACATGACCGCCGCCTTGTCAAGGCGGTGGTTTTACAAAAATGCAAAAAGAACATCTCTTTGAAATAGTTTTTGCATTTTTAGCATTTCTACATGTTTTCATGATTTTCTCAGTATTATTCGGATTCTAACTTGCTCTGTTTTGTGTTTTTTTGGTGTATGCAGGCGAGAGAGGCGTATATCCGGTGGAGAGACATAGAGGAGGAGACCGAGGAGGACAGTGATCTGAGTGACATGATACTCAGGATATCATGCAGGCAGAGAGGGCCGAGTAGAGTGCAGAGAGGGATACTCTAGTTTCAGAGGAGCCACTCTCCCAGGGCCATGGTGGGGAGGATGAGTCCGTTGAGGGGTGCTATGTTGCTCCAGCCACAAGGAGCAGCTCCTCAGTCGGCAGTGGCATCCGTGGCAGGTGCTGATCCTATAGATCCATCCGAGAGGCTTGGTGATCTGAGTAAGTTACCCTCTCTCCTTTTTAATGTTTGTTTTTAGTTAGAATCTCCTTAGTTACTATCTTGTGTTTCTAATTTCTTGTTTGGTTTCTAACTTGTTTTCTCCTTTGTTTGCAGAGACCGCCGATGAGTGGTGAGATTTGATTCACAGGGTATGCACTGATTCCCTGATGATCCCCATGGAGAGGACCCGCAGAGCTCTCCATGGATCTTTGAGAGCCTTCAAGGCAGTAGGCAGGCATACCGATGTCTTTTCCCTAGTCGGCATGTAGCTAGGATGGTAAAGTCTCCACACGAGTTAGCGGGATATAGGACAGCCGAGCACTTGATGAGGAGTCGTTCTCGTGGCGAGACTACGGCTGCCTCTCGAGATCCTGAGCCTTCCGTGCACTCAGAGCGCTAGCGTAGCCGGAGTCCTAGGCATGGGCGGGCACCTTCAGAGGGGTCTCGTAGAGATTGAGAAGCCACTTGGCTCTCGTAGATTTTTGTACGATACATTCTTTTGTATATTCCGGGCTCTTTGAGCGTTTTGACCATGCTTAGTGCATGATGGCATTGTACATAAACGTTGATCATTTATATATATATATTCTTTTTTGGATCAAACTTTTGGCATTGATGGCTTTGTTTCCTTTTCCAGTTTCCTCATGTATACTACGATGTATGTTTATATGCTTTTTAGAATGTATGCAATGGAGAACAAATGATGCAAGTGTTTACTTTCTTTCTGTATTTCATGATGCTGATACATGATAATGTAGATATAATATGATTTTGAATTTTAGCTTCTGTAAGCAATTTTGGATACCTCATGTTTGTTTTGGCAAAGTGATGTATATAAACCGGTATGATGAATGGATACACCTGCCCCTACTCCCAACTCCACGCAACTAGTAAGATGCGAGGGCTCGTCACCGAGAGTTGGGAAGGGCACAAGTTATGAGATGTGTTGAAATGAAAGTGATGAAAGATAGACAAAGATTTGGTGGAACCAAATTGGAAAGCTACAAGCTTACTCTACCCGAGTGACTTCATAGTTTAGAATGCTACTTACTTTGCGGTTTATCTAGACTTGGATCCGTAGATGGCCACATAGTAGACAAAATCTAGGTTTTTTAGGATTTTAACTCTCTTGGAATTTTGAACATCTGATTCATTTATTTTTGATTTAAGACTTCAAGATTTGAATTGTTTACTTATGACCTTTAATGTTTGCTTGTCAAGAGGACCCCCTATACTTTGCCCCATGCTACTAGTAAGAAGCGTGGGTTTATCACCATGGGCAAGGTATAGGCGAGTAAGGGCATTTCCATCCTTTCCCAACCCTACGTCACTAGTAAGAGACATAAGCTCATCACCGAAGGTTGGTGGGGCAAGGAAATGTGTAAAATTAAAATTTTCTGTTTGATCAATGTTTGACTCGTTTTCTTGAGTAAAATGTCAGTATGTGCTTATTTCCAATATATATATATATATATATATATATATATATATATATATATATATATATGGGATAGATGTGACACCATGAAGCTTCTAGAATAGACCATAGGTAAAAGACACCTATCCTAAGAAGAAACCAAAAGTGAGAACAAGCCCGCAGATCTTAGTATGGTTACCATTTAAGACTTTGTCATATCTAGCTTTATTTAATGAAATGATTCCAGATAATTTGATGATGTCATGAAAATGGAGAGGTATGATTAGAAAGTTTATCCCAACAACATCATGTGTTTGTAATGAATTTCTTTGAGAATAAAATTCCCGATCACAATTTGTGTACGAAACAAGTGGACAAAATGATCTTAATCTATATGAAGATGCAATGTAAATAAGTATTATGCTCGGTTGCTTATGCGTGGAATCGTTTAAGGTGTAGGGAATTGACTGTTTCACCAAATTCCTCACCTTCTAGCGTGCATAAGAGATATGCACCATTTCCATAGTCCTTTTTGACTTGGTATGGGCCCAACCATTTAGGCCGGAACTTCCTTCCTTCGCCGGTCTTCTTGTCGATCCGGCTATCTAATCTTAGAACTAGATCACCTTCATATATGTCACATTCATAGACCTTCTTGTTATATTTCCGCACATCCGGTCAGCATAGACTCTATGCCATTGTTCAACATCTAACCTAGTTTCATCTAGGCTTTCTAGTTGGGAAAGACGTGCTTCTCTGTAAGCGTCTTCATCCAGAATCCCTTGTAATGAAATGCGGAGACTGGGTATTTCGACCTCAAGTGGGAGAACTGCCTCTGCCCCGAATACTAGTGAGAAAGGAGTTGCTCCCGTTGGTGTTCTTATTGAGGTTCGGTGGGCCCATAAGGCCGGATATAACTTCAAATGCCAATCTCATTTGTTTTCTTTCACAGTTTTAAGGAGAATGGATTTCAGTGTTTTGTTTGTTACTTCAGCCTGTCCATTGGCTTGAGGGTAATACAAGGAAGCCGTATGATGGCTTATTTTAAATTTATTGCATAGTTCACGAACTTCATCATTTTTAAAATAAGTTCCATTATCTGAGATAATGACTTGTGGGATATCGTATCTGCAAATGATTTGGTTCAAAATGAACTTGGCGATTACAAACCCGGTACAGTAGTAAGAGGCATAGCCTCTACCCACTTGGTGAAATATTCGGTGGCCATGATTATAAAATTATGGCCATCTGTAGACGAGGGAGAGAATTTCCCTATCAAATCAAGACCCCATGTAGAAAAGGGCCATGGAGTAGCAATTGGTTGTAGAGCTTGTGCTGGCATATGAATCTCGTGGGAGAATTCTTGACACTTATGACACCTACGTACAAACTCTATTGTGTCATGTTCTAGAGTGGGCCAGAAATAGCCCATTTGATGTATTTTATGAGTGGTGGCATGGCCACCGAAGTGGCCTCCACACATTCCACTGTGAGATTCATGGAGAATCTTCTTGGATTCTTCTATGTCGACACATCTTAGGAGCATTCCATCGAATGCTCTTTGATAGAGCACTTGCTCTATAATGATGTATTTGGCTGCAATAATGCGTAACCACCTTCTTTGTTGCGATGTAGCCCCTTCTGGATACATATGGTCCATGATATATTTAATAATGTCGGTATACCAGGGACACTCAGAGATAGGAGGTCTAGTTTCAATGTAGTATACGCACTCATCGGGAAAGTCTAGATTTACTAGATCACCTCCGTCTAATGGGTTATCAGCTAACCAATCCACGATGATTTGTCCCTTAACATTTATGATTTACAAATGTTAATTCGAATTCCCCCATTAAGGTTATAAAACATCCAGCCTTCTTAGACAAGGACCCTTGTGTGAGGAAAGTTCATAAATGGTCCGTTTTTATCATGACCCTTGTTTCTTGATTCAGCATATAGTGTCTTAAGCGTTTAGTAGCAAGACTATGGCAAGGCATTCTCGTTCTGCCTGTGTATAATGTGTTTCATAGTCAAGTAATGTTTGACTAATGAAATAAATCACGTGCTCTCTCTTGTCATCGTCCTCTTGGGCCAACATACGAAGCAATAGCGAGACATCTCGTAGCTCATGAATATAAAATTAATGGGTGATCTAGATTAGGTGGCATTAGTGTAGGTGGTGATAACGAAATGCTTAATTACATCAAAGGCTTCATTATAGTCTTCGGTCCAATCAATACTATAATATTTCTTGAGCAGATTGTTGATTGGATGGATGGCAAGCTTAAGTCCGGATGAATCTCCGGATTGCACCAAGTTTTCTCGAGAAATGACCTGATTCCAGATTCATTCGAAGGTGGGACCATTTCGAGGACAGCTTGAATTTTTGTTGGATCAACATCTATCCCTCGTGACGATATGATGTAACCTAGGAGTTTTCCTCCTATTACACCAAAGACGCATTTCTCTAGATTTAGCGTGACTCCATATTCTATTAGACGTGAAAGAATGACGCGGAGCACCTCCGGGTGGTCACAATGCTTCTTGGCCTTAGCCAACAAGTCATCTACGTAGGATTCCACGATTTTATGAATTAGATCGTGGAATATATATGTCATAGCTCACTGGTACATAGCACCAGCGTTCTTGAGACCAAATGGCATAATAACATAGCAATAGGTTCCCCAAGGAGTTATAAATGTGGTTTTAGCTTGATCTTGTTCAGATATTTTAATTTGATTATATCCCGAGAATCCATCCATGAGAGACAAGAGTTCAAATCCAGCTATTGCATCAACAATGACATCTATGGATGGTAATGGGAAGTCGTCCTTAGGACACGCTTTGTTAATGTCTCGGAAATCTATGCAGATGTGTATCTTCCCATTCTTTTTGAGAACGGGAACGATATTAGATACCCATTGGGAGTAATCGACTGGTTTGATGAATCCTACTTGGAGGAGTTTTATTATTTCCTCTTTCACCATGAGAGCCACCTTAGGTTTCATGGGTCTTGATTTTTGTTTAATCGGTTTTGCATCTGATTTAGTGATGAGGTTGTGTACCGCAATGTGTGGTGCAATGCCTGTCATTTCCTTATAATTAAATGCAAAAGCTTTCTGATGTTCCTTGAGGATCTGAGTGTGTATTTCTACTTCTTCCGGGGTTAACGAGGATCCTAATTTTAAGATTTTTGGTTCA
Organism: Taxus wallichiana var. yunnanensis; assembly: GCA_018340775.1. Classification (NCBI taxonomy): domain Eukaryota; kingdom Viridiplantae; phylum Streptophyta; class Pinopsida; order Cupressales; family Taxaceae; genus Taxus; species Taxus wallichiana. The sequence goes on from CM031241.1 coordinate 383,132,537, forward strand.
TCCTCCGTTCCGATGTTAACATCAATTGTTTCTTCGATTAAAGAGGCATTACCCTCTTCAAACTCAGGTGGGGCTAGAGGTAAATCCAAATCGTCCCCACTTTCTACTGTGTATACGCTAGGTTCCATCATGGGGTTTCCAAAGTAGGAAGAGGAATGTGGGATTAAGGAAAAATCTATCATATGATAGGAGAGATGTAATGCCGCATAGGCATTTAAGTAATTCAGAGTGGTCATATCACTATCAATGTGGTCTAGGATAGTAGATTTGTTTTCATTTCCGTTTAAAAGAGAATTTGTCGTTTCTTTTACCAATGGTTCATCACGAAGGGATAACATGAAATAGGTATCCTCAAACTTATTGTTTGGAGTAAAGCGTGATGTCGAGGTTGCTATAGAATCGGCGAGAAGATTGTGTTCTCGTGAAATTGCTTCAATTGATATGAAGTCAAACTCCTTGCTTAAATCTAATACAGTTGTTTTGTAAAGTTGTAAGTGCTCGGCTTTGGTTTCATATATCTCAGAGACTTGGTTTGCTACCAATTGTGAGTCTCCTAACACCCTGATGTTATTAACACTGATCCTCTTGGCTAAAATGAGGCCAAGGAGGAGGGCTTTGTACTCAGTGTCGTTGTTTGTACATTCGAAATTGAGTTTGAAGGCGAATGGTAGGACCTTTCCTTCAGGGGAAGTAAAGATTACACCTGCCCCCACTCCATAACGACATCTAGCTCCATCAAAATGGAGTGTCCAATATTTAGCTGGGAATATGGACACTGGGATATTTGTTGTGTTTGTGCATTCTACTTCCACCATACAGAGATCCTCTGCTGGAAGAGAACCAACACCTAGGGAATATCCCATGCCTACAGAATCAAATGGTAAGAACATTGGTAGATCCTGTTCTAGTAATTCAACGATTTTTGTAGTAGTTCCTAATGATATCATTTCTACAATGTTAGCCTCATCTTTTGAGGCTGGGATTGTCTTGACTAGATTCATAGTCTCGAGATCCATTGTAGGTACCAACTTCTCCTCTAGTTTTGCATCAATGGGTTTATTAAGTTGGTTTGTTGGAAGTTCAAATTCTGAGTGCACACCTGGTATTTTCTTTAAGTCAACTAGGTGTATATCGAATGGCTTTGGATCACCTTTGGCTACAAACACCTTTCCTAGATGCAAGAATCTTACTTCTTGGAATAACGTAGAAGGGATTTCCTTCATACGGTGTATCCATGGTCAGCCAAGGATCATATTATAATTAGTTTCCCGATCTATAATATAAAACTCAGTCAGGATTGTTTTGGGTCCTAAGGTGACCAGAATATTATAGTTCCAATTGAAGTGGCCTTAAGGCTATCGTAGCCCCTCAATGTATTTCGAGTGGTGGAACAATTTGTTTCCCCATATCCTAGTTTTTGAAGGAAAGAGAAGGGGACTATGTTAACCTTGCCCCATCGTCAACCATTGCTCATTTTACGTAGTTATTATAAACCCATACTTGTAAGTGTAAGGCTGGATCACCCCGGTGTGCAATCTCAGCATCTGTAGGCATTTTATTTATTTCAAATATGAATTTGACATCCTTATCCGGCTGCCCCGGAGGGTGGATATCAAAGTCTACATGGTTCACTTGTGTTTCGGAGGTGGAGTGATATTAATTAGATGACCTAAACCTAATGCCTCTAGAAGAGCAGCCCTGTGGGTAGGAGAATTCTTCAGTAAGTCCAAAAATGAAATGTGTGAGAAGGTTTTTGTTAGGTCACTAATTAAATCATAGGCACCTACGGGTTTTTCTACTATTTGTTGGCTCTTATCTATTTCTGGCAGGTGACTTGGGCTTGGCTGAGAGAAATACTCTCGTGTTCTTGTTATAGCTTTGATGGGTAGTTCGGCGTCTAGTTCTACTAAACTGACTATCTTGGGTCTCGGCTGACTTCCTAATTGTGGCACAACTGATGGATTTAGTGAAGTCGAGGCTTCATGATCATTATTTCCCGTCATTATGCTTTTGTTTGTCCCATTTAGATTTAGCCTATTATTATCATGATTTGGGAGTGGATCATTAAAGATCTTGAGGGGAGCATTCTGAGGGGAAACTGTCCCTGCGAGTGTGCTTGGTGGTGGTGACACGAGATCTGCCAAAAATAAATCTGTGAAGAACTATCTTTGTTCTTCCTAAAACGTTCATGAATTTATTGTAGTCACGGCACGTTCTAGTGTCATGACCTCAAATTTTGTGGAAACCACAATATGAATTGGGATTGTAATTCCTGGTTTGTTGGTTTGGTGTATATTGTGGCCTAAAACTCTGATCAAACTATTGCCTATTAGGATTAAAGTTTTACATTTGTTGTTTCTAGTTTTGATTCTGGTTTTGATAACCAATTGAGTTTTGGCTTAGACCCTGTGTGGGATTTCACCGTTGTTGTTGTTGTTGAGGATGATTAAAATCCACTGTATTGATTGTTGGGGTAAAGTTATTGTTTCGTTGATTGTTCATTGGTAATGAAGTATTCACAGTATTTACCTTTTTAGGTTGATCAGTTACTCCATCTGTTGTCACCCCGTGATTTTTGTTAAGGATTTTAGGTCCTTGATTGACATTCGTGGTAGTAGGATAAGTTGTAGTGTTCTGGCTGGAGGTGATTAACCTCCCATTTGTTCCATATGTCTTACGACCACTATCTATTGCCGCTTGATCTATTCGGAGAGTGCTCTCAAGTACTTCATCGTAAGTTCTTAGTGGGAACTTCTAGACTTCTTCCTTCACCTCTCTGCTGAGAGAATGAAGGAATAAATCACATAGTTCCATCTGATCCATATTTGGAGCACTTGCCGAAGAATAAAGAACTGTATGCCACCTCTGGATGAAATGGGTGATAGATTCATTGTGTTCTTGTTTAATGTGCAAGAATTCCCTGATTCCTATTCTTAACAGTTTGTTCATGTCGAATGCTTTAATGAATTCTGAAATGAGTTGTTTAAATGAATGGATTGAAGCCTCAGGTATTCTATAATACCAATCGAGAGCGATGCCTTCCAAAGTTTTGGGGAATATTTTAGTAACAACCCCATCCCAAGGGAGTAGTTCTCGTATGGTTGTAGCGTAAACCTTGATATGTGAATTTGGATCTCCCTCACCTTTGTACTTGGCTAAATTGGGAAGGGGTCTTTGAAGCATGATGCTTTGTATGGTGAAGTGTAAGTGCTCTTTCAAATATTCTCGAATAAGTCCCTATCACATAGGTTTTGACCATTGATGGTGTTTGCTGAGTGAGTGGTGGTGGAATGGGTTATTGATATGGCGTAGCGTATGCATTGGTAGGGGCATAAGGAAACACCTGTGTTTGAGCAAGCATGCCGGAGAGGAGAACATATCTCCTTGTGGTGATTTGGAGTACATGTTTAAGTATGATGGGGTATTGTCCAGGAATGGATTGTTTTGTACTAGATCGGGAGGAACGGTGTTAGAGATGAGGGGTCTAGTTGGCATTTGTTGTGGATACTGAGGAGGCATGCCTAACGTGCCTATTCCTGTGAGGAGGTCTACTTGGCTAGGATGGTGTGGGGGATTGGAACTTCCTGCTTGCATGAATTGAGAATTTTGACTTGCTTGAGCAAGTTCTAACCCTCTCACTTTTTCTACTAACATTGAAATGACTTCATTTGGTGAAGTCACGGTGCTTTTCCTTAGCGGCGTTTGTTGTATACCTTGGTGTTGTATAGGCATGTGATATCCCATTATGAACTGATCGTTGTCTTGCCAAGTTTCCCCGAGGGCATTTCCTATATGTAATGGCATGGAGGTATTTTCTTGAAAAGAGGCATCGGGTTGTATTCGTAAACTCCCTATAGGTGGGTACATACTCCGAGAGTGTTGTTCACTCCTAGGATAACGTATTGACTGTTCATCATCTAAAACCAGGTATGGATCTGATTGTCTACTAATTTGTGGTCTAAGTAGTATCTGAGGAGATGAACCAGATTCTCCGGTGAATGTCATATTATTCGAGCCTGAAGGCTCTGTTTGTTGTTTTTGAGGGAGTTGATCTAACTCCTCAGTTTGAAAAGATGAGTTATATCTGATCCTTGGAGTTTGTGTTGACAACTGATTAGTTGAGTAGTTGTCACCCCATACTGAGAGTGAGGGTGATGATTGCCTATTCTGTTGGGCATAGTATGCCTCAAGACCCAAGAGGGGTCTACCATATGCATCGAATCCCGACATATTTGGGGGTATATGAATACTCATAGAATAATGGGAAGGAGCGAAGGTGGATGAAATAAGATGAAACTCTCAAAGAGAAGGTGAAACAGTTTTTTGTTTCACGTCGGGTTCACTAATTTTCTACGAAGTGAAAAGTTGGGAATCTACAAACTCTTCCTCGCACCCGACCTCCCGAGGTCGTGTCGAGATAGCATGGGGATGGGATATGCGTGGGATGTAGACAAACTAGTTAGGAAATCTAATTTCTTCAATACGCACTAGTGGAATTTGCGAATCTAAGGCAAAGAAAGCCCTTCTAAACCGAACTAGTGTGATAGATCGATCAACAAGGATAACTACTCAAGGCTCCAATCAATATCAAGCTCGGCGTGATTCGATCTATGGGTTGTGGAATACGTGGAAAATGACCTGGGATAGTTTCGTGTATGTTTCCGAGATAGGTCATATGGTGGATAGTGAATATAGTCGATTCTATGAACGATTCTCTAGCCTAGTCCATAACCCTCTAGCTTTGTTATATGCTATATCTAGTAAGGATAATTGTTCACAATGGTAGGTGGAAGTGGGGTTCTTGCAACTGAATTCTTAGGCTAGTATCTATGTCTGTGAGAATGCCTCCTGCATCTGGCTGTGGGACCAAAGGATCACAACCGAACATTTGCTCTCTTTCAAACCCTTCTACACATCATGTGGATATGAACCTAGGGTAATCTGTAGTTTGGTTGATTTGACCAAAATGTGTGTTCTTGGTCATCTTTTATGTTGAATCCCCTCAACTAAGAGTTGATCTCGTAAATCTGTTGTTGTTTGGAAGAATTGGATTCTAAGATTCTGTCTATGTCAACTATTGCTTTGTGATGAGATTGGGTTGAGGCACAATTGGCTGAAATATGTATTCTTTGGGTTCCTAGGTCCCATGATTGTCATACAAAAGCAATAATGTAAATCTAATCGCAACAAAGTGAATTTAACTACGTGAAAAATATCTAGAATATATATACTTCTATTTTTGTATTTTCTAATAAACTTTATGAATTTAATAAAGCAACTATTTAAAATATCTAGAATTGACAACTAAAATAACAACTTAAAACAACAAAGATAACTCGAGTGTAGCTATTTGTCCATGTGTAATTTATAGATCTATTCTAAACAATGAAGTAACTTATCTAATCTATTTTCCAGGACTCTTGATCCTACTTCGAAGTGAGGAGTGAATCATAGTTTCTCAAAAACTATCAATCCCCACATCTTCCCTGGCAATATCGAAAGTAAAATTGATTGAAATGAAGTGATTAACTACTCTATTTGATATGTTTCTAATTTAGAACTTTGAAAGCTAGAACCTGGATTCTGCAGAACAGTGGCGAATCCAATGGTGTGTGTGATCTTGTCCCCTCAGTGTGATCTCCTCATTCCTTTGTGTTCACGTGAAGCTAGAAAAGTGTTGTAATGCTAGCATCAGCAAGTAGATATTGGGACAAAGGCAGCTCAAAATACAGACCCGAATATAATGTGAATAGGAGAGGGATAGCACAAGAGTATAAGCTTGGATTATGTAATTCCTAGCGGGATCTATTGCGAGTCATGTAACATAAAGCGTCCAGAACCTGAAACTATCCTGTTTGAAGAACAAAACCTGCAACTTTAATGGCTTCCTAAGCTATTCTATTTCAATGGATTGGATAAAATAACAATAGTGCTTGCACAAGATGGATATGTGGCTTACCAACAGCTAAACAATGCTAACTAAGCATGCAATGAAAGAAACTAAGAGTTCTAGGCAAAGTGAAAACTAAATCTATTGCAAAGATAAATTCAGAGGAAAATTTTGAGGGCCATTTTCTTGAGCACAAGCCATCTATTTATATCATTTCATTCACCCAAAGATCAAAACCAAAGCCGAACTCTAAAACTATAAACAATGGCCAAACACTATTCCAGGGTGACCAAAAATATAAATGAAAGCCCAAGGCGGTGAAAAATCTTATGAATTGTTGATTTTTATGTGATTCACGTTAAAAACGCTTTCTAAAAATGCGTTCAAGACCGCCGACTGAGCGGCGGGTAAGCGGTTACATGACCGCCGCCTGTTTCAAGGTGGTGGTCACAAGACCGCCGGCCAAGAAGGCAGCGGTTTCCATCAAGAGAAAAGGCCAAGAAAAGAGGGGGAAAACAAAAAAAGGATGTAGGGGCTAAGCGGGGCATGCGGGATGTTAACGCATTTTTAGAGAACTTTTCCGATCCCGAACACCTTGCGAAGAGACCTGAATCATCATTGGGGCACTTGTTACGTTGTTCCGAGATGTACTTTACCTCACAATTTTGGGTACGTACGAAACACCTCCATAGCTATTTCAGATGTCTACGTGAGTTAGGAATCCTCTAGGTAAGTATACTCCTAATATTTCACTTGCTTTGATTTTTAATGATGGAGAGGCTAGTTGTGGATAGTTTGAAACAGAAAATGGAGATGAAGGAGGAGATGGATTCCTTAGAAAATAAAAGGTCATGAGACCTAGTAAAATTTCCTAAAGGTAGAAAAATTGTTGGCTGCAAATGGGTTTACAAAAGAAAGATAGGTGGTGATGACAAATACGAAAGGTTCAATGATAAATTTGCAACAAACGGATTTTATTCGAAAGAAGGTATTTAGCTTCATGAAATATTTTCACCGGTTATTAATTTTTTTTAGATTCGAGTCATCTTAGCATTTGTAGACAGCTAAAATATGCTTACACTTAACATTTCATCCAATCTAATCAGTTAACAACACTTCGTTAATTACCCATACTTCACTGCATTCTTGAATGCTCATTCACGACACACTTTTTGTTGTATTCCTCCTATAATCAGATTATTTGCCTAATATCTCTCTTATTAGCTAAACATTCCTCCTTTCAACCATTCATAACCTCCCTAGTTCTCTCTATACCACTTCTATTGGCTTTGTAGGATATCTATCAATCAAAATTGGTTATCTAGACCCCTCCCAACTCTCAATGAGTCTCTAATCACTTGCTAACCAAGTTTAAATAGACTATCCTATCTTAACTAAGCCTAAAGCATGTTTATGCTAATCTAATCCTAAAGTGATTTTAAAACTTTAGTCCACAATCACCCAAAGTTCAAAATATTCCATTTGGAAAACTATAAATACAAGGCTAAGCCTACCCATTCAACTTACACCTTCACACCTAGGATATCTTATTAAGACTAAGAACACCAAGTTTTGGGATTCCATGTGTATTAGCTTTGAGCTGTAAAAAAACATTTGGATGTTGACCATACTTTGCATTGTTTAGAGCTCTTCCATCTTGCATCCATCCATTCTAAATATAGTTAATGAGGAAGATCCAAAGCTTGCAATGTAGCCAACTTGGAGAGATCTCTTCACTATTTTTGGGAGTAAACAACACACAATTTGATTTCTTAGAATCTAACTAGGTTCACTTTCATTAAGCTTTCATAGAGTATAGAGTAGTATACATATTAGTTTTTCATTTTTTTCACAAAGTTATAATGCTTGCATGTTAGTTTCTCTTGTCAGCTCTAATCTCATGGTGCAGTTAGCAAAGATTTGAGGTTCTTTAGCCTCATTCCATAGCTTTTGCAACTTTCTATTGCATACATGCGACACGCCCGGTGGGACACTTTGTCCATCCTCCATTAATGGAGTCATTTTGAAGCTTTTATTTTAGTTTCTAAATTTTTTAGTTTCAATGTTTCTAGATTAGTTTCAAGATTTCTAGATTAGTTTTTCAAAAAAATTTAGATTAGTTTCAAGTTTTTAATTTCACTAACCTTTCTTGTATTAATGGATAAATATCAAGTTTATTAGCTAGTTTAGCTAGGATTGTCTTGTTTTTGTGCTCTTTGTAGGATCAAAGGAGGTGAAGTGCTGCCAAAATTGAACCAAATTGATATTTTTGAGATTATTTTTGAAAAATCCTATGTTTTTTTAGCCACCTATAGGAAAGGGAGCGCACATACCATTCTCGTACATGCGCAGGTATAACTCGACAGTAATTTTTTGACAGAGGTGTGCATGCACACAATATGTGGCGCACACGCCCAAAATGTGGTGCACATGCCCAAACCATGGCACACACACCCATTATGGCACACACACCCATTATGGCACACACACCCAAAACTTAGTGCAAGGATCATTAGCAATCTTCTCGAAGGCCATAACATTTTCTCCCGAGAGCTCAAAATGACTCTGTTTTTGTTACGTTGGAAAGGTATTGAAGATAACTACACAATGGAATCATAAAATTAGGATTTTTAATTACATAAAATTTATGGTTTACATTATTAGGTAAATAATCATTTTCTAATGTATCTTAAAGTCTAAAAAATTGTTTTCTTGACTATTCTAACACTTTGAAAGGTTTTGTGACACTAATCAGTTGGTTGCATAGGTTTGTTTTGTTATTTCAACTTGCATAGCTTAAGTGTTTTCATTTCTTAGCTTGAATAAATCTTGTAAAGTGTGTATGCTCTCTCCTCGTGCCTTTTTGGTGATCTTGGAGATCAAAAACACTTGTTCAAACTTTATGTCATACTTTAAAAACACTTTTTCTATGATGCTAAAAAAGTAAAATAGATTTCCATACGATTTGTCTTAGTGGAATTTTCACATTGTGTATGCTCTTCCTTCACGCCTTTTTGGTAATCTTAGGAATCAAAAGCAAAGTGTAAATTCTCTTTCTTAAGTTTGCAAATGGAAAACTACTAAACTCGTTATCTGTAGGACCAAAATCGCTTATCAAAGAAAGAATAAATAAAAAACAAAACAAAAACCCTCTAATACACGTGTTTCTTGTAGGTTGCCAATTGGTGTGCCACTTAAAACCATATTTAAGTTAAAAAGATAAAAAACACACCATATTCAAAACACTATATTGCGGGGTTTCGAGAAAAGGGTATGTCCCTCTCCACTCAACTGGAATATAACCCCTTTAGCATAACGCCTTAATCTACAACAATGGGGGTGGTACCAGGAACCCCAAAGTAGTCCACATAAGAGGGAACCTTGTGGAAAAAATGGGAAGTACTCTACACAACCTAATTTACTAGTCATTCCTTGTGAGTTAGCGTTACCAGGTTGTCCGTATAGAGACCCTAGTGATTGTATGCGTAGAAACACTAGTTGTCTATTGTGCTTAAGGGGGTAAATTAAAGTTGAGATAAACCCAAATTAGTCATGTGAATTTTGGGGTAAATCATGTCCACTCTTGGATGAATTTGTAACACCTAAATGAGATAACCACCTAGGAAAATATACTTTCGCTAGGAGGCCACTTTGACTAGTTCAAAACGGTGTTGACGTTATGATCTATTATTCACCAAAAAACATGTGACACGTTACTTTCACTTAGTTTTTCACTTACCCAAAAGTAAGGTGAAACTCTACCAAAGTGAGGCCAGCATTTTTGTTTACCCCCATTTGATCTACTTCCTTCACTTTCTTTTGACACTTTGTTGATCGGAAGGCGAGTGACTACCTTTGCATTATCAATTGATTGTTTCCCCACTTTTTTATCCATTTACACCGATCCATGTTTGCGGTTGGGTTAGTTAAATGTCTAAAGTTTGTGGAGACATATTTATATCATTGGTAGACTTTTTAATCTTGATACCCACATCAGGATCGTCATAATAGTTGGGATTGATTCATCATTTTATCTCCCTTTGATGTGTTACCTTGTTTTCATTATCTCGACATAATTAAGATACTTATGTCATGTTTTTTCATAAATGTGATCTAAGTATCCACATTACGATGTTACGCTGTAACATTTTAACACATCCTCAATATACCCCGACTTGGTTTGACTTCAAACATTGTCCAAAATCGTGAAGAGTGTCGTTTACTTTGTTTGTGTCATTTTAATACCACTTTGGCACTAATATCTCACTTCTTTGTGAATCTTGATTAACGTGTCAATTGGTGTGGTTATGTGGCTTACATTTGTAATTATTTACCTTTAACATTTGGGCCTTGTTGGTGTTTGAAATTGTCATGGTATCCTTTGATTGGGAGTCACATCTAACCTTTGTTAATATTTATGCCTTGTTCATTGCGAGCTTGACATAAATATTGACATTATGTTGAGCACCTTTGCATCGAACTATCACTTTGCACATGCATTTACATATGGTGTATTTCCTTGTTGATTGGATTTGTGTTTCACACTTGCATGATTGTTTCTTGTGATTATTCATTCAAAAATCCTATTTTCTAGGACAATACCTCTTGATCTCATCAATATTGCATCATCACGATGTCTATTTTCCTTAGACCTTCTTCGGAAAATAATGCATGCATATCAATACTTACAAAATGTCTAGCTGGTTGTCATTATGCTTCCCTGAATTGACATGTCACTTCCTTCCCTTTGAAGGAGTTCCATCACACTGTCTACATCTAGAAATTTGTGCTTAAAACAATCCCAACAATGACTAATTATCACAAGGTTCCTTATACATATAACAATAAGGAATGAAAGTTTTGGTGTACAAATAAAAACATGCCCATCATGACCAAACCTCATTTGGTTCTTCATGCTAGAGAGCCCATATGGGTAACTCATTCCCCTCCTTCATCTAATAGTCGGTGGTATGATTTGGATGCTTCTGATCCAAATTATTATTCAAGTTCCCCCACTCTTTTCTAATTCTAATCCAAACATTTCCTCTTCTTTTGAGAATTCTAATCCAAGTATTTCCTCTAACTCTTCTAATGATTCTAATCCAAACTACTATTCGGATCCAAAATACTATTCAAATTCATCTAATTTAACTCCTAAGTCATCTAATGTGACTCCTATGTCATGGTCCTACCTATCTTTACGAGAACCTCTTCATCATACATTTAATATGACTCCTACGTCGTAGTCCTCTCTTTCTTCGTAGGACCCATTTTATCAATCACCTTGACGCAATCGTCTTCTTTCTTTGAATATACATGTGACTCCAAATCCCTCCAATCAAACAATTAATAATATGCTTAAATCACATTCCTCTCTTTCTTTGCAGGACCCTTGTTATTATTCATCTAATACGATTCTTTAATCATGGTCATGCCCTTCTTCACAGACCTTCTTCATCAATCACCCCAATAAGTCTTCATCCTTTAAACATTCGTGTGACACAAAGTCCTTCGAGTCAAGTGTCTGATCAACCCATGCGTCACGATCTATAGACTTTGGACTTAATCCTACTAGTTTACATGTAATATACCATCATATAGGTAGGTCCACACGACCTTCTTCTACTCTGAGACATCTAGATACACATCTTCTCCGTCCCCACATCATCTTCTTCTATCAATCATCATCAAACATATTCTAATTCTTCCACACCAAGTAAACCTCTTTCTTGAATCAACCCCGGTGGTCGATTAAGAACTCATACTTGATTGATCTCTTTTAGAATGAAGAAATAATCAAGGCATTTATAGGGGCATGTGAAGATATTCTTTTAGCAGATTACTAGAAAGGATTCTCTTTAGACTTTGATACATCTATGTATTGTGAGGAAAAGGTTGATTCCATTTATCAAGAAATAGAGGAAGAGCCTTAGATCTAGCAACTTTACCCTCCTCTTATTCTTCCATCTTCACATTTTCATTATGTGATGACCCTCCTCTTGCATTGATCCATGGCCTATCTCCTCATCACCCAATAAATATTTGTCTATAATAATTCCTCAATCAAAATATTTTATGGGGTTAATGCCAAGTATCCCTTCATCTTCATCTAGGTGTGGGTCACCTTCTAGTATCCCCCTCTGCCATTTGTGCTACATTTTTGAGTAGTCCACTATCTTCTATTCTTGGGGAACACCAAACTATCCCCTTGTCTTCTAGGTATGAATCACCCCCTGGTAGTCCATCATCTTATATTCTTAGGCCACATCTTAGTATCTGATCATCTTACATCTATGGGTCATGCCCTAGTAGCCCTTCTTCTTCTATTCTTGGGCCACATCCTAGTAACCCTTCATCTTCTATCTATGGGTCATGTCCTAGTAGCCCTTATTCTTTTACTCTAGGGCCACATCGTAGCAGCCATTTGTCTTATATCTATGGCTCACCTCCTAGTAGCCCATATTATTCAATCCTTGGACCATATCCTTTTCATCCTTCACATTATTCTTCTACCAAAGATTGTGGCAAGCCCACTACCATTCCTCTCATCAATTCTAAATGTCCACATTCTTCTCTCACTTCTTGGGATCAAACAAGTCATGCATCAACCTATAAGAAACCCAAACAGTTTCTTAATCAAGCTCAGATCAAAACTACAAAGATCTCTATAGCTCCCAACAAGTCAAACGATCTTAAGGTTAAAAATCAAATGCAATTCAAGAACACAAATCAACGTAACCATCAAGAATGGCACAAAGTGCATAAACCTATGGATAGGGAACTCAAGCTCCCACATATGAAACCCATGTTTCAAAACAAATCATAGTCATTTGTTGAGTGTGAACTCACCATGATCATCGAGATCAGGGAAAACATGACTCTTGATAAACAAACATGCTTAGTCTCCCTTATCAAGGAAATTGCAAACATCGTTGTTGGATCTTACCACGTAGAGTGACTCTGTTGTTCCCACCTTTCCAAAAACTATCAAAAATATAAAAATCATACAAAGAAAAAATATAGAAAACATGAGAAAAAAATTATCAAAAATCAAAGGTACAAAGATCAAACATTGCAATCGTATTGCGTACACATGAATGTTTCTTTCTTCCCTTTCTTTTCATTCATCTACAATTCATCTACCATTTTCATCCCTTTGATGTTATTGTGATTAGCCTATTCACATGCATTTTTGAAATTTACCTCTATGGTATCCGTTTGACCTTGGTCTTTCATAACCTTGATAAATTAAAGAACGAATGACCTCTTAGAGATCGTATCATCAATTCTCATCTAATAAAACTTATTGTGAAGAAATTTTGGACATATTTGTTGACACTAGCCAATGTCATAATTTAATCACTTCCACATCCTTCCATCAAGCCATTAGTGGTTCTTAACCCCTTGTCAAACAAGAGAGCTGAAATAATTTTTCAAAAGCAAAGAATCAAAATCAATCAATCAAAAGGCAAAATCTAAAAGCAAAAATAAAATTGATATATTACTATCTCTTGGGTTATTTCCAAAACTATCTATCGGGGCTATGTACTCTTTAATTTAAGTAGACCAATGTTGCAATTAGAATCAAATTCATCTCCGTTGGGGCTATGGATGCTTGATTTGAAGCAGAGCAATACACGATTATCCTTCCACCCTTCATTCACAAATCACCTATCAAATATCAAAATAAATCATTCCTACACATTGGCTAGGGTGTCTTCACTTGTTATCTATTAGATATTCCCTTAAAGAGGTAATAAATTCCATGTACTCACACTAGATCTCTATGAGTAAACAATATTAGTATGTTACCAAGTGTCTTGTTTGGACCTTGTTCAGACTCGTACTCTAGTCTGTATCTTGTCTCACAATTTGTGCCTATGGCTAATCACTTCTTCATCACAAGGCTTCTAAGCTACATTCATATCATTCACATAATTATTATACTTCATCCAAACATCCATGTGTATGGTATTTCCTTTATGGCATGTTTTCAAACACATTTTCCCCTCTCACAAAAACAATCTTCTCCTTCATTTCTATCATGTACTTTTAGGCCAACTTACGCTGCGGGAATCCTTGCTTCTTCCCAGCACTTCATTGGTTTATGTTTATCATCATGTTGAAACTATCCATATGGCCTTGGGTCCCGCTTCTACCCATGAAGATTTTACCTTTGAATACTCCCACCTAATCGTTGGGGCATTTTTGTATCTTCACCTTTCTCGTACACACATGTCCTTAAGTCCTTGTACATCCCATCTATCTCTAGGGGCATCACACTTCCTTGTATTATTGTACATAGTTTGAGAAAACTTTCAAAATAATAAAAACATTCAAATATGTTAGAAAAGTCAAAACATTCAAATATGTTAGAAAAATAAAAAGCATTCAAATATGTCAAAAAAATAAAAAAACATTCAAATATGTTTAAGAAAACTTCTAAACAATATAAATCATCCTACAAAATGTTTTCTTTAGTTCTTTCTTATTCTCATCATAAATGACCCACGAATCATCTTGATCTACCTCCATCAACAAAATCTAGGCTACTTACTATGTTTGTACTTTGGGGCACAATGGGTTTCTGGTATTGTTTCGTAGAGCACATTGTTTTTTCGTTGGACCCAAGTGTCCTTCGTTATTTACTTTTCATGTATCCTTTCTTGGGGCACCATCATTAACCCTTGTCATTAATTTGAATAGGTTGGAACTTGATATCAAAAACATTACATTATTTTTCATTGTTAGTTTAGCTTCTTTACTTTCTCGTATTGCATTGCATTTTGTATGTTGCATGGAGTTGGTGTTTTTATCAATGGACATTTATTTGTATATGGATTTTCATGTCATACTACACTTTTTTCATTCTTTTTAATAAGGACCGATGATGAAGATCACTAACAATATGATGAAAAATAAATTTGTTTAAAAGGCATTGGATTGATGTTAACTCATTCCCTCTTCCTCATATTCCTTTTTCTTCTATATCCCCTTTCTTCTTCTTAACACTATTCTTTCTTCTATTCTCTTTCTATCATCTTCTCAATTTTTGATTGAGTTCTTATATCACCCCATCAACAATCGATCGGGGGCATACTCCATTCTACTCATTTTTCTTGTATCACTTCAAAATTTCCTACCCGTTTATACTTTTCTACTTTCTTTGAAGTGATGTAGCTTACACCACCTCAAAGAGGGGAAAATTTAGACACCTAAAATATTCTTACACTTAGCATTCCATCCAATTTAGTAAGTTAAAAAAATTCGTTAATTACCCATACTTCACTCCATTCTCGAATGCCCATTCACGACACTCTTTTGGTCGTATTCCTCCTATAATCAGATTATTTGGCTAATATCTCTCTTATTAGCTAAAAATTCCTCCTTTCAACCATTCATAACCTCCCTAGTTCTTTGTATACCACTTCTATTGGCTTTTTAGGATATCTATTAGTCAAATTGGTTATCCAGACCCCTCCCAACTCTCAATGAGTCTCTAATCACTTGCTAATCAAGTTTAAATAGCCTAATCCTAGCTTAACTAAGCCTAAAGCATGTTTATCCTAATCTAATCCTAAAGTGATTTTTATACTTTAGTCCCACATGCACCCAAAGTTCAAACTCTTCCATTTGGAAAACTATAAATACAAGGCTAAGCCTACCCATTCAACTTACACCTTCACACCTAGGATATCTTATTAACACTAAGAACACCTAGTTTTGGGATTCCATTTGTATTAGCTTTAAGCTATAAGAACATTTGGATCTTGGACATACTCCATTGTTGAGAGCTCCTCTATCTTGCATCCATCCATTCCAAATATAGTCAATAAGGGAAAATCTAAAGCTTGTCCATGTAGCCAATTGGAGAGATCTCTTCACTATTTTTGGGACTAAATAACACACAATTTGATTGCTTAGAATCTAAATAGGTTCACTTTCATTAAGAATTCATAGAGTAGAGAGTATTATACATGTTAGTTTTTATTTTTTTGTTAAATTTATAATGCTTTCATGTTAGTTTCTCTTTCTTAGCTCTAATCTTATGGTGCATGGATGAGTTAGAAAAGCTTTGAGGTTATTTAGCCTCATTCCATAGCTTTTGCAATTTTCCATTACATACAACATTAGTTGATTTAGATGGTTTGGAGTTGGAGCAATCATATATATAAAAATATAATTCTCACATGGAGATTTAAAATAGGATATCCATATGGAACAACCTAAATGATTTGGAAAGAAAAGGTAAATAATGGTTTTTATACAAGCTCTAGAAATTATTATATGGCATGGAATAGTCAACTAGGAAATGGTAGAAGAAGTTTGATCTTTTCATGATGAGCCAAAATTTTCTCGAGGAGTAATTATGACCATTTTTTTATTTCAAGTTTTTGGAAAATGGTTTATTCATTATATTGGTATTGTATGTTGATGATATAATTTTTGCATGAAAAATCATGTTAGAGATCAACAATTTAAAGTCTCATTTGGCTAGAAAATTTGATATGAAATATCTAGGAGTTGTGAAAACAATTTTAGGCATGGAGATACATAGAGACAAGATAAGTGGTAATATTTGGCTATCACAACATAGTTATTTAAAAAGATACTACTCAGATTAAGTATGAAAGATGTGTAACCAATTTGAATACCTTTTCTCTTCCCATTTCAAACTTTATTCAAGTTTTTTCACACTATACAGTAGCCTAATATATAGGCTAGAGTTTCCCTAGAATATAGGAAACTAGTTACTAATTATATATGGGTTGTTTTAACAACTCGTAACCTATTCTAAATACAATAATTGTTATAACTTATTAACTCATACAAATGTAAGAGTCGCTAATGTGAGTGCTAATAAATATATTTCCTAACATTCCCCCTTAGTCCGAACATTGGGAAAACATACCTTGTATAGAAACGTGCCACTCGTAGCTTTGGTCATGATCTAGTTGGTTTTCAAAGTGGTTAAGCAACCACACAACAGATGTTTTTGAGGACATTACCAACAACCTCTGGATAGTTTTTTAATGGATTACTAATAACCATAGAACGGATGGTTTTTAGGGAAAAAACCAATAATCTTTGGATAGTTTTTGATGTGAGCATCATGCCAAGTTTTCCACTGATGTTGTAGAATTTTGTCTACTAATATGCCTCCAGCCACATTTCATCTAATTCATTCAACTACAACACTCGTTCACATTATGCTTCATCAAATTGATCCCAACTTCTAATACAATTCTCTAGGTGCGCAACTCAAACTCAATAGGTAGCAATGGCTTCTTCCCAAAGACCACCTCATAGGGAGAGAAACTAGTAGTTGTTTTCCATGTCATGTTGTAGACACGAACGGCCTCAAGAAGCTTTGGTACCCAATTCTTTCTATCAAATTGACCACCTTAGTTAGAATATTCTCAAATTCTTGATTGGTTACCTCCACTTGCCCATTGGATTATGGGGGTGATATGGTGATGATTTTCGGTGCCTAATTATGTAGATTCCTAAGAAAGCTTCACTCATATTTGAAAAAAATTGAGGACCTTGATCGAATCTGACAATGGCCCTTGGTGCTCCAAATCGGTAGAGAAAATCAGCAACAACATCTTCATTGGCAGATGCCAATGCTTGAACTTCAGCCCATTTGGTGACATAGTCTATGCATACCAGAGATACTCCTTCCCGAAGGATGGTGGATCAAATGGTCCAAAAAATCAATACCCCATTTCTCAAATGGTCCTAGAACCAACTGAGGATTCAGAGGCATTTCCATAGAAAGTGTAGGTTTTCCCATTTGTTGGCATGCATCACACTACCACACATACTTTTGACAGTCTTATGGAGGGAAGGCCAATAGTACCCTGCTCCAAGGATCTTGTGAATTATTTGTTTCACTAAATAATGTCCACCTCCTGGCTCATCATGACATGCTCGTAGTATGTCATGTACCTCATCCTCTCGAACACACCTACAAAGAACCATGTCAAGACAACATTTAAATAAGAATCCATTACACCATTTATATGTTGCACTATTTCTAACCAATCACCTTCTTTCCTTATGAGTAAAATAGGCAGGAAACTTCCCTGTTGTTAAATAATTCGTGAGATCAGCGAACCAGGGAGTCTTAGTAGAGATAGCAAACAAGTGTTCATTGGGAAATTGGTCTTGGACTACTTCATCATCACTTGAAACATTTATTCTAGAAATAAATTCAGCAACAACGTTAGATTTCCTAGGCTTATCTATAATAGTGAGATTGAATTCTTGCAACAAGAGTAACCAATGAATGAGCCTTCTACCAACCACTGGTTTGTTCATCAAATATCGAATGGCAGAGTGGTCAGTGTAAACAAATTTTTTTATATCTCACTTGATGTAATGATGAAATTTATTCAAAGCATATACAATAACCAAAAATTATTTTTCCATAGTAGTGTAATTATTTTCTGTAGGATTCATTTTTTTACCGATAAAATAAATTGCATATATATGATCTTCTGAGTCTTTTTGTCCAAGGACAGTGCCCATGGCTGTATTAGAAGCATCAGTGTGGATATGGAAAGGTTTCCCTGTTAGGGCCATGTAAGACAACGGCTGTTGTAATATTTTATTTGATAGAATCAAATTCCTGTTGACACTAAGAAGGCCATTAAAAACACAATCTTTGGTTAGCAATGAAAATATTGGGGCAGAAATTTTGCTAAAATATTTTATGAATTAGCGGTAATAACCTGCATGGCCAAGGAAACTTTTGATGTTATTTTGATTAGCTGGTGTAGGTAATTGGGTGATGATTGATATCTTTTTGGGATCCACCTATATACGTTGGGCTGAAACATGGTGACCTAAGACAATTCCTTGATCAACCATCATTAGACATTTTTCATGACTCAGAGATAGTTTTTTGTTCACATCGATTGAGTACTTTCTCAATATTATTCAAAGATTCTTCAAAATTGGATCCATGGACAAGTGAAATCATCCATGTAAACCTCAACACGATCGTTAGAAGATCTGAAAAATGGCCAAGACTCGCTTTTTGAAATGTAGCGGGGCATTACAAAGCCTAAAAGGTAAGACTCTGCAGAAGAGAATGTACCCCAAGGGCAGTAAAAGTAGTCTTATCCTAATCGGTGGGAAAATACTAATTTGATTATACCCACTAAACCCATCCAAGAAAGAGAAATATTTCTTACCAGCCAAATTGTCTAGGACTTGGTCAATGAAAGGTAGGGGAAAATAATATTTCTTGGTGGCTTTGTTAAGTTCCCTGTAATCAACACATATTCACCACTTACCCTTATTCTTAGGAATAATAACTAATGGGGAAACCCACTGACTATCAGATATAGGATAGATGAAACCTACCTTTAGGAGCTTTTTGATCTCAGTTTTGACTATGTCTCTCAATGTTGGATTGATTCTTCGTTACGGCTACCTTATAGGTTTGACATCATCGGTGTAAATATTGTGTGTATAGATACTAGCATAAATTCCTTTCATATCGCAGTGTAATCCCAAGAAAAATCATGATAATGTTTCTTCAGAACCTCAAGCTCCCTAGCTTCTTGATTAACCTCCAAGTCGCTTCCTATAGTCAGCTCTCTACCCATACTGACAAGCACCTACTTAGTATCATTCGCAAGAGCAAGCTCGTATAGTGATAAAATAATTCAATGGGAAAACATGGGGCTGAAAGTATGTGAAGGATGGATATGTTATCAAAAGATAGAACCTTAGTTAAAGGACAATAGAAATCAGGAACTAAATGTTTGGACTTATAAGCATAGAGTTTCCTACCAGACTCAGTAGAGGTAATGTCTAATGCCAATATTCTCAATTATGTAGCGGAGTGTTGATTTCCATAGTTGCGAGTCCTTAGAATCGACCACACATATATGGCTATATAGCTTCCATCATATGATTGTGTACTGCAATAGTGGCCAAAAAAGAAGAACTCAAAGAGTTAGCATCCAAAGAATCCACCCATACCTGGTCACAATTGTTCGTATAAGGCTAGGTAGGAGGATATAATGAAATGTGTTTAGATTTCTACCCATTTAGAATTGTCATGTTACCTAACCTACAATCAATGTAAGTAGTAATCATAGCCAACCAAGGTCTTCCCAAGATGACTAGATATCCCAACTTTCGAGCTTTAGGCTGCAAAACCATGAAATCAACTGGGTACTCCCATGATTCAATAGTGACCATTATATCTTCAACCACACCATCAGGTATAGTAATGGATTGATCTGCTAACTGCAAAATAGTGTTGGTTGGTTGAAGTCCTGTCAAGGATAGTAGGTTAAACATTTCTGTTGTGATGACATTAATAGCAGCACCAAGATCCACCAAAACATTAGATATTGACTGGTTGTTTATACAAATAGTAATGACAGGGCTCCCAGGATCCCCATATTTTGGTGAGATAAGGGTGCCAACAACTAAATCAGCCAAATTCCCTTCGACTCTGACAGTCTTTGGGTATTTCTTTTTTCTTCCTGGTGTCTTTATACATTTGTTTCTAATGGTTTGGTTTAGTTCAGGGATGTCCCTTATTACATGCAATAGTGGAACCTCAATATGTACTTTTTTCAATTCCTGAACTAGTTTTGTTTCATCTACAATTCGAGTGTCTTGTAATCACTTAGGAAAAGGGGTTGTAGTCTATGTGGGTATTTGATCATCCTGTTTATCTAGCATTGGTGAAGAACCAATGTCACCCTCAAGTTTTTCTTCCTTATCGGCATCATCAGGTAGTTATGTGATAACAACAGGAGGGTTTAATATTTTTCCAGATCATAATCATAAATTACCAATAGTGTTGACTGTCATTAATCAAAAGTTGTTTGTGGATTTTTAGGATTGGACAACGGCTAAGCTAGAAGTTGTGTTTGTCTTGCTTGTCCTTAGTTTTGGTAGGCTTGAGGTGGAGGCATTAAAGCTCGTTATGGCTGCTTTGAACTGCATTGTTGATTAATGTTTTTGGTGGTGCCCAAGAATGATTTTGGCTAAAATTTTGTTGAGGACCCCACTTGTTGATTGTGCCAGATTGGATGTGGGTGGTGGAGCCCAACCCGGATTGGATTTATCCAAGGTGGTGGATATGTTTAAGTCATCCAGTTTGAGTTTTCCCACTCAGGCCGTCCCCTAAGAAGACTAAGAGGCTTGATTTGGCCATGGCATTCTCTAGGGGTTATGAGTTGGTCTAGATGGGAACCCACCCTGATTGTTTGGTCTTTGGACAAAATTTAATTTAGTACTTGTTTGAGAGATGGCATTCAAACCTCCCTTCAATTGTGGTAGAAGTGTGCAATGCTTAGTGTCATGGTCAGTAACTTCACAGATTAAGCACATATCTGTGACATCCAAAGGACATTCTCTCAAGGGGTGTCTCTTCCAACATTTAGGGTAATACATGTCCAATGGTTCTTTAGCAGGGGTGGCTTTTGCCTTGAGTCCATCTATGGTGGCCATGATTTTGTGTCTGAAATCTTAACATTAGAGCATACCTTCACCCATATTTGTTCCTTATTTCTTACCATTTCTCCTCCTTCATTGTGCGTCGCATCAAGGATGATGCTTTCTTAAGTGGAGGAGAATGTAATGCCCGATTTGATGTTTCCCCAATTCTTGACATGATGACCCTATTGCTAAGTAGGGGAGGGTTGTGTGTGTGTGCCCTCGTTGACCGTTGTTGACTTTGTCCTTTTCATAGTGAAGATTTTACACCCTCCCTCTCCTTCTTGCCTTTTTGGGTCATTGTCGGCACCCCAAACTGTGGACCTTGTAGCATCATGTGCGATTATCTAGTTAAAGGAAAATCTAGTTCTCGCTTCTTCGAGCTTGCCTGGTTGTCACCATTAATATGATTAATAATTAATTATTATTGTTAGTCGTAAAATCATAAAAAAATAATGTTTATAATAATATTATAATTTAAATTGTCGATTTACGATCATTTGTTTTAGTGTCAATTTTTATCAATATTGTTATGGATTACCTTTAAGCTATTTTTTTAATTTATTTATTCTGTCCTTGTTTGCTCTCATGACCAAACCTCGATTCATGCAAGAGAAGCTTGTTGTTGGTGGCGCCTTTGTTTAGGGTGTGGTGTTCGGGTTAATGTTTAACATTCCTCTTTAGCCGTCGAGGCATCGTTGCAAGCCTTGTAAATACAAATTTTGCTGATAAAACATTTATTTATTAAATTGTGGAGGTATCCACCCACCCCACCACTTCTTCTTTCCCATGTTGGCATAATACCCTTGTTTTATTTTATTTATTTTTATTGAAAAGACCTGGTCTTTGGTTGCATGCGTTGGGAGGTGGAACACCTACCATCCCATCATGTCTCCTCCATGGCATTGCGTGTTGAACTCTAGCTGGTAGGGGAGCTAGCCATTGTTTTCCCTTTTCCCAAGGTGTGTATTAATGAGACTTAAAATCTGTCTGCTCTACAAATTTCCTTTTGGTGGCTGGGTACACACTTTTCCCTAGTTGTGTGAGAGCTTTGGGTGAAGGACTGCTCTGGGAGGATGTGCGCATTTGGATTGGTGCCTTCTTTTGTGTAGTCTAAAATGTATTGCTAATGCACTGTCCACTATATTTTGGATTGTTGTTTCCTTCTCCCTCCCTGGCTCATGGTTCTCTTAGTGTTGGCCATCTGCTGGACATTTATTTTTTCTTTATTTCCTTCTCCTGCTTGGTCACTACTCCCTTGTTTTACTCTTCCTCCTCCTTAGGCACATGTTGTTGACTATAACCCGCTCTTGTCTTATTATCTGGCTATGTGGAGAGTTTTAGTAGAGCATCGGGTGGGATGGGGTGTATCTCATGGTGCAATGGTATGCCATGTGCATATAATTGAGAGAATATGAGTTCAAATCGCTGGAGAGGTGAAGAGATGAGAGATATTAAGGATGGTTTCATGGACATATAAAAATACATAAAAGACATGTTTGACCAAATGAAAGAACAAGACAACTCCTCATGGAATATGATTATGGCAGTGTACAGAAGACATGGGGTCTCCTCGGGAGACAATCACACTTTGTTTCATCCATGCAACAAATAGGTCTCTAACCTGATGAGTTTACATTTACTAGCGCACTCCTGGCTTGTGCCAAAATACGAGCTCTGGGATAGGGTATGGACATCCATCAAAGCATATTGGAAATTTGTTTTTTCACTTTGCTAGCTCCTCCCAATTTGTGCCAAAATGGGGATTTTTACCAGTTTTTGTAGTTGTGAGTGCCCTGACAGATCAACCTACAACTTGTGGAAGCATAAGAAGGGCATGTAAACTTTTAAACAAAAATAACTTCTGAGAGAAATGTGGGTTTGTGATCTGCAAGCTGTAGGTTATCAATGAAATGGGTTTGTTGAAAAGGCTTTAGATTCTTCTGAGAAACCATAACTGGTAGATCTAAAGCCAGTTTCCATAACCTTTGCTAGCATCTCTGTCCTGTGTCAAATGTGAGTTACGAAACACATTATGGACATCCTTCAAAGTATAAAGAGTAGAGGAATGGTTTCAAATATGTAGTTACAAATTTTATGATAGACGTGTATGCAAAATGGTGGAGTTGTGGATGCTCATGAACTGGTTGACGAAGTGCCAAGCGAGATGTTGAACCCAATCTTGTGGGTTTGACTGACTTCATTCCTCCCAGGTTTGGTTCACCTACCCTCCTCTTTCATAACTCTCGTACTTTAGTTTTGGTTTACAACTTAATATAATTTTAAAATATTAGGATTTTAATACAATTAATTGTTTATATCAACTCATTACAAGACAATGAAATTTCGTGTCGTAACTCACGAAGTCAAAATAGATCACTTGCATTAAACCAAGAACTTCTACTATCAATCTTAGGTGATTTAGAAAATTCCCACCAACTAGATCACTATAATATTACTTTATCGACAAGACAAAATTAACTTCCCAATAATAAAGTTGATCATCTCCCAGGTTTAAATAGATAATTTTTGCATTTTTCAGAGACTCGTTAAGTACCCTTCGTAACTCTAAAAATGAGATGTTAAGCTTCATTTGTGTACCTTGTTATGTGAGGAGTCACCTTGACCTCTGGATTGACCCCAAATGAACATATGTGATCTTTTTTATGCTCTCATAGGAGCCTTGTTACACTGGTTTACAACAGTAGAAAGCTATTAAATCTAGAAATTTGGCTATCGTTTTGAACCGTCATTTGAAACCTGGATAGAGAAATTATTACCCGTCTTCACAAACCTCTAGTGTTTTTACTAGACAACTACATGGAACATTCAGTTTATGGAAAAAAACTTTTCTAGATAGTTTGACAATGGAATTTTGTAGGCCTCTGGTCGCAGTTTAACAAGGTCAAATTGGACCGATTAGGGTTGGTGGCTTCAGAGAACTTATCGCCGTTCAAGACTATTTTCCAGTTCGGAGTTTTGTCAACTCTATTGAATTATCCTTATATAGGGAAATTTGTAGGAAGTTTCTCGTTGCGCATTCATGCATCAAACGTCAATTTTGGACGTGGTTTTCTGAGCCCTCAATTTAACTTTTGTTCATTTACAACTGGGCCAACTACGACCAGTGGCCCCGGAAAACTAGTCACCAAACATAAACCGTTCACTATTTCCAAATTCTTTCGATTCTTTATGAACTCCTAGTATATAGGTGGACACGTATAAATTTAATTGTGGTGTGTGTTCTTATCGGAAGACAACTTTTGGAAGCGGTTTCTTAGCCTCCGAGCCCATTTTGAACATTTTTGTAGCTAGTAAGAAAATGTAAAAATAGGAAGCTGTGGGACCCTCGTCGGGTTGCCAAACCACCGTAGATACTTTTGACACATGTAAATAACTATTTAAAACTCTATAGTGTAACTTGTGTGAATTAGAACTTTTGACAAAATGGTGTTTTCTCTCTCTTCCCTTCTCTTTCTCTCTCTAGGTTACAAAATGAAGTAAAATGAAATGTAATGAATACATGTCTCTAAACATTTTATTTCAATTACAAATTGTAATTATTATCATATGTAAATGGGAAACTAAAAATGATAATTATGTTAGATTAGGGTGGATGCCATGCCAGCAATTTATCACTAATATCATGCTCACATGGTTTTGCAGGATGAAAGAATGATGACAAAAAGGTGATGTGTAATGTGTTAATTATCATTGTAATTTATATAGTTGATTGTTAAATGAATAAATGTATAATGTAGTCTCATGTTACGAGAAGGTTATGTTTGATAATTTGCTAATATGTATGAGATGCTAGTTTATGGATATCTAGGAAAAGTGTATTTAATCATAGGTTCAATTTGATTCATAGTACACATGGTTAAAAGTTTTGATAGTTATATAAGGTAAATGAATTTGAAGTAATATTTTATAGTGCATATTTAGTGTTCAATAAGTGATTAACGAGCCATCTTTTGCATTCATACTTTGTAAGTGTAATAAAGAGATTTAATCAAAACACTCTACCCTTTCTACAATATCGGAGCATAACTTGTTTTCATGTGTGATACTCCTTACCATAAAAGACATTAAAAACCGTAGAATGAAATTAAAATTAGAAATCGATGGAACCTCCTAGTTTGAGTAAACAAGAGCCCAAGAATGGGTTTATCTTCTTAGTCAATATGTTTAGTGATACTGTCATAAACCTGGTAGATAGGAAAGACATAGTCATACTTTATTTGGAGTATGTAGAGCTAACTCTTCCTTCGTATCCTAGTGCACTACCTTGTCTTCTAAAGATAGATTCAAAATTAAATTTCTTCATCAAATGAAATCCTTGTTGGATCCAAATGACATAGATGGAGGTTGTGACTTAGTTGTTCTAGGTCTTAAACTCTTATTAATGAACTTGTTATCTCCGCTCGATTAAATGTGTTACCTTGGCTCTTATCCGCATAAGACCTTGATGCTTTCTTGAAGGTGGTTTATAATAAATAGGTCCTCTCACTTAAAACTCATATACAATTAAGGGGTAGACCCTTAGGTGAAGTTAGAATTAATCTAAACCTCGATTGATTTGGATGTTAACGTAGGGTTCGTGTGTAGCTTCAAGTCTTCAAATCATATATGTCTTCAAGATGTTAGAAAAAATTTGTAACTCCTTTTACAAGATAATGCTAAACATAAAACCATAATGTGACATAGAAAATAAAGGATATAATAGTAAAGACGAGGTTTGAGGTTCTAATAATTCCACCCTTGGAGACCTTATAACTCAATACAATATATTCTTTTTGTTTCAAAGAATATGAATTGCCTTAGTGTGATCAACCTTCGAGAAAACAAAATACATATATAATTCATAATGGAATTCCACAAGTCATTGAATTAGAATAACTATGGTAGGGAAATAAATATACCATGATCAAAGAATGTTTTGGTAAAAATGTATCTTGTATCTAAATCTACGTTAAATCCTAATATTGCCATATGGACACGAAGTCACATTCACTTGAGTTGTAAGAGTAAAAAGGTGGACATTGAATTTATGTTCGAGAAGAATATTCTTAGCATAAGAACAAGATAGTTAAGTATTTTATATGCATTTGAATTATGCCAATTAAGCATGCAAGTTATGGAAGATTTTGTAAAGAATAAGAAGCCAACTTAAAAGGTTCAATAGTAATTTAACCACGGAATGAACTTAAGAATCTGTAGGTGGAAAAATGAGAAATCTTATCCTTGCACAATAATGTTCTTGGAATGTTAATCATAACTAAAATACAATTAAAGAAATGATGTGTTGTGGGTTCACCATTCCTGAAGTCATTTTTCTTGTGGTTGGGTCATTACTAGTAACCATTTATTGGGAAAAGTGTGGCATCGACATGCCTATGTTGTTTTCATGTGTCTATGTGAGTCGATGACTTATGTAATTGTCATATGCAAGTTGAGTTTATGTTCTTAGAGCCCTTGTTGTGTTGTGTGTAGTGAGCAATGTAAGTCAAAAAAATAATTATCCTGGTATTTTACTATTGTAATTGTGTGTGTAAAATGTGGGCACCACAAGTCCTAAATGACACCTATCTAGTGTTATTGGCACAAAAAATAGGTCACAATGTTCAAATAGTCCCCTGAAATTCAAGTAATCCCTAGGATCAAATAATGCCCAAAAATGGCACCAATCTCAGTGTTATTGATGCACAAATAGGTCCTAGTGTTCAAATATTCACTAGTAGCGAGCCAATCCGGTGTTGGTATCCAAATTGATTCTCCCTTGGAAGCCAAGCAACATCATAGATTTAACAAGATACTTAGAGACAGAAAAATCATGGTATAAGTCGTTTTGTAGCTAGGGAGGGGATTCAGCTGACTCTTTGTCACTCAGGTGTTGGAGAAATGGATAACACCTTCATTAAGGATTTGATCTATCCTCACTACTTTAGGTTGTGCCTTTCAACCAGGGTGAGAGGACCCGTTTTGTAACCTCTGTTGGTGAAGGACATGAAGAGATCCTTCTTTGCACAATTTTTAGGGAACCTTGAGAAAATATGATCAATACACCACAATTTAACTCTCACAAGTTCTCACTTCTAAAGAATAGAGATATTTCGTGAACAAGGTTCAAGTTTCTAAAGACATTTAAAACTTGTTTTCTTTTGTATATTTTGGCGGTATAATTTGTTCATTTGTTGATACACAACACAAACAAGGGTACTTCAGGTAGGATTCATGGTTATTTGAAATTTTTGGTGGGGAATTAAGCAAGATGAAGTTGATTTCACCAGATATTTGATAACCTTTACAATAATTGGAAAACTAACCAATATAATGCTTCATGATACCCAAAATATTCCTTTAACTAGAAGGTGTGTGTCAATGGAGGCCCAAATCTACATAGTTTCACACAATATTTAAGAATTCAACATGAAGGCTCGAGCTAAAGACATAATTAAACACTAAAACCCCCCGGTTCATCATGCCTAAGATACACTCATAGGCTTAAAAACAATCTTTATCAACATAGTGGAAGTAAAATGATTTTAAATTTTTATTTCATTAATAGATAAAAGATCTTCTCATAATGAAATTACAAATGCCAAAATACTAACACATGGACAAGACCTTGTGTGATTCAAAGAGGTTTTAATATAAGATTGCAACATGAAAAGAAGAGTTATTTGAAAGACATTTTGAAAAAAAAGTAGACAAAATTTTTCCCAAGATTCATCAGTAGGGGAAATTTTCTTGAAAAATCTTAGAGCTTTTCAATGGTTTTACACTTACAACCATCTTGACATGATTGA
The DNA here is from genome assembly GCA_018340775.1 of Taxus wallichiana var. yunnanensis. Classification (NCBI taxonomy): domain Eukaryota; kingdom Viridiplantae; phylum Streptophyta; class Pinopsida; order Cupressales; family Taxaceae; genus Taxus; species Taxus wallichiana. The sequence goes on from CM031241.1 coordinate 383,160,707, forward strand.
AATCTAAAACACAAGAAATTAACAGGTTTCTTAGATGGTCTCTCGGGAGATGGAATTTCTAAAATTTTCTCATAAAAATTAAACCCCAACCCTATGTAAGAGTATCCTCATTACATTTATACAATTCACTCACTCACTCATCCCGAAATTTCCCCCAAAAATGAAGAATATTTGAGGAATACTTTATTTGTTACAATCTTTTGTCCTAGAAAGTGATGTTAAAAAAATTCACACCCAAAGCTACCGGTGGATAAATCATGAACTTATCATGTTTATCATACCCTAAACTATGAATGGGATGTTGTATCAAATTTATTTGATAGTCCATCAAAATAATTCTTTATGTTATGCAAGAAATATCCTTTTTAATCATTTTCAGTGGCTCCATATGGTTGGATTTGACAAGCAATCCTTTTCACCTTAGAGAATACACATTGAGAAATGAGTTCCCCCACATGGATATTTGCATTCATTCCTCTCGAAATGAGTTCCCCCACCGGATTATATCATATATCTGTTTGTGACTCGAGTTGGCCAAGTACAAAGAGGAGATAGTGGAAACCTCCACGTGTTTCCTTGATGTAACTACAAAGTTGAAATATAGAGGTAGGTTCCCAAAAGAGTGTGGGCCCTCCACATGTTTAGAACCATAAAGATTCAAATCGTTTATTGAAAATCTAGAGTATGGGAAGGCCCAATAGAAGCATCCATGCGTCTGTTTGGTGCGCAACATTAAAGATGAAGTTTAGAGGTGAGACCTCAAATCGAGGAGGCTCACCACGTGCCCTAGGTCCAAGAAAATTTTCCTCGTCCTTCGAAAAAGTCTCACTACAAAGAGGAGCTAGTGGAAGCCTCACATGTTTATTCAAAACACTTTTTGATATGGAGCCCAAAGTGGAGACCCCAAACAAGCACATGCTCACCACGTTTCTTAGCCTAGAAAACTTATTGAAATAATTTAGGGACTAGGAGAAGATGCCACGCACCTAGGGTCCGAGAAAGCTTCCTCACCATTAAAAAGTCTAAGCGAGGCGGAGTGAGAAAAAACTTCTACATGTCTCCGTGGAACTCTTTCAAAAGTAAAATTTAGGGGCATGTTGCCAAATAGACACAAGACCTCCACGTGTCCCAAACGTGAAAAGTTCCTTGAGAAGTGTAAGTATAGAGAGGAGCCAACGAAGCCTCCACATGTCTCCTTAGTGCAACTACGAAGGTGGGACCCAGAGGTGGATCCTCAAATAAGAATAGGCCCCCATGTGTCTAGAACCCGGAAAAGTTGCATCCGCTTGCTAAAAATTCTAAGGATGGACAAAGTGAGTGGAGACCTCCACGTGTCCCTTCGGGCTCTTTTGGTATGAGGCTCAAAATAAGGACTCCCAAACAAGTGTGGGCCTTCCATGTGTCCTAGGTCTAACAAATTCTAACACTGAAAGAAAATTCTAAGTATGGGCAAGGCCAATGGAAACCTCCATGTGTCTCCTTTTCACAACTCCAAAGGTCAAACCAAGGGGTGAATTTTCAAATAAGCGTAGGACCTCCACCTGGACAAGACTTGAATTGAAGTGGGCTTGAGAGTCTCAAAATGCCTCGGTGACCCACCTCTCTACTTTTAACTCTTGATGTGGCCCCGATGGAGTTGTGGATCATTTCATAACTTCACTCCTTCAAACAAAAAGGAAAAAATGTCCAAAAACACTTTGCGACTCTGCCTCCTCACTAGTAACTTGAAAAACTACCACGTGTCTTTCTTGACATCAAAGTAAGACTTATTCCCTCTTTGCTTCATGTTTGTTAAATAACCAATTAGATACAATCGAGGCCACATTCAATTTGGTATTTTTACAAATGTGATGAAAGTAACAAATTTCACAAAAATACCCACGGCCACATCCAGTTAGAAAAGACGATGTTTCTATAGATGTTGGGACAAAATTTGATAGGAAAACATGACTATGAAACAATAGAAGGAAGGGGAAATCCCAAATTCATGCCCAAAATATAAATTCTTTCTCATGGATAAAGAAACGTAAGCAAAATCTAGACTCAAAGTGATCCACGACTCAAGGAGAAGACTAATAGTGGCAACCAAATGTAAAAGAAAGATTTCACGAATCCATACGGAAGATAGAAAATAATTTCAAACCATGTGGACTAAGAAATATTTTGAAAAAATAGGCGAGAATAAAATGAGCACCAACACACCCTCTCCATTTCACACCTTTCTCCATTTGAGGAAGTTTGAATTGTGATAAACAACCTCCTTTTTTGGTGTATCACTTCTTTATTGTAGGTTTTATTTTCAATTCTCTCTCTCTCTCTCCCCCTACTCCTTGGAAGATTAGATTAGGATAGGATGGTTTTTGCTACATTAGAGTAGATTGTGGCAGGTAGTTTAGAAGTAGGAACCAACCTTCTCTCGAGGATCATCTTTAGCCCACAAGTCCAAAAACTTTAGAGATGATCCAACGTTACCCAAAAAAATGGTTGCTCATTCACACATGCATGGAAAATTAGAGGGTGATTTTTTTAGTGATAACAGTTCTGGCACACCCAGTGGGATAGGTTTGAAGCACATTACCACATTATTTTAGCAATTTTGTGTGTTCCCATTAAATTTTCAACTTTTGGAAGCATATGCAAGCACATATGGGGACTCCATTTGGTCCTAATTACCAACATCTCTAAATCACAGACCTTCTCCCCATCCATTTTCATCCAATTTTCTTCCATTCCATGAAGTTGTGCAATCATGACTTCATTCCCTCATGGAATTCACACTTGCAACAGTAGTAGTGTAGTCCACCTCCAATGTATTTCTCAACTCCTCCAGATCAACGTTATGAACAAATCATTAATCACTATGCCTACCCCTATGAGCAGTACCAAGATCAGTTTAGCTATGGAACCTATCAAGAAAAGGGATATGCATGTAGTGACATCAATTACATGGAGAATGTTGATGCAATTCAAGATACATAATTTGTCTAATAAAGGAAAGATGTAGCTACTCCAAATCTAAAATAGGAGTGCATTCTAGTTGTGGTAGAGAACCATATAGTTTCATATGCTTTGAACAAAAGAAGGCCACAAAAGAACATTCAATTCATTCTCCCACTTCATCCCCTTCGAGCTCTAATGTTGAAGAATAGTTTTATATTTCAAACTTCATGTTCGAGGATGAGGGGAACCATGGTGAGCAAGTTGTAGATCTAGAGGACATTATGGAGAAGATTGATCACATGCAACAGAATGTAAGGAGGTATATTATCCATTTGATTTGGAGGAAAGTTTTGATGAGGAGGAGCCCATAAAAATTACAAATTTCACTACCCCATCATTCTCCCTTCGAATAGAAGAACCCGCTTTCATAGAAGGGAATGTGAAAGCATAACCTGCAGGTTGCAACATGCCTCTTGAATCAAAATTGGAAGAGTTTGATCTTATAAAAGCCACATCGAATGCAGAGGAAGGGGAAAATTATGATTTTTTCTTCTTTCTCTCTCCATTTATTCAAATAAGATATCATTTTTCTTTAGATGTGCAAAAATAATATGATCAACCCACATACAACCCCCTCTCTCAAGAGGGTCCACCAAAAGACTTAGTTTTCAGATTTGAATTTCAAAGAAATGGGAAAACTTCATGGATCAGACCATGCCAAATAAAATACTTGGATTCATTTGAGATGAAAGAGGAATTTACACCACCAATCATGCTTGTTCATGAGCATTAGGACATGAGTTTCGAGTACCAAGGGTTAGTTTGAATGCCTCTTCAATCCATATGTAGTTAAACAAAAAGAGGTATTTATCTTGTTTCCAGTTGATACCTTGATAATTTGGGTGGAGGATCAGCCTCTTGTCAAATTTTCACTCATAATAACAGCCATGTTTAGTGCCAAATCATATACATGGCTGCCTATTTTAAGAAAGGGAAGCTACTTCTCCCTGCCAATTGTAGGATTTTTTTGAGTTCCCTTTGATTCTTGTTAGTGTAGAGTAGGTAGGTTTGTTTTCAACAAAACAAGTGCTTGTCCAAACTTTGGATGTTCCACTTGGGGCATGTATGAATTTTCTCTTTTGTAAATAGTGGGTTGTGCTATTTTGTTTCTTGTGCACAATCCATTAGAGGTAGTGTCTCATGATATTAGCTCCAGATCTAGTGATATTTCAAGTGGCTCAAGGACAATATTTCAGAGTTTAAGATAGTATTTTTTTATCAGGTTGACTCCATACCCAATGGATGATTCAAGGCCACTGATCATATCATCTAGTAGGAAGATGTCCCTATTAAGTCATCAAATTGTTATCCAAAATTCACCCCAAGGTAATTTTGATAACTTGCATAATTTCTTTAGGATTTAGTGAGTACAAATTATACGAGGCCCAAAATCAAGTTTTAAGGGGCCCATTTATCTTTTCTCTAACTTCACTATCTAAAGAAAAATTTACGAGTTAGGAAATTTGTTAAAAATCTAGAAAAATGAAGTTAAGGGCCTATTTTAGTGCATTGTGGGTTTAGGGGCTATGGATGGAACCAATGTGGGTCATACCAAGGTTTATCATACAAAGTTAGGGCCCAAAATGCTAAGGAAATAGTAAAATATGGAAAAGGTGGAAGATTTTGTCCCACGTGGTCCATTTGCTAGTTGGGATGAGGGTATGCGTGGGACCCGAAAAATCAAAATGGCCTCAAGTTAGTGTATTGCAGAGATAGAGGAAAATGGTTTGTGGGATTTCGGGTTGGAAAAAGTTGAAAATGCTGAAAAAACCACAAAAAAATTTGAAGAACAAAGTCCACAAATTAATCCGTGGAAAAATCCGCATAACCCATGGAAAAATTCATAGAAAAATCCATGAGAACAAAGTCCATGAAAAATCCATAGAACAAAGGGACGCAGAAATCTATAGAAGCCACAAAAATTGAAGTCTACGAGACAAATCCATAGAAAACCACATTTGTAGAATTTTGCAAAAAAGTACAAAATCTACGGAACAAAGGAAAACGACAATTTTCACATGAAACTTTGAATGGGCATAACTTTTGATCCAGTGCTCAAAATTTGAAAAAGTTTATATCATTGGAAATGTCTCAATGCCCTCTATGTAATGGGAATTTTAGTTATCATTTTTATTAAAGGGAGGTTGGTGATATTATAAGAAAATATCCATATGAAAAAAATTAAATGCTCATTCCTATGAAATGCAAGAAATCTTTGGCAAACCCAAAATAGTTGCTCACACTCAGAAGATCATAACTTTTGCAATTCTCAATGGATTTTCACAAAATTGGTCTTGTTAGAATTGTTGTCCCCAAGGTTGACACACAAAAAATAAAGAAATATTGAAAATGATGAAGTTTTAATGATGATTTTAAGGAAACCTTGTCAGGATCATAACAATTTTTTAATTTGTAGTTGGGATGCATTTAATGAGGCATGGTCATCACTATTTCTTTTTGCAACACATGGGACAACATGCGGAGTCTTTTGTAAGAAATATAACATCAATTGAAGTCATTTTGATAACTTTAAGTGGCTAAAAACACAAATTCAGGATTGCAATTCCCTCTCTCTTTCTCATTCTATAAATTGTAATCTTGGGCTCATTTGTGAAGGAGTTGGTAATGTTTCTCTCCTACCCCCTCTCTCTTTATTCTTTGATAGGGTTGAATGTGGAGATTAAGCCTCCCTCTAAGCTTTGTAATGGAATTTTTATTTCCACTTTCCCACTAATGATGTACTGTGTAAATTCATGGAGCAATAAAAGTTTGTTTTGTGATAATTTTTGTCCATCCTTTGCACGTTTTATTGTCTATTCTTTCCTCTCTTCATTGTAGGGTATATTGTGCATTCCTTTTGATGTATATTGAAGGTTTTGGGTGCTATGTTTAATGGGAAACAAATGGTGTTTTATGTGAATTCATCTTTTTTTGTATGGTGCATCTTGTCCACCCTCACCATTGTTCACCTCTCTCGATTTTAAGAACTTGGAATTGTGATCAGCAACCTCCTTTTTGGTTAATCACCGCTTTACTATAGATTTTTTATTAATGCATACCTGGGTTTGGTATTATTTTAACAACTCTTAAATTTCTTTACATCTCGTGGCCATAAATTATTTTCAATTTTTTTCATAAAAATTTGAAGATGAACTCAAAATTACTAGTTTCAAAGTGAAACTTGTTGAAATTATCAAGAAATCATCATGTTCGAGTAAATTAATGACCACCTAGAATGGTTATTGAGCTTAATGGTGTCAAACATGCATAGAAATGCAAAAATCATATCGTTTAAGTGTATTAGTGCCAAAAACCTCAATATACAAAGAATACAAAGGTTATAGTGATCAAACCAAAGGCTTACAATATTTTCATAAAATAAAAACCACATCATAAGAAGGTTTCAATTCAAGCTCAAAATAGAGCTTAAAAATGACAACAATGGTGGATATTTTTCTTATATGAAAGGAAATATAAATGGCCAAGAGTAAGAGAAAAATAAAGCCATCTTCAAGCTCGAATGATCAATAATGACAAATCATCTTGGATTTAGAATATAAACTCAAACAAAGCATTCATGATGATAAAAATACAAAATCTTTATGCTCGTAACTTCACAGAGGTCAATCTTGTAGATAAATGAGCTCAATTGATTAAGATAATCACATCGATCAAAAATTTTCCATGGCTTCACCCTCCAACCTCAACAAATAAAATGAGAAAACATTTAGGGTTTGAGATCTTTTTCTCGCCAACTCAACCACCATGTAACATTAGTCACTTAGTGACTTAATCTCGATGGTGTAAGATGAAATTATGAAAATCAACGTTGCACAATGAAACCTCCAATTCAAATACTAAGTCGAGTTAACCCAAACAGGGCTAAGGAAAATTACCAATGTGTCAAGCAATGATGAAACCATAACTCCACTTGAGTCAAAAATTATCGACATCAAATTAAGGGTTGAGTCATGGTGAGAAGGGAACTCAAATTTTTTGCTTCATCATTATGCATTTTTACTATAATCATGTGATGAAATTATTAGAAAGGCAAAATCATTAAACAATATTATTGCCTTAACCTTAGAATAAGGTATTATTTTATAGCATGTGTCATGTATTTATGCAAGAGGATCCCAAAGCATTATTATTTAATTAACTATATGCCAAGTCAAGGAGGGGCCAATGATGAGTCAAGTAATATCAAATTTTCTTTACCTAAAACTATGAAAAATTTCCTTAATTTTTGCCAAGGAACCTCATACTCACCAAGGTGGATAATATTATGGGAGGAATATTATTTCTAGTATGTGAAAAAGTGGCTACAAAATAGAATTGGTTATTACCATTTTGCAAAGTAGGAAGATATTTTCTTTTGCATGTGCATGTGTGGCCCCTCAAAAAAGAATACAGATCTCATTGTCGATGTGATTACCCTTCTTGCACAAATATCACATTAGGACCTTACAAGAAGACAAAGAGATGTTTATTTTAATCATTCTTTGTAGGAAAAAAATAGTTTGCATGGACCTTGGAGGAGATTTTCACATCAAGAAAAGGGCTAATATTATCCAAATTATTCATCCATATTTATTTATTGTATGAAAATTAAATGAGTCAACTACACTCTGACATGAGATGTGTTTTGAGAATTAAAAGGATATTATTTCCTCATTGTAATAACATGTTATTTTATCCTTTAATCTATGCATAAGGAAGGATAGTAATAAGATGCAAGTGTAGTTAGAATTATTCTTTTTTAGGGGGTGTGGGTAAATAGTTTTGCTATATATTGTGTGCATTGGCAAAGAATAGAGGAGGAATTTTTGGATGTACTAAGTGTTGAAGCCCATTTTGGACAGTTTTTCCCTTGAATGAGAACCAATTATTGCCTTTCTAATACATTGCAATGGTGTGTATTATTTTATTAACTCTTGTGAAATAACATTCCCTCAATTAATTAGCTTACCTTTACGTAGAATTGGTGTTTCTACATAGTCTTAGTGTGCAAGTTATCTACTATATTGTTTTGACTATTCTCTTAAAATAAAAGTTTTTTTCCTTAGGATTGATCTAAAACCCATTGGTTCATACTCTTTTAATTTTTCTCGATATATATTTTACATGTTACTTAGTCAAATCCCTCAAGAATTTTGGTGTATCACCCCATTTAATTTAATTTTTAATACATATTTGAACCTTAAACCCCACAATTAATTAGTTTTAGGATACATCAATAAGGAACCAACCTTTTAATCCCGAGAGATTCACCTCACAATAGAGAAAACCAAATCCCGTAAGGTTTCTCAATTCTATTTGCAAAAGTGAGGGAGAGAAAACATATGAACCTATTATCCGTCAACACGAAGTGCACTTCTAAGAGATAAACCATTTTTAGCATGCACAGTGGGATATCACGAAGTTAAAGTTTCATCTTTCAAGGTGTTCCCTTCAAGTATAAAATGATTAGCCACCTTGTGACCTTTATTGTTAGATAATAAATTTTGGCATGCCGGTGGGACAAGTCCAAGTATTGATGCATTGTGAAGATTGTAGATCCAAAGTAGAACTCATTTGGTTACTCAGAAATCTTATTTAGGACTTGTGCAAAAATTTCATCACCATGGTGACATTAAGTTTTCAGCTACAGCATTTTGATGTATTTTTTTAGAGAATTCGAATCTATTATTTTTCTATAATAAGCTTATTTTCATGAGCAACATATTTTATTTTATTTTTTTACATCTTTTATGAGGTCATGCAATCATGACATCAATTACTCACCGAATTATTCTATCTAAGAGTTGTATCCATACCCACCACAACCTTTTTACCCATATTATTCTTCATATCAATACTATGACCCCTATTAGAATGAATATCCCCATAACCCAAACCCTACACATCAATATGATTATGAATATGATAAGGGTTATGGTTATGATGTTCAATACACAGGGAAGAAATTAGGCAGGTATGTAAGAAAAGGTTATGCAAATTTACTAAACAACAGGAGGAAGAAAGTAGGCTTGAGGTAATTCATGAAATGAAGAATGATATCAAAGAGGAACCTTGTCATATGTAAATATTCCAAGTAAGTGCACCAGTTGGGAACAATTAAGTGGACATCAAATCTTGAATTTTACATTAAAAATAGCAAAACATCAAATTTAGTCTTCCACGGACTTGAACCATGCCGAAAAGTAAAAATGTCATAAAAATGGCTTGAGGTACCATTAGCTTTGTAGAAACTATTAATCAATAGAATGGTGGATTTTTTACTATATCTTTGAAGACACTTTTTCCGTGTTTATGTAGAATTTGTTTCATTAGGATAAAACTTATACCATCCCAACCATGGTGAAATTATATACATGAAAAAAATTTATTTGATTTCAATATTTTTTGATGAAGTTATGGTGGATGTTGTTTTCTTTATGTTTTTATACCACTTTCATGGAAAAAATCATAAAAAAATAAAATATTACTTACAAAATAAAATCCATCCCAAGATAATAGTGGCATATAACTTCTCACCAAAGGAGAAAAATATATATCAATTTTTGTCATCTAAATTGTGGGCAAACGGACTATAATCTTATAGGCATTTTTTTTAAAAATACCAAGTCATTGAAGTTTGAGTTTTTAATATCGCTAATCTTGTCTTTTTAAAAAAAATTAGTATTTTAGAAACTAGATTTTGGATGCCACGATTTATAATTTTTCTAATTTTGAATGTATGTATTGCTAATAATCCCTACAAGTTGATATTATGTTGTTATTTGCAATATCCCACTTATAACCCTTTTATTTCCCCCACTTGCACGCATCCCCCATCATAATCTAGTGCCCACCTTACCAGCCCATACATAGCATTTCTTAGTCATCAATTTTTCAGATGTTACAATTTTTCTCCCCTCTATTTCAAAATCACATTCTCATCACAAATTTAAGTTCTAAATATTTCATTCTACTGCTGTTCTAAATACAAAACTTGTATGCCATTCCTTTTTTCAAAAATTTCCAATTCATGTTGACAACCAGCCCACCCCTCCTCCTTCATCCGTAGTACCAATTCATGAAGGTGCAGATCAGAAAATAATCAAAGAAGGGCAATTCAATTGAAGAAAACAACATGCTAGATATCTTGTAGAATCTGTAGGGATGGATTTCAAAATTTAAATTTGATCATGTTCTAGAGTTAGAGAAAGAACCCATATAAGAACTACGGTTTATTTTTTGCAACAAATCAAGAAAAAGTGGAAGATGATCATAAATCTTCATATTATGAATGTAGTGTGAATGAAGGAACTGTATTCATGTTAGTTATTGATTCATCACATCTTGCAAAGTAAGAAAAGGAGGAAAAATCAATTTCGAATGAAGAGGAGTGCAAGAAGGTTGAGATCCAAATAAAATGTATTGAGATCTTGAAACTAAAGAGGCTAATTTATTGTCATACTTGGAAGATTGTATTGGTGAGGAACAACCCATAGAACTCACTAGTTTTATAGTTTCACCATTTGTATTCCATAACAAAGAGCCTCATGGATCAAAAATGAGCAAGAAATCCTAATGGATGAAGATAATTTCTTTCCCCTTTTCGAAATATCAGTTTTAAATAAAAATATAACAAATCAGCGTGTAGTAGAAGAATGAGATTATTTTTAGTTTCCAAATTGGATGATGTATCTTAATAGTGGATTTAAACATTTACAAAATCATTCGTGATAGTCATAGTACAATAGCTTGAGGAGGATGAAATGACTAGAACTTATTCTTAGAAGGTCCTATAGGATTATAATGTAAAACATTTTATGAAGTAGACTAGTTTCCAAATAAATTTTAGAATGTACCCGAAGATAAACAATAGATTTTAAAAGGAAAACAATTTTCAAAACAACTTTAAAATGTTCCTAGGGATGAAAAGGAAATCAATGAGAAAGTGAAGATAAAAGAAACATATCAGATTAGAACATTCAATTTATTTTCATTGAGGAGGCATGTCCTTTTCATTATTTAGCTAGGTTTTTAGAAAATTACAACAATACCGAGTTTGTGCCGCTTTTAAAGCACACATAAGAGTTTCATGTTCATCCCTAAAACATCTTAGAACAACGTCCCGATCAGATAGAGGTTTTTCTCGCTTATTGGATTGATCTCATGAAAAAAATAAGGTACATATATTGTTTGAATATTTGTCATGTTATTGATTTCAAAAGTTGAATTTATGCCCTTGGTTATTGAGAAAAGGAAGTTGCTTTTCGTACCACTTTCAGGTTTTGTTTAGCCTCAATTTGCATATGGTTAGAGTAGGTTAGCTTAGGTTTAATCTTTCAATAAAGTGCATTTTATGCACACTTGCAAATATTTTTTAATTCAATAAGTGCATTTAACCCATGTGATTTGATTTACTAGATCTTCTCCCACCCTTAGTTTTGTTTTTGTAAACATTTGTTTTAAAAGAAATTACATATTTTTTGTATTATGCTTCAACTCCATGCCCAATGGATAAGAGAAAGGCACTGGTATTAAAGCTAGCATGTAGCTTTTCCCCATAGAATTGCCATAAATGTTGTAAATTTTTGCACTCGTGCAAAATTGGCAACTTCAAACTTGGTTTCACTTTTAAGATGGAAGGATTGATGTGATGGACCTAACTAAGGAAAAAGTGGAAGGTTTCTTAATGTTGTTAGTTACAAATTATTGAAAATCAATAAATATGCAGCCATGTGTGTTATTGTGGAATACAACACCTCACATGTGTTTCCGTTAACATTCATCTTCAACAAAGAAATACAGAAGCCCTGAAGGACTAGTGCATAGCTGTTATGAAAGTGGGAATCATAGCAGATGTGAGATTCTTCATCCCATAATAGAAAAAAGACTTGCATTTTGGATGCAAAAGTATACATTATTAATTTACAAGTACATCAAATCTTATCATTTCCTTATGTGTGTTATTAATTATGTATTGAGTTGTTTAGTTTTCTATATAATAAATATGTCATAAAGATGAATGTAAAGAAATAGACAACTCAAATATGAAAATTAATGTCATTTATTCATGAAGAAATTTAGTTTTTCCCACACAAGTCGTGGGATGTAACTTATGTTTAATTAAAGTAAGAGGTACATTTATATAATGGTGAAAGAAAAATAAAATACATAAAACCCGTAGTTGCCTTTTAGGTCTTCTTTTTGTCTTCATCATCTCCGCTTTTGCATCTTCTTCATCTTCATCTTCTACATTATCCCGAGCTTTCCTATGAAAGCTACATCACTGTACCTAGGGAAAAGAAGGAAAATTCTTGTCAATAATTGAGATTTGGGTTTAATCTCGATTCTTCTACTATTACTTTTAGGTAAATGAATCTTTTGAAGTCAAATAGGCATAAGATACATCAGAGAGATAGATACAAAATCAAGGAAGTATTATCCTACAAAATCAAGGATGTATATTATCTTTTAGAATCAAGGAAGTACTATCTTATGAAATCATGACAAAAAAAGAAAGAAAAATAATTACAAAATGTAAGAGATGATCCAAGCCTTATTTTTCTAACAATTTTCTTTTAGATGGTTGCAGGTACACATAATGAAAAACTCATTACACCCAACAAAAATGAGTGAATTGTAGGTATAGGTATGCATTATAAAACCACCATTACATAGAGAAAATAAAGAATAAGTGGCATGATTATATTTTTAAAAGAAAACTACATTGGTTTCTTACAATAGAGAAAAGAGTAGATTGTAAAATCTTCTCTCGAACATACAGATTTCAGTCCAAGAATAATCTAAATTACACCATTCATAAAATAGAGACAAAGTACACATGTTACAGTATTTGATTTTAACAAGAAATATCAAGGTGTAAGCCAATGTTCATTTTAAGACCCCCACTACAAAAAAATTAGTTTAGAATTGGTGGTGAATCTACGAAGTTGACTTTCACATCAATGGAATCTTTTTGAAAAACTATTTCATGGAAAATATGACTTGGTTGGACATTCATCCATAATTAACCATAAAACCTAGGTTGGATGGCTAGGTTGGATGACAGAAAATGGATGACCTTCCAATCTAGGTTTGATGGTCATCCATCATCTTCTATATAACTTGGGTTGGTTGGCATCCAACCTAGGTTGTATAGTAGATGATGGATGATCATCTAATATGGGTTAAACGATTGTCCATTGTCTTCCATCCATCTTGGGTTGGATGAATATCCATCTTCTATCGTCCCAACCCAGCCATCCAACCTAGGTTAGATGACCATACATTATTTTCCATCCAACCCAACCATCCAACATGGGTTGGATGACCATCTATCATCTATCGTCCAACACATATGTCTAGCCTAGGTCGGATGACCATACATTATTTACCACACAACTCATTCATCCAACCTCGGGTTGAACGCTCATTATTTACCACCCAATCTAGTTGTCTATTTTGGGTTGGATGACCGTACATTATTTGTTGTCTAACCTAGCCATCCAACTTTGGCTGGATGAATGTCCACCATCTTCCATCCAACCCATTCGTCCAACATGGGTTACACAACCATACATTATTTCTTATCCAACCATGTCATTTAACTTTGTTTGGAAAACCATACATTATCTTTCATTCAACCTAGTATTCCAAACTAGGTTGGACGAATATCCATCGTTTGTTATCTAATGCACTTGTCTAACCTAGGTTTGGATTATCATACATTATTTTTCTTCCAACACAATTGTCTAACCTAGGTTGGATGACTATACATTATCTGTTATCAAACCCACCAATCAAAATTGGGTTGGATGACTATCCATAGTCTGCCATCTAACCCAGTCATCTAATCGGGTTTGAATGACCCTACATTATTTTCCATCCAACCCAGCCATCTAACCTAGGTTGGATGTAGACATACGATATCTGTCATCCAACCTAGGTTGGATGAATACGTTAGATGACATACAATGGATGACTCATGACCATCCAACCCAGGTTGGATGGCCATCCATCATCTGTCATCCAACCTAGGTTGGAAGATAGACAATGGTTGTCTGTCCAACCTATGTTTGACGGTGACAATCACTCTTTCTTAGATATCTTTATTAAATGGGTATCCCCATGCAACCTCGTAGGATATTTATTATACCTTAATGAATACATGCATAAGTTAATATTTACATTTAAATAGTATGTGAACTAACCCATATAAATGACTTGGCTGAAATTTTTAGTGAACTCGATCGAAACTAAATCTTGAAAAGTCACCATTTCCAATTTCAAATCCCAAATATTTGCAAGTTTACAAAAATTCACCTCTAAAATTTTCCCTCATCCAAGCTTCATGAAGTTACTAGATCATTAAATATACAATCAAGAAAGCATCTAGACTTGCAAATAATGATGAAGGAATAAAGTTATCTACTAGAGATACACGTGTGATGAAGAAAAGGAACCATAATCTTTTCAATAAGTAAACAAATGAAGAACTCTTGGTACAGTCAATTGAAGGAGAGCTAAATCAAATACTTCACTCCCATACAAGAGCTACAAAATTCATAGTGACATTAGGGACATATTATCTTTTTACTGCATAAGGATGCAATTGTGCAAAAAATATTCTGCAGGTACCTATAAAAATAACAAAAAAAGAACCATTACACAATCATCCAATAAGAAAAGTTAAGCATATTACAGATGATACAAACATAGAATAAAATACTTAGCTGAATGAATTACGTTATCATCGGGGAAGGATTATCAAGTGGAGTAGTCATGATCACAAAAGTGGGACAAATTTAATTAAACCAAATGTTTCGGATAATCTATATGTATTGAAACATTTTCTAGGAGAAATAACTTTAAAACCACATTGATACAATGGATATGAAGTATAAGGAAACTATGATTCCCAAAGTAGTTTACATCGATGGAATAAATGTAGAGTTGTACAACACAATAAAATAGTGAAGCCATCAAAGTAACATAGAGCTCCAAAGTATCATCAAAAACAAAAACTAAATTGAAAAATTTGATAATGGACCTTGAAACAAAAATGTTAAGCAAATAGAGCTCAAATAACACAATATTGACAAAAAGAGTAGGGTACAAAAAATAAATGGAAACCCTCACTAAAATAATGCATGCTCAAGTTGGGTATTATTTTAATAACTCTAAAATTTCTTTACATTTTATGGTCATAAATATTTCTCAAATTTTTGCATAAAAATTCAAATATGAACTCAAACTTACCAGTTTTAGAGAAAATTGTTGAAACTATCAAGAAATCATCAATTTTAGAGTAAATTAATGACCACCTATAAGGGTTTTCGATCTCAAAGGTGTTTGAACATTCATAGAAATGAAGAGAAGCACAAATTTTATGTCTATCACTTCAAAAAAACTCAAAATAAAAAGAATACAAAGGTTACGCTTCTCAAAAAATCTCAAGGATTTCCATATTTTTATCAAGCTTTAACCAAATCATAGGAAGGTTTCAGTTTAAGCTCAAAAAGAGATTAAAAATGACAATAATGGTGGATCTTTTTCTTAGACCACAAAAATAGAAATGTTTTACGAAACTAAAACAATAAAGCCATCTTCGAGCTCGAATGATCAATAATGAAAATTGCCTTGGATTTTTGTGCAAAAGGACTAAATAGAGCATTAATGACTGCAAAACATGTAAACTCTTCATGCTAAAAAGATCACAAAGGTTGAGGTTGTAGAGAAATGAATCAAAATATCAAGATAATTACATCGATAAAATTTTTATAGGGCTTCACCCTCCAAACTCATCAAAAGAGAATGTGCAAAATTTTAGGGTTTGAGATCTTTGGCTATGCCAACTCAACCACCATATCACCTAACTCACTGAATGAGTTAATCTCGATAAAGTGAAAGATGAAATAACAAAAACCAATGGTGTACATCGAAACCTACAACTCAATCATTAAGTTATCTTAACCCAACCAAGTTTAAGGAAAAGTGTCAACATGTCAAGAAATAATTAAACCCTAACTCTACTTGACTCAAATAATCACCAAAAATAAAATTAATGGTGAGTCACTATGGGAGGTGAGATAAAATTTTCGCTTCATCATTATGCATTTTTAAATGTAGTCTTTGATGCAATTATTAGAAAGGCTAAATCATTAAACAATATTATTTCCTTAACCTTAGACTAAGGTATTTTTTTATAGCATGTGTCATGTATTTATGCAAGAGGAGCCCAAAGCATTATTATGTAATCAACTATATGCCAAGTCAAGGAGGGGCCAATGATGAGTCAAGTACAATCAAATTTTCCTTACCTTAAACTTAAAAAATTTACCTTATTCTTCACCAAGAAACCTCGTACACTCCAAGGTGGCTAATATTCAAGGAGGAATATTATTTCTAGTATGTACACAAGTGCCTAAAACTAGAATTTGTTATTACAATTGTGCAAAAGAGGAAGATATTTTCTTTTGCATGTGCACAGTGACCCCTCCAAGAATAAGACAAGATGTCATTGTCAAGCATGTGATTACTCTTCTTGCAGAGATGTCACATCGGACCTTACAAGAAGACAAAGAGATGATTATTTTAATCATTCATTGCGAGGAAAAAATAGTTTGCATGCACCTTGGAGGAGACTTTCACATCAAGAAAGGGTTAATATTGTATAAATTATTCACCCAAATTTAATTATTGTATCAAAACTAAATGATTCAACAAGACTTTGACTGTGATGTATTTTTCAAATTAAAAGGATATAATTGCCTTATTGTAATGACATCTTATTTTATCATTTTTTATTCATAATGAAGGTTAATAATAACATGCAAGTTTAGTTAGAGTTAGTATAATTTAATGGGTGTGGGTGAATATTTTTGCTATATATTGTATGCATTGACAATGCACAGAGGAGGACTTTTTATGTGTACTCGAGTGTTGAAGCTCATTTTGGCCAGTTTTTCCCTTAAATGAGAACATGTTATTTCCTTTCCAATACTTTACAGTGGTGTGTATTATTTATTAACTCTTTTGAATTTACATTCCCTGAATTAATTAGCTTACCTTGTTGTAAAATTGGTGTTTTTGCATAGTCTTAGTGTGCAAGTTATCTGTTGTGTTGTTGTGACTAGTCCCTAAAAAAAGTGTTTTTCCTTAGGATTGAGATGAAATCCATTTCTTTGTGCTCCTTTAATTTTTCTCGGTATATTGCACATGTTACTCAGTCTAATCACTATAGAATTTTTGTTTATCACCACATTTAATTTCAGTTTTAATCCATATCTCAACCTTAAACCCGACAGTTAATCAGCTCGAGGATACATAAATAAGGAACCTTCATTTTAATCTTGGAGATTCACCTCATAATAAGGATACCCACATCCCATGAGGTGTCTCAATTGTATCTGTAGGAGTAGTGAGATACAAACTTAGAAAACTTGTTATCCTCAACGCAGGTGCACTTCGAGAGATAACATTTACTTCATCATAAAACTATGGTAAAAGGGTTTCCTTTAAATAAAATCCAAAACATATTTGTGAAGGATAAATTAGTAAGAGCACATGCACCAATCGAAAATTTTAATTCATTTTTATATGGAAAAATGAAAACATGCTAATAGAAGCTTGTTCATATTTAATGAAATTATTAGTTGATTATAAAAGGAATAAATGGGTGTACATTTTGAGACAAAAATTAGATGCATTTGAAATATTTCAAAAAATCAAGGTTTTAATGGAAAATAAAAACAAATCTTGCATCAAATTTTTCAGGGAAAGATAGAGGACATGACTATATTACAAATGTATTTCTAAATTTTTGCAAGAAACATGGTATTCAAAAGAAGTTTACTACCCAAAGATACATGATAGAAGAATGGTTTGATAGAGAGGAATAATACAACAATAGTGGAGATGGCCAAAATTATGATGAATTCAAAGAATCCACTAAGTGAATATTGGGAGGATGTAGTAGTAACTATTATTTACATTTTAAACATGTTTCCAATGAAAAATTGTTAGAAACATGGTTCCTAAATGGGCTTGGAATCAAAGAAACATAGTGTTTCAAAATTTACAATATAATGGTTTCTGGCATATGCATATATGCCTTATGGGTAAGGAGGAAGATACACAAATAAAGGGAAAATTGCATTTTTGTTAGATATTCATAGAATCCTAAAGCCTATAAGTTTTTTAATCTAGTCATATGAAAATATTCATAATCAACAAAGATGTGTAATGTTTTTCAAATGAGGAATGAGATGCACATATACAAAAAAATCATTATAATAAAAAAAAATCCTCAAGATTATATGGAAGATGAAGAACAAGAATGGAAGGTATTATACCTTCTACCACTCTTAGACATGCACCTCAAGTTATAGGACAAGACATACCTCCATCCACAACTAGAAATTATTCAAGACCTCAATCAACTTCATCTATGCAAGAGAATCCACAAGGATCACCAATAAAAAGTACTTCAACTATTTTTTTAGATCTAGTCCATATAGTTCTTTCAATTAGTACATGAAAAAATAGTCCATTCTAGTGAAAAATAAGGAGTTTTGGTGAGATTTAAAATGATGGTACAACCAACTCTTTTTAGTTTTTCCATTGTATTCTTGAGCTACAAATACAATGTCTTTTGAAGAAGCAATAAATTAAGAAATTTGGGCTCAAACTATGGAGGATGATGAGGTAGATGTTATAAAAAGAATAATACATAGGAGTTTATATATCATCTAGATGGAAAGGGTGTGATAGTAATGAAATGGGTCTATAACAGTGAAAATTTAAATGAATCCATATAAAACAACTTATAGAAAGAGTGGTGATTCTTAATGAAGAAGGATTTGTTGGGTTGGAGAACATTACATAATTGGTTATTGTGACTCTTACGAAAATGTAACAAAACATAATTGGTTTCATATGTAAATGAGAATCTTAGCTAATTTTTCTAATTTTCAAAACTATTTTTGTGAATTTAAATTTTCATCTTTAGGTTATAATAATATTTTTCTAATATATTGAAGATATGAAGTGAATTATATGCATTCCCTACATAATCAATAAAAATTAATGAGATATGAAATTTAGAACCATTTTCCCTAATTCTTCCTAAGATTTAACCTTAATTGTTGATCCATTACCCACATGTCATTGTTTCATAAATTTTTGGATTACCCATGATCACTCAAACCTTCCTTACAAATCCTAATGGAATTATATCATGTCCATTAATGTCTTGCAATATGTCAAAAATTATGTTATTTTGGATGGAGAGCCTCCCACTTTATTGTATCTTTAAGTTGAAACTTCTAAACACTTTTTCAAAAGGTTTTGTACACCTAAGAAAAAACGTGTGATTCTCTATGAAATTAACCTCTCAAGGTCATGTCGTGATAGAAAAGAATTTTCAAGGTTGTGGGAACTATTAAAAGGGACCTATATGAGAGTCAGGGACTAACAATGGGTAGTGTCAATTCCTATGGGATGAGTTGGCCAGGAGGGAATTAGAGGCTATGTACGGGTAGTGTAAGCTCCCTATGGTTTAATTATCTAGTTTGATTTGAAAATCAAACTCTATTGAAATTTTGTTTTAATAAAATACAAGTGTGCTTTAATCAATTAAATAGTTAGATTCATTCCCGATTAATTGACCAAAAGAAATGAATGATTTAATATACATGCTTGAGAGGAAATTAATTAAAGAAATCTAAACAAATAAATCTAACATCCACCTAATCTATATATTTTGATTTTTTGGAATCAAATAAATAAAAATCTACACAAAAATACAACTAATTCTAATAATTGTAAATTGCTTTAACTATAGCAAATTAAATCAAACAGTGAAATTGTTAGATGTGGTTATTTCCTTGTTATAGAGGATTTAATCTAACTTAACAAAATAAATATTTTTCTAGTTTGTAGTGTTGGATATTACTTCCTTTGTTTTTACCTTAGAATCGTGAGAAGAATGAAAATATTATAACAATAAAGTTTTCCCTAAAATTTCCTTGTAAAACAAAATCTTTCTAAATGAAGAAAACATAAAATTAACACACAGGCACATAAGCTTCTAAAACTAACATCCTGCAAAATCCACGGGGATATGCAATGAAGCAACTTCCAACAAAATATTTGATCATGTGCAACATAAATCTTAATATTGAATGTAGTGAACTTTATAAATATTTTAACAATGAAGTAATGATAACACACTGTGGCAAGAACCTCCTCGAATTATTCCCGGAAAATCCACAGGGGATGAAATGGGAGAAAATTATCAATGAAATATTTGCAAATGAGATCTACTGTAACTACCAATTTAATTGTGTACCTTTCTAAACAAATATATTCTAACATATTATAACTTTAAATCTATCTAAATAAACAAAATAAACATCTAGGAATTTAATGACCCCAACCTAGAAATGTTGTACAGAAAAATCCAATGTTGGAAATGCTTTTTGATACCACCTAAGCTTCTTTTCCAATGATCATCATAACGTTTCTAGGGAGAATTGATGGAAAGTGTGTAGAAATAACGAGAGAGTTCTTGAGGTAACTAGTTTATAGGTAGTCTTATAATAATGCGAGAAAGAGAGAAACAAGGAAAATGAACTAGTTGTCTAGTGTACTTCTTGGTAGGATTCCAACAACATAGCTATGCAATTCCAAATCAAGAGACATCAACCATGATTTGGAAGAATCTTGGTTTTTATATAAATTTGGCAAGGAAATGGTCATGCCCACTGGACTAAGAAGTGACACATCACTATATGAAAAAATAGTCAACTTAATGATAAGAATAAGTATGGAAGGAGAAGATTATATGCATATAAAAAGTTTGGCAACAACTGATTTAGTCATGTAATGTGTGCAAAAATTGATTTCTAAGAAGGTGACAAGCGTTCAAAGCACGTTGGAAATGTCTTAGGTAGAAGCACACGAACCCTCGGTCTACATAGACCTATGCTTATGCGAACCACCGGGGTGGTTGCGTAACATCCTATGTCCTTCTGTCAGAATTTAAAGAAAGCAAGCTAAAACATGTTAGAAAAAAGTTAAGGAAATTAGGAAAATATGGAGAATGAAAAATTAAGCTACAAAACATGTTGCAAGTGAGAAATTGCACTTGGACATCATTGGAATTGATAGTTTTTCATCATTTGGGATTTGAACTATTCGAAAATGTTGCACCATGAAAAATTAGTTACGTACATATTTCCCAATCAAAGAACTCTTTTAACCATGACAATGCATAAAAACTAGAGTCATAGTATGGCGCTACCAAATGGGAAGGTTGGAGATCATACCTAATATATGCATTGTGTTGTTACGTTGTCAATCCAAGCTTCCCACTACTGCAACAATAAAACATGAATTAAATGCAGACAGAGATAATTGAAAAAACATATGAAAATAAAAAAAAAGAGAACTTCCCATGTCCGTGGGGATAGAGATATAGCTATGTAAGTGCATCGCTCCTTCCCTACAAAACACACACACTAAAAAAAGAGTTAAAATGTTTTCTATATATCTCAGAATTACTATTTCTATCAATCATTTATACTTACCCACTTGGTGCAAAATTGAGCTCTATATTACCTATGATATTTTAAAGTGAGAATATAGCTACAATGAAGACTTATTCGATGTGATTGCATCAAAACTAGTGGGAGGAGAAACGGTTCATGAACAGGCAATTTGTTTGCATTTGTTCAATTTTACCCTAAAATGTTAATAATGTGAAAAACTAAACATAGCGGGGATATTTTTATAATTTTATAGTTAACATATTCACCAGGGGTACCACATGAGATGTCACTTTATTTTATTCAAAAGGTTCAAATTTTGTGTTTATGTGAGTTTTTGGGGCCCTAGGGTATAGCCCCCTTTTCATTGAAGGAACCGATGTGGCAATTGCGTAACCACCATTCTCGCGTGAAGTGAAAATTGTGCAACTGCCATGTCGATTAATAATCACTTCATATAATATAAAAATTTAGAATTATTGTGGGGGTTACGGAGCCTCCACTATGTGTTACTGAGTAACCATTTCTGGTTACCAAATGTCTACAAGCAACTTCTCTCATGCCTTCCCCATAGGAAGAGTTAAAGTGTCAAATTAAATTTAATGAATAAGATATTTTGAGCCATAAAAATACTTGCAAAACACAACTAAAATTACGGTGAGTTATAAATATTTTGTTGGTCGTCAAATAGACTTTACGAAGAGAAATAGTCGGGGGACAAGAAGTCCCTCCTCTTTAATGGGAGAGGTTCCTTATTCTGAAAACGAACCTATTTACAAATATACAAAACATGATTTTCTTGTTGAACTTGGATATAATGAAAGTGTTTTCTACAAGGATCATCAATTACTGAAGGACTAAGGAATGGGAATATGAGAATGAGCGAATGGGTAACATTGAGAATTATAAATGACGAGTAATTCTTTATGTATTCAAGTTACATTCTGATGAATTGAACAGATCATTTGTATCATATTAGTAAGATGGAATTTAAAAGACACAAAGTTCTATAAATAACATCTAAGTACACAAAGTTTCTTGACATAACATGATAAATGAACTTCAAAAATTAAATGAAAATCTTAGGGATAAAAGAGTTCGAGATAGACGAAGATTGAAAAGCCCTTACGTATTTGATTTCTTTATGATTTATTTACACTTTCGGAAAATAAGCCAAGTTCTTCCTTCTTTGCAAAATGGCGAGGAGGCCATTATATAGCTTACAAATCAGTTACTCTCAGGTAACTACTTCTTTTAACTAAAGATTAGGTAAGGATTTCCAATCGCAATAGCTCAACTTATTAAAATAAATCGGAGAAAGAAAGGAAGAGAAGAGAAGTACAAGAGAAGAAGACAGTGTTAGTTATGGTAGGAGGGACCCATGACTTCAAAATCCGCTACCTGAATCTCTTCAATGCCTCGGCTATGTCTATGCCACGAGGACCACGAGTTGACTATAGACTCGGTTCGAAATCCGAGGCACTTCTCCATTTCCTTATCAAACTCAACATGAGTATGATAGTCTTTATTTGCTTCTTCAATGGCATATTGAAGAGAGCAGATCTCCTTCATTTTCTCTTTGAAATGGACCTTTCCTTCAATAGATTATCTTTGAAAAAAGCTCAATTGAGCTTTGATTTATTACAAGGAAAAAGGCACACCAAGTTTCATCCTGAAGATGACAATGTATATCTTTGAAAGCAGATACAACCAGTGTCTTGAAAGCCTCACCCTTCTACCAGCTATTCTTCAGTTCTCCCAAAGCCTCCTCCAAGACTTTGATCTTCCACTCCACGCTGTAAACCCAGGACTTTGACAGATTATCCTTTGCATCATCAAAAACCTTATTCACCAATAAAATGTTCTCATCTGTCTGTCCCATGAGACGGAGGTCTACTATGCAACTGCTCCAGAGTTTGAGCTCTTTATCTATGATCTCGATAGTGGAGGAGAGCTTCTGTTGCAAGTTGTTCACCTTTCGTGGAGTTTGAAAGCTTCATCGATGAAGTTCAATCCTACAACAAGCATATCTTCCACCATGGCCTCCATAGCTCTGCCATAGACGGAATACTTGTGCATGTCTTTGATACTTTGTACTTCATCTTGGCTCAAAATTACAGGTGGCGGAAGGGTAGTCAATGGGGTAGGGTCCAAAACTTTGTCCTTAGACAAAAGAGATTTGATAAAACCTATGAGAATCTGGGCTTGTTCCTCCAACTGTTCAATAGTTTGCTGCCCTTTTTCTACCCTCCCAATGACTCTTGTGACCATTTCCTGGAGGTTGTGGATCTCACCTTCAGGGGTAGACTCTCCCATAGGAATCCTTGAGAGTTCTAGGTCGATTCTGTAAGTCTTGCTCGATTTCTCTCTTTGTAGGCTTAGCAATCTCCAGGAATTGCTGACCCTGAGCATCAGACACTATCCTGGAGGTGATTCTGGATTTTTTGGCACGAGAAGGAGGAGTAGTGCCTAACAAGGCTGCCACAACATCAAAATTTGGCCCTGAGCTCCGAGAGGAAGATTTCCTCTTCCTACTGTCGACAAAAGGTTGCACCCATGCAAAAGAGGAGGAGGAAGCAGCGGGCGGGGGCAAGAGGACCAAGAGATAAAGAAATCATAGAGCCCAAGGTCTGCACCACTGTTGTCTCGAGTTGAGACATGAGTGGGGCACTTGAGACAACTGGTGCAGAGGAATCAATAGCACTTGGAAGTTCGGTGCTCTGGACTTCCTTGTCTTTATCCGTTGGAGCTTCAGGAGTACTTGAAGGAGCTGGCACTTCACTCTCTTCACTTTCACTGAGAACAATAATGTTCTCTGATCCCAAAGGTAATTCTACCTACTTTCTCTGAGGATCTTTTTCCACAGGCTCCTTCTTAACCTCTTTGAATTTCTTCTGGTATACTTGGGTGGATGAAGAAGGAGTAGAAGCTGTAGGTCCTTGTGTTGATGAGGTAGGAGGGGTTTGCACAAGTGTGTCTGATCTTGGAGTCGATGCTTCCCTCCTTGGTGTTGAAACATCCTTAGAGGAGGATTCTCCTGAGTGCCTCCTAAGCTCTCGAACTTTCTTATCAAACCAGATCTTAGTCCCGAGTAAGATTGGAGCCGGATCTCAAAGATCATCTTTCTCTTTCTTTTAAACCAATCCAAGTCCTCCAAGGGAGTGTGCTTAACCACATTGTCATACTCATATGAGTATAGATCAGAGTTTTCATCCTTGAGTCCTTCAGGAACTTGGTACAAGCCGAGTTCTTGGATCAATTGTAGAGAGAACCTGCCATAATGCCTCCTAGCCTCAAAATCATCGGCACAGTCAGCCCAATAGTCTTCTGTATCTACCCTATGATGATATGTTATCTTAATGTTCTGCTCAATGAACTTCTTCAAGTCGAAGCAAGTTCTTGGCTTGAAGAAATGGACAGTGATGGGAGCCAGGGCTCTTTCTATATTCTGTGCGTCCAGGGCTGTTTTACAAGTGTAGTTTCCCAAAGAGATGGGAAAGTGAAAACCAGTAATCTTCTTATCTCTGCAGGTTCTATGCAATTTATCTAATTGCCTGCATACTTCTATCAGAGCCATCTTGTCACTGCAGAACATAGGAAGCCTCAGAGGTGTGCTCTCATAGCCAGCTAGCCTGATATAAGAATTTTTTTGAAATTGAATAAAATAAGCACCGTAGTGTGATATTAGATTCATGGCTTCATCAGAAAATATTCTAGTAGTGTCACCTTCAAGAATTCTGACCATGTACATGGTGAAGGCATCATTCACCCTTCGGAAATTCTCATTGCTGGTCTCTAGGGTGAACTGTGGGTAGTAGGCATACACAGGATCAGCCTTGTGGGCATCAATGTAAGAGAAACCAAACCATTGCCTTGATGCCGCCAAAGTGTACATCAGGTATGAAGTCATATAGAATTTCTTCGTTTGCTACACATTGGACAATTTGCTGCTCACATGCTTTGATGATCTCTGCCTAATTGATATTTTGAGTTCCTTCGCACACCATGTTGATGAGCGGGCACATCCAGAAATGGAACTCGTTAGTGGAGGGTAAGCCCATAACCCGAGCCAGTAAGATTATGAAATATGACAATTCTTCATTGAAATCTACTCGGAAAAGGGTCTTGGATAGGCGAGATGCTCCCTTCTTAGGGTTTTTAAGCCAAGACTTCGCCACCCGCGCCTTGTAGTTGTCACTGTCTTGATTGAACAGGGTCTGTGCTTGATTCTGGGAAACAACTATGGCATTATCCATTTCTGGAATCCTCAGTGCAGTGCTAATGGTGGTAGCGTCAAGTTTGGCGATGAGTTCCCCGTGTATGTTGGTCAATTCGCTCGAATCAGGGTTGAAATGAGCTCCGCATGAAAGCACTGTATCTGCACATTGCACCGAGATTGGGAAACCTCCAGCGAAAGCTAGACCACTGTCGTGAATCATCTGTGCCATTGGTGTAGGGTTTGCATCTGTCATCCTCGACCAAAAATCACCAAAGTCAAGGTGGCGAACCTCACTGTCCCCGATATCAGGAACGGCAGACTCTAGTGGTGAGATTTGCTCCCCTGAAATTTGATCTTCATGTTGATAGTAATTGAGAGATCGTAGCTGCAAGCTAAACCTGGGGATGAAATTGCAGAGGGAATGATACATACACAGATATTATATTACAAGGGTTCGAGCAAAAGATAGCATGGAAGCCGCATAGGGGTTCACTCGTTATATAGCCGTTTAGGAGAGAGAAAGGTAATAAATGCGCATACCTACCAATTTGAAAAGCAAGATATTTGGGTAGAGCGGGAAAAATTAGCATGAATGGCACTTGCTTCATTTGGGACACGAGGGACGTGAAAGCGTGAAGTACGCGATTCGGGCGATTCGGGTGATGCGGGAAAAGATGCACAAATGTTATTGGGACATGTGGGACAAAAGTGCATGAAGTATGCAACTCGGCCGGATCGGACGAAAAGGTGACAACGGGTCCGAGTGAACTTGGGACATTTGAAATGCGAAGCGCGAGTGCGTTCGGTTCAGTGAATCACCGAAAATGGAACAACTTGTCAGGGCGAACTTGGGACATTTGAGACAAAAAGTTCAAAGACGGGCCCAAAAATGACAAACTTTGGGGAAACTGGCAGATCGGGGATCAGAGGGCCCAATTAAACTTGGGACACACGGGACAAAAATGTCCGCAGGCCGAAAAACACACAAAATGACCCAAAAATGTAGATTTTCTCAATTTCGACTTTTAACATTATCAACAACAGAGAAGACACTTAAACTCAAAATTTTAAATTTTCACTTTCTTAAGAGCAGGGGAATTTTGAGTGGACAACAGCTGGCTCCTTCTGGGGATGACGTGGCATAAATTCAAGGAATGAGACAAGGTAAGAACTTAGAAAAACTTGGGGAAGCAGACCAGTACCTTATCCATTGGGCCATGGAGTCAAAAAGCAAACCAATACAGAGGACAACACACCAAAACCAAAAGGAAAGAAAAACAAAACATTGTACAGAATATACAAAGGACTTCCTAATCACCTATGACTTGAACAATTTCAGTACTTTGCCACTATATAAGGAAGTGGGAGAAGAACCATCCATATAATGAAGGTAAAAAAATTCTTACCAACAAAGTGTCGATCTTGAAAGGTCCGAGCCAAAGGGAATCAAACTCTGCCATGGCTGCCACGAGGTTCATGCCTTTTGTCCCACAACAAAACAAAGTTCTCAACTTGGAAATCTCTGAACCTGGCTTTCTTATCAAACAGGACCTTTACTTTCTGCTGGTGAGCAGATATCTTATCAGCAACTTCCAATCTGTCCTCATTCAATTTGTGAAGGTACATAATTCTCTTATCCAAAGCATCATTGAAACTGGTATCTTCAATGGCCTTCATTAGATGCAAGGCTGGCAGCTCCACTGTTACTGGCAATTGAGCTTCTACTCCATATACCACTTGAAAAGGAGACATTCCAATAGCTCTCTTCGGTGTGATCCTGTCTACCCAAAGAGCATCATAGAGTTTCTTGTGCCAGTTCCGTTGGGACTCATTGACTAATTTCCTTATAATGGTCACCAAATTTTTATTAGTGGATTCTTCTTGTCCATTTCCCTGAGGATAGTAATCTGAGGAGTGAGCCAAAGAGATGCCATATCCATAGCAAAAATCCATTATCTCGGTTGAAGAAAAATTCGAAGCATTATCTGTCACAATCTTGTTTGGCACACCATACCTTACCAAGATGTTTTCTTTGATGAAACTGCACACCACTTCAGAAGTAGTACTCTTTACTGGAATGGCTTCTACCCATTTGGTGAAATAATCTGTGGTAGTTAATACATGAGTATGACCAGCACTAGAAGAGGGATTAAGTGTTCCAATGAAGTCCAAACCCCACTGTTGAAAAGGTTCTTCAATTACAACTGGCTTAAGAGGAAAAGAGGCCAATTTGGGTCTACCCACGAAAGTCTGACAAGCCTCACATTTATCAACCCACTTTGATGCATCTCTGAACAAGGTAGGCCAATAATATCCTCCACGAAGTATCTTATGAGTAGTGACAGTTGATGAGTAATGCCCTCCACATGCCTGATCATGAAAAGCTAAGAGTAGCTTTTCCGTTGTTCCTTGTCCACACATTTCAAAAACCTTCCATCTAACCCACGTTTGAACAAGGCATTTTCCCACAACACATATTGTACTGACCTTAGTTTAACAGTCCTCTTTTCTTTGGCAGTTAAATGAGAGGGGCATTCTCCATAGGTGAGAAAATGAGTGATATCAGCATACCATTCATCAACTGAGCTAAGAAACAGAACGGTAGGAAGGCCAACTTTATCCTCCAGTAACTCATGTCTAGCTCCTTCAGCAATGAGCTCACAAAGGCCTTTTCCATGGATGAGCTTGGTCGGTTTGATGTCAATATCATATTCTTGGACCTTGGCCACCCAGTTCCCTCTCTTGGATCCAAATTCCTGCTTCTGTGAGCATTGACTTTCTGATTGTATCTCGGCACCAACACCATGGAATGAGAGTTGAGAATGTAAAAACGAAACTGCTTGACAACTTTAACCACTGCAAAAGCATGTTTTTCCATCATAGTGTATTTTAACTCATGATCCTTTAGAATATAGCTCATAAAGGTGATTGGGAGTTCATGCTCATTAGAATCTTCCTGAGTCAAAATAGCAGCCAAGGTATTATCTGTGGCGTAGCAATAGATAATAAAATCTTTGCTGAAATCTGGACATGCTAAAACAGGGGTTTTAGCAATGGCTCTTTTAATACCTTCAAAGGATTCTTTTCCTTCAGGAGACCAACCAAACGTTTGTTTTCCTTTCATCATTTTGGAGATATTCAGAGTTAGTTCAAGAAAATTAGGATGAATCTTCTCAAAAATTGATAGCTTGAACTCACTCAGATCAATCAAAACCATCTTTGGAGATGATGTGCCCTAATAATTTTCCCTCTGTGACACAAAAGACAGATTTTTTAGGATTCAAAGAGATCCCATGTTCTCTACATCTTAGCAGAACTGTCTCCAGGTGACGAAAATGATCCGCCCTTATTTTAGAATACATAGTCAAGTCATCAAGATATACAACAATAAACTTCCCTTTCAAAATTCCAAAGGCTAGGTCCATAGCCCTCTGAAAAGTAGCACCGGCATTAACGAGCCCAAAAGGCATTCTTTTGTAAGCAAAGGTACCCCAAGGAGTAGTGAAAGTTGTTTTGTGTTGATCTGCAGTATTAACTTCTACCTGATTATATCCTAAGAATCCATCAAGCATAGACAACATTTCAGATCTTGTTCTATGCTTGTAAGACTTGATCCATCAATAGTAAAGGGTAATTATCTTTCAAGGAATCCTGATTCAAATTCCTGAAGTTAACACAGATACGAATCTCACCATTTTCTTCCTAACAGGTACAATATTGGCAATCCATGTTGAATGATGGATAGGAAAAATGATTTTGGCTTTCAACAACTTTTATATTTCTTGAAAAATGGTGTCAGCTATTTTGGGATTGTATTACCTTTGCTTTTGTTTAAAAGGCTTAATTCCAGGTTTGAGATGAATAAAATGTTGCATCTCTTTTGGTTGGAAAGCTTTTAAATCTTCATAAGAGTAGGCAAGAACATCCTTATACCTCTTTAAAAGATCAATTGCTTTCTTCCTCTCATCTGCTGTGCAACATTTTCCAATGTTCACGAGCTTAGGGTCAGTAGAACTCCCAATATTAATTTTGTCATACTCAGCTGATTGTTGAGGTCCAGTAGAAGCTCTAGACTTTACATACCTGTCGTGTTTATCAAATAGTTCCTCTAAACTCACCAATCCTTTAGGAATCTTGTTTCCCTTGAGTTTGATGCATCCATCTTGATCCATTTCTTCTCCTTGGGTGACTGCTTTGTCAAAGGGCACACTTTCACGAGGTAAATTGTCACTTCCTTCAAAGTACAATTGTTCAAAATTATCCTTGAGTTCTAAGAAAGAAAGCAAGTGTTGATCATCATTGAAAACTTGCCAGTTATTTGTATTATCAGGTACACTGGGTCGATGGATCATCTCAATGGTAAACTTATCTTGAGAGAAGTCAGGATGAGGAATCAGTAGTGACCCTGAGACTGCTAGTGAATCAGCCCTGGTGTTCTTCTCCCTAGGTATGGCTTCGATGGAGAAAGCATCGAGAAATTCAATGGAATCCCAAACCTGATTCCGGTAATGTTTCAACCTTCCATTTTTCACCTGGAAGAGGTTTCTAACTTGCTTTACAATCAATTCCGCATCCCCACGAGCTAGAAGATTCTTCACACCTTGTTCTTTTGCCACCTGTAGTCCAAGAATGAGAGCCTCATACTCTGCTATATTATTGGTATTTTCGAACTGTAACTTGAATGAAAAAGGATGAAGGCTTCCTTCGGGCGACACCAATATGACACCAGCTCCAGAACCAGCTGAGGAACAACTTCCATCAAACTCTAAAATCCAAACACCATTAGGATCTTTAGGTGACACTTTGGGGAGTTGGATTTCTTCAGGAGACATAATCATGTAGTTGCCATGCCCCATATCCTCATAGAGTATTTGTGCTTTGGGATCATCCATTTTTTGTACAATATACTCAGATTGCTTCTCAGGAAGCAACTTCTTCATTTGCCCATTAACAGGTACGAGTGCATGTGACCAATCCATTTGAATTTCTCCACACACATCCTTACAGAAGTTTCTACTTAGCAACATCCCGTATGAAGGAGTAATATCTCGCTACTAAGATAGTAGCCAAAACTCTCTTCTCGCAAAGCAAAGCGGCGAAAGCCACTTGTGCATCTTTAATTCTTCCGACCAAGGGCACTTCCTTACTCTCCATAGAATAACAAGATCCATAAGTACATATGAGAGTCAAGCCTAAGGCATGAGCTACTTTAGCAAGCATCAAATTGTTTGATTCTCCCGAGTCTATGACGTAATTACTAAGCCTATGGCTAGCTATAAGAAGTGTCACATAGAATGGCTTGATTTTGTCATTGGGCGAGGTGACAATGGCTACCGCAGTTAGGTCATGGTGCGAAGGAGTGGGTAAAAGGCCTTTAGAAGTAGTTTTAGAATGGGAATTGACAAAGTGAATAATTTTAGCAAAATCCTTGGGATGGCTTTGATAATACTCATGCTCTCGAGATTTAAACCTTAGTCTTTTTCAGGCGGTCAATAATATCAAAAGACCCATAAGTGGATGGGATATCATCACTTGAGATCCTAGGTTTATCAATTTTAGGGGAAAAAGAAGAAAATTTAGTAGCAGAATTGACAAGACTCACCTTTGGTGTAGATGAAATGGGGATAGGAGATCCTCTTTTTGCAATTATAGGGATAGTTACCGGCTGCTCCTTAGATTTCTTGGTGGGTCAAGCGTCACTTTCTCCCTCTAATTTGTCTACTCTCAGTCATGATAGCATATGATTCGCTATTCATGTCTCTGCTACTACTTCATCATAATCATCTCCATCATCAATTCCCTCGGTGGTGAAGAAATTAACTCGAGATCCCTTTAGTTCATCTCGCTTCATCATCAACTTCTTCCACAAACTCCTCGCAATCTTCATTATCCTCCTCATCATCTAGTTCTTCAACTTCACAGTTACATTGACATGAACTTTAACAGAGGTCCTTCAAGTGCTAGCCTTGTTTGAGAAGCGGGCAAACAATTTCTAGGCTGAAAATTCCTCCTTGGAACATCCGCACAGAGGAGAGCATGCTGAGCCAATTGTTTCTTTATGGCAATGAGATCATTCACAAGTTTTTGTACCAAGGGATCAGTATTAGGTCCAGGGGTGGAAGAGGAGGAAGAAGCAGATTTAGATTTAGAAGGGTCTCTCCTCAACTTCCCTGACATGATTAAATCATCTTCGACACTAACAACAAGAGTTTGATCTTCAGCCAATGTTGTGAGATTAGCCCTTCTTAGTGCATAACTAACTTCAGGTGATTGGGCATTTAGGAAGAAACATTTTTGGATTTGATCAACAGGTCGAGTATTTGGTGGAATTTTATTAATCAACCTGTTGAATCGGGCCACAAATTCTCTCATGGGCTCTTGTGAATATTTCTTTATCTGAGAGATTTGGGCTAGCAAGGCATGCACATCTTCTGCTGGTTTGAAATGGTTTTCAAACCTAGTTCTCATTATGTCCCAGCTAGTGATAGCACCAGCCGGAAGGTGATAGAACTAATCAACAACATTATCTTGTAAAGTCTCAACGAAAAGTCTCACAAAGACATCTTCATGTTCGACTCCCGAGATTCCACATGCAACTATGAAGTCTGTGATGTGTTCATCGTGGATGCACTTTTCCATCACCTTTGAATTTAGGAAGTTCTTTCTGCTTACCTCTGGGTAACTCATGCAAAGGCGAGGAATGGCAAGGGGCCCGACACGATGACCTAGGGCATTGAAATCTTTGCCTGCCATTCTTGGAAAAATGGATTGAAGAGGAACTACAACACCAGCAAGAATCAAAGCTCGAAGATTAGGAATGATTGACTCAAAGGAATACCACATGTAGGGATTCTATCTTATACAGTGGAGTGCTTGTCGAACGAGTCTTTCTATTTCTTGTTGAAGGGAAAGGAAAACCTGCTCTCTAAAAGCTGAAACCGAGAATCTTCAATACCAAGAACCCTTCTCCTCGAGTAAAACACAGAGTCGCGGATCAAAGGATGATAAAAATTAAAGAACTGGAATATGATTCCCAATGAGTCGCTAAAAACTGTTGGTCACAAATAGGACTTTACGAAGAGAAATCGGGGGGACAAGAAGTCCCTCCTCTTTAATGGGAGAGGTTCCCTTATTCGAGAGACGAACCTATTTACAAATATACAAAACATGATTTTCTTGTTGAACTTGGATATAATGAAAGTGTTTTCTATAAGGATCATCAATTACAGATGGACCGAGGAATGATCTTCAAAAAATTAAATGAAAAGCTTAGGGATAAAAGAGATCAGATAGATGAAGAATGAAAAGCCCTTCTGTATTGATTTCTTTATGATTTATTTACACTTTCAGAAAATAAGCCAAGTTCTTCCTTCCTTTGCAAAATGGCGAGGAGAGGCCATTATATAGCTTACAAATCAGTTACTCTTGGTAACTACTTCTTTTAACTAAAGATTAGTTAAGGATTTCCAATCGCAATACCTCAACTTATTACAATAAATCCGAGAGAAAGAATTGGAAGAGAAGAGAAGAATAAGGAGAAGAAGACAGGTGGTTATGACTGGGAGGGACCCACTGACTTCAAAATCTGCTGCCTGAATCTCTTCAATGCCTCGGCTATGTCTCTACCACGGGGACTGACATGTTGGCCATGAGACTGGTCCAAAATCTGAGGCACTTCTCCATTTCCTTATCAAACTCGACATGAGTATGATAGTCTTTATTTTCTTCTTCAATGGCAGATTGAAGAGAGCAGATCTCCTTCATTTTCTCTTTGGAAATGGAGCTTTCCTTGAATAGATTATCTTTGACAAAAGCTCTGAATTGAGCTTTGATTTCTTGCAAGGAAAAAGGCACACCAGAAGTTTCATCCTGAAGATGACAATGTATATCTTTGAAAGCAGATACAACCAGTGTCTTGAAAGCCTCACCCTTCTACCACTTATTCTTCAGTTCTCCCAAAGCCTCCTCCAAGACTTTGATCTTCCACTCCACGCTGTAAACCCAGGACTTTGACAGATTATCCTTTGCATCATCAAAAACCTTATTTGCCAATAAAATGTTCTCATCTATCTGTCCCATGAGACGGAGGTCTACTATGCAACTGCTCCAAAGTTTGAGCTCTTTATCTATGATCCCGATAGTGGAGGAGAGCTTCTGTTGCAAGTTGTTCACCTTTCCGTGGAGTTTGAAAGATTCATCGATGAAGTTCAATCTCGAAACAAGTATATCTTCCACCATGTCCTCCATAGCTCTGCCATGACGCGGAATACTTGTGCATGTCTTTGATACTCTGTACTTCATCTTGGCTCAAAATTACAGGTGGCGGAAGGGTAGTCAATGGGGTAGGGTCCAAAACTTTGTCCTTAGACAAAAGAGATTTGATAAAACCTGTGAGAATCTGGGCTTGTTCCTCCAACTGTTCAATAGTTTGCTGCCCTTTTTCTACCCTCCCAATGACTCTTATGATTGTTTCCTGGAGGTTGTGGATCTCACCTTCAGGGGTAGACTCTCCCATAGGAATCCTTGAGAGTTCTAGGTCAGATGCCTGTAAGTCCTGCTCTGATTTCTCTACTGTAGGCTTAGAAATCTCCATGAATTGCTGACCCTGAGCATCAGACACTATCATGGAGGTGATTCTTTTTTTGGCACAAGAAGGAGGAATAGTGCCTAACAAGGCTGCCACATCATCCAAATTTGGCCCTGAGCTCCGAGAGGAATATTTCCTCTTCCTACTATTGACAAAAGGTTGCACACATGCAAAAGAGGAGGAGGAAGCAGTAGGTGGGGCAAGAGGACCAAGAGATAGAGAACTCATAGAGCCCAAGGTCTACATCGTTGTTGTTTCGAGTTGAGACATGAGTGGGGCACTTGAGACAACTGGCGTGCTTGAGACAACCGGTGCAGAGGAATCAATAGCACTTGGAAGTTCGGTGATCTGGAATTCCTTTTCTTTATCCATTGGAGCTTCAGGAGTGCTTGAAGGAGCCGGCACTTCACTCTCTTCACTTTCACCGAGAACAATAATGTTCTCTCGATCCCAAAGTTAATTCTTCCTGCTTTCTCTAAGGATCTTCTACCACAGTGCTCCTTCTTAACCTCTTTGAATTTCTTCTCAGTATACTTGGGTGGATGAAGAAGGAGTAGAAACTGTCCCCATATCAGAATGACAGACTCTAGTGGTGAGATTTGCTCCTGCCCCTAGAATTTGATCTTCATGTTGATAGTAATTAAGAGAGCGAGCTACATGCTAAACTTGGGATGAAATTACGAAGGAATGGATATGCACGTAGGAATTTAGATTGCAAGGGTTCGAGCAAAAGATAGCATGGAAGCAGTGTGAAAACGCATAGGGGGTTCGCTCGTTATATAGCCGTTTAGGAGAGAGAAAGGTAATAAATGTGCATACCTACCAATTTGAAAAGCAATATATTCAGGTAGAGCGGGAAAAATTAGCATGAATGGCATTTGGTTCATTTGGGACACGAGGGATGCGAAAGCGCGAAGTACGCGGTTCGGCAATTTGGGTGATGCAGGAAAAGATGCACAAATGTTATTGGGACATGCGGGACAAAAGTGCGCTGAAGTACATGACTCCGACTGGATCGGATGAAAAGGTGACAACGGGTCCAGTGAACTTGGGACATTTGGGATGTGAAAGCGCGAGGTACGCGGTTCGGGTGATTCGGCCGAAAATGGAACAACTTGTCCAGGCGAACTTGGGACATTTGGGACAAAAAGTTCGACGGCCCGAAAAAGAAAAACTTCGGGGAAACCGCCGATCGGGGAACAGAGGGCCCAATTGAACTTGGGACACGCGGGACAAAAATGTCCGACAGGCCCGAAAAACACACAAAATGACCCAAAAACGTAGATTTTCTCAATTTCTTGACTTTTAACATTATCAGTACAACAGAGAAGACACTTAAACTCAAAATTTTAAATTTTCACTTTCTTAAGAGCAGGGGAATTTTGAGTGGACAACATATTTCAAAAAAAAAATAGATATGTATAATAAGTGCATAGTGTGCTAATAATCTAGTTTAGCAAGAAGGTCGAGGGAAGAGTACTCTACTTACTCGGATCTCCCATAATCCATGATGGATCAAATGGTGCTAGTGGTGGTATGGTAGCTTTAACAAGTATCTTCTCTACACTAATCTTGTAAACTCATTTATCCCAATCTTTCCTCCCCAATAAAATTGATCAAACATGACCTTGCACAGAAAATATAAGGGTCAACTCTAACATGCAAGCCACATTTTGAATATGTCAATTATTCCAAATATGAGGAGAAGGAAGAATTGAAATAGAGGAACATGGTGAGAAAATTAGGTTGAATGACACTAAAAGGAACCCGGAGAGCTTGATAGGAAAGAAAACAGAAAAGGCTCCGAGGTTTTCGAGACTTAGCGACATACAAGTCCACTCAGACCAAACAATAGCTCGAGGAAGGCGTCATGTATCAGCTCGGTGTAATTCCAAAAGAAACATCCAAAGAGCAGCCCCTAAATGAGCATGGGCTTGCCACGTGGTCCAAGTTAAAAAAGTGGCACAGAGTGGGCTCAAATCAGTAGTTGAAAAGTCACAGGTCAGTAGAAGTTGCCACGTGTCCAAACGGTGCACCTTCAAGGGTCAAAGAAAAAGTCAGAGACTCAAAAGTGCCAAGCATCCACATGTCCAAGGCTCAAGGATGGGCAGAGTCAACAACCGAAAATTCAAAAGTGGGAACAGAGCAGTGTCTAAAACTACTAAGTATAAAGGTGTCAAGAAAGTAGCAATGTGTCAACCCGGTCTGCTTCAAAAGTAAAATTCGAGAATGGGTTTGCAAACAAGTGTGAAGTCTTCATGTGTCCAGGGGGTAGGAATTATGTCCCCACTAAGAAAAAAAAGGGACTTAGCCAAAACAAAAGAAACCGATCGGGCCACGAAAGAGCCATGTATCTCATTGGCGTAATTTCAAGGCGCACCCTAAAAGGTAGTTCTAAAATGAGCACCAACCCACCACATGTCCCATAGAAAGATGTATTCATTCATTGAAAATTCCAAAGGAAGTGGAGGCCTCCACATGTCTTGACCATTCAACTTCAAAGGTGAAATCTAGGGGTATTTTTCAAATGAGCGGGAGGCCCCCACGTGTCTCGGGTTATACATAGTGTCCCTACCAACAAGAAGAATTCAGGAAAAATACAAAGGAACACAAAGGATCCCGTGGAAGTGACATGTGTTAATCCGGTGTAATTTCATAAGAGAAAGCAAGGGCCGAATCTTCAAGGTGCACGAGTTTTCCACGTGGGCCCGATACGGAGAGACTCTTTTAAATATTGTGTGCCCATGACCTTGATCTTCGAGAAGACCATATCATTTTACTGAGAAGCTCATATTTTGGCAAGAGAAGACTTTTTGGAAATATATCAACCTCATCTATGCCATGGGAGCTTGAAACTTTAATTTTGACGAGGTTAGGTGGGTGAAAATGGAAAAACATCTTTCATGCCATTAATGTAGAATCCAATTGCTTGAAATGCTGGATTAGATTTGATCTGATCCACCATTCTTCCTTCTATAACACACCGATAGACATAGTAGGAAGACTTGATAGATTGTGAGTAGATCCACAGCAGTATCATTGATGGTTGGTGGTTGAGCTTTAAGAGAAGAGTCAAGTATCTCTTCTTTCCCTCTAGTTTTCACCATCTATATATTGTAAGATCTTCTCATTTGAGAGGGGGAGACATTTTGGGATGTGGGGAAACTTTGTCAATGTTATTTCTGACTCCATTTGAGGTAAGCATTCCCATATGCCCGGCAAGTGTATTTTTTCCTCGAGCACCCATGTAATAGTCTCAGTGCACCTTATAGAGCAATAAAATCTTGTTTTGTGGCATATTTCAACCCTTAGCATCATTTCATTGTCTCATTTTATGCCTCTCCATATAATGTTTGCTCCATGTGTATGTATTTCACATTTGTAAGTGTAAAATGTCGTGCTTCATGGAGTTTCGATGGTGGATTTGGATCTGCGTCTGTGTCACTTCTATCTTACCTCCCTCAGTCCCTATTCCCTATTTCATTCTCCCTAAGTAGGTATCTCACCACTTCCTTTTCTCGGAGTATCACCACCTAGTGTAGGCTCTCTTTCCCCCTCT
Organism: Taxus wallichiana var. yunnanensis; assembly: GCA_018340775.1. Classification (NCBI taxonomy): domain Eukaryota; kingdom Viridiplantae; phylum Streptophyta; class Pinopsida; order Cupressales; family Taxaceae; genus Taxus; species Taxus wallichiana. The sequence goes on from CM031241.1 coordinate 383,198,617, forward strand.
CTCTCCCTACTCCTTGGATTGTTAGATTAGGATTAGATAGGTTCTTCTGCACTGGAGTAGCTCATGGAAGGTAGATTAAGAAGTAGAAACCATCTTTCTCTGGAGGTCCATCTCAACTTTTTCAAGTCCCACAGCTTGAGATATAGTCAAATGTTGTGCAATCACACCAAATGCCCCACTCGCACATGAGTGCATTTGGGGGTGCGATGATTCTACACTAACAATTTTTGCACGCTCGGTAGGACAGGTCTAGAGCACCTTACCACTTCATCTTAGTAGGTTGTTGTGTTCTTGTTAAGAGTCAGCATTTTGAGGCATATGCAAGCACATCTTGTGACTCCATCTAGTCAACAACTAATCTATGAAGTTTCATACCTTTTCCATCCATTTCTACCCATCTTCATTCATCTTTCTTTCCACATCTTTCATTTTATTCCATTTCTATGAATTTGTGCGATCATGACTTTGTTCCTCCTTGAACTCACACTTGTAGAAACCACGGTGCATCCAGGCCTCCAATATATTTCCCAACTCCTCTAGATTAGCATTATGATCAAATCCAGAACCATTATTCTTACCCATATGAGCAAAGAGTGTCAAATCCATGTTGGTCATGGTGCTTATCAAGAACAAGGGGGCGTGTATAATGGTGACAACTACATGGAAAATGTGGATCTACTGGAGAATATTACAGGGATGGAGGCTAACATGGTGCATTCAAAGGGGTACAACATAGATGAAAGCATTCAGGATTGGCTGTATGGCACCTTGTCCATGGGCCGGCCCTAACTAAGACATTACAAAATTTCCCCAAGAGAAAATTGACTTCATGATCGAAATTTTTCCTCAACTTGTGCAATGGACTAAGGAGATTAAAGCTTATGGGTTTGATAAAATACAACCTTGTGAATGGGTCAGGACACCACCTCATATATTTTCTTTTCCTCTTCCTAAAAATCCATCATTTCAGCATGATGAAGAGTCAATCCCCTCACCTACTTCCCCAAGTGTTGATTTCTCATCTCCACCTCCCAATATTTTATCTCATCCCAATTCTTCTACCCTTTTCCCTTCCAAGAAGTCATCCCCTCTAAAAAAACAAGAAGTTCCACTCCCCTCTACACCACAAACAATTGCAAATATGGTTGAAATCTAACCTACCACTCCTCTTGCTTTCCCAAGTCCATGTTGGGAAGATAATCAAGAATCCATTAAAGCAAAACAACAAGGACATTAATCCAACAAAGAAGCAATGACAAAAAATATGAAGAGTTGGGCTACCATATTTGGATTTACATAGATCCCTTGATGGTTAGGCTAACAGGAGGATAGGGTTGAAGATCCAGGTGGTGGTGAGCTTGAGTTTCCAAAGTAGAAGAACAAGAACGAAAGGAAGATGATATAATATAAGGTGCAAACCAATTGAGGAGGAAGAACAATCAGCTCTAAGTCCCATTGAAGAGGAGTAGCTAGGAGAGATCAAATCGAGTTCGAGCCACTTAGTGAAGAAAGCATTATTGAACATTTTTTTCTTTCATTCGAAGGGCCTAATTTGATTAATGAACCCATGAGGAAGAGGCCCATATAGTTTCGACGATCCAAGTGTGGAGCAAGCCATATAAGAACCTTTAGTTTTTCCTCCCACTTCATCCCCTTCAAGCTCTAATTTTTAATAAGAGTTTGATCTTTCGAACTACATGTTTGAGGGAGAGGGGAACCATGGTGAGAAAGTTTCAGATCAGGAGGACACCGTGAGGAGGTAGAGCACATGCAACAGGACAACAAGGAGGTAGACTGTCTGTCAAACTTGGATGATTACTTTGATGGAGAGGATAATGAAGAGATAACATCATTTTCTCCTCCATCATCCACCTTCCAAACATATGTTCCTATTGCCATAAAGAATAACATCCAAGTGCAACAATTTGTACCTCATAACATTTCTCTGAAACCAAGGTTGGAATACCATGATCTTCCATGTTCTTCACAGGAGAAGGAAGGGAAGGAGCAAGAGGATGTCATCATTTCTCTTACCCCATCTACCCAAGAAGGTCCACAAGAAGACTCCACTATTGGATTTAAAGTTCATAGCAAGGGGCACATTCAAAGGACCAGACCATGCCCAATTAACTACTTGGCTTCATTAGATCCAAGGGGAAGAAAAAAATAGTCATGCTCACTTTAGGGCATGAGGATGAGATCCAAAGTACCAAGGATCAACTACAATACCTCTTTAGTCCAAATGCATAACAACTAAAAGGGGCATTTGCTTTTCCAATCGACACCTTGATGGCTTGGGTGGAGGATCGGCCCTTGTCGGTTTTTCAATCGTATAAGCAGCCATATTTAGTGTCAAATCATTTTTATGGCTGCCCCTTTTGAGAAAGGGAAGCTACTTCTCCTTGCTAGTTACAATTTGTTTGTTTCAGTCCCTTTTCTCTCTCGTTAGTTTACGAGTAGGAGTAGATTTTCTTTCGAGAAGAAGTTCTCTTGCACATTTTGCATGTCTCATTTGAGGCATGTATGATTTTTAGTATTTATACATAGTGCATGTTGTTGTGTTCTATTACTCGAGGTTGTATCACCATGTATTTTGGCATGCCTACATTCCATTTTGGGACAAATGAAAGCCCCAGTCGACAATTTTTTACTCTCGAAGCGTTGTTTCAAGATTTCTCATAAAAAGTGTGAGTGAAGATGCGTGGGTAGGCTCGAGTCAAGAAGAACATAGAAAAGGAAGGCGATCAAGGGGTCCATTTTGAAATAAGGGTCGGTCTGGATATTAATTATGACTCCATGCCCAATGGATACAACAAGGCTACTGGTTCCTTCATCTAGTAGGAAAATGTCCTGTGAGTTGCCAAATTGTTATCCCAATCTTGCCTCCCTAGAAAATTGATCAAACATGAGATTCAACAGAAAATGTAAGGGTCGGCTCTATCATATGAGCCACATTTCAAATCTGACAATTGCTCTGAATCGGAGGAGCAAGAAGACTTGAAATAAAGAAGTAGGGTAAAAAATGGGGCTAAACAACACCAAAAGGAACCCAGAGCTCGACAAGAAAGAAAACAGGAAAGGATAGAGGTTTTCGACTTAGCCACATACGATTTGACTCAGGGCCAAACAACAAACTCGCATAAGGTGCCATGTGAAATCTCAAAGCACAATTTCAACACATGTATCCAAAGATTATCCCCTAAATGAACACGGCCTCACCACATGGTCCAAGTTAAAAAAGTGGTACAAAGTAGGCCCAAAATGGTAGTTAAAAAGTCACAGGTCAGCAGAAGCTACCACATGTACAAACGATGCACCTTCAAGGGTTGATCGCAAAGGTTGAGACTCAAACAAGCGCTAGGCCTCCATGTTTCCTAGGCCCAAGGAGAGGTAGAATCAACAGCTGAAAATTCAAAGGGGGAATAGAGAGGGCCTAAAACCACTAAGTATAAAGGTGTCAGCAGAGAAATAGCCACATGTTGACCCAACGCTACTTCAAAAGTAAAATTTAGAGTGGGTTTCCAAACAAGTGTGAAGCCTTCATGTGTCCATGGTTAGAGATATGGTCCCCACTAAGAAAAAGGGACATATCCAAAACAAAAGGAAACTTAGCAAGGCCGTGGAAAGAGCCATGTATCTCATTGGTACAATTTCAAGGTGCACCCCAAAGGAAGTTCCCAAACGAGCACTAACCCACCACATGTCTCAAAGTCCAAGAGGTGTAGACAACCATTGAAATTTCCAAAGCAAGCGGAGGCCTACACATGTCTCGACTACACAAATTCAAAGGTAAAATTTGGGGGTAGTTTATAAATGAGTGGGAGGCCCCATGTGTCTCGGGTTAGACACGGTGTCTCTGTCAATAGGAAGTGTTATCTCTATTTTTTTCTCAAACAAAATAGATTAAACATAGTCCGTGCGGAAGAAATTCAGAAAACCTTTCCATCGAAGGAATCCATGATTCAAATCCATGAACAAAGTTACAAGAAGGTTCCAAAATGAAGGAGCATGGTCAAGGAAGGATGAAACTAGAGGTTTAAGGAAAAGAAATGACAAAGTATTGAAGTCTTTGGGCTCTACAAATGACTCAAATGAGCCCCAAAAATTTCTAAGTATGGAGAGTCGGCGAGAGGATGCCAAGTGTCCAAATGATGTGCCTCAAAAGATTGAATCCAAATGGGCGTAGACTCAAACAAGCACCGAGCCTCCACATGTCCCAGCCCAAAGAGGGGAAAGATTCAACAACCAAAATTCAAAAAGTGAATGGGGCAAGCCTGAAAAGACTAGGTATAAAAGGTGCTAGCTGAAGCTGCCATGTGTCATCTCGGTGCACTTTCAAAGGTAAATCCAAAAAATGGAGACCCAAATGAGCATGGGCTCGCCACGGAGTCCGTGTTAAAAACTTAGACAGAGTGGGCCCAAAATCAACTAAGTATATAGAGAACTAGTAGATGACACCACATGTTGCACCAAAGCACAATTTCAAAGGTGCATCCCAAAAGGAAAACCCCAAACAAGCACCAACTCATCACATGTTCAAGGCCTGAAAAAGTAAGGGTGGGCATTAAAAATTCTAAGAGACTGCATAGTCTTCCACGTGTCAACCTAATGCACGGACCTTCCATGTGTTCTATTACAAGAGTAAAAGCATGGTCAATCTAGTAGAGGGAGCCAAGTGTCAACATAGTACTATTACAAGAGTAAAATTTGGGGAAGGTTTCAAAAAAAGTGCCAAGCCTACCGTGTCCTTGGTTAGATGTATTGCCACTGTCGAGCAAAAGGTCTTAGCAAAAACATGAGGAAACTCAGTAAGCCACGGAAGATGCCATGTGTCAAATCAACACAACTTCAAAAGAAAAATCCAAAAGTTGTCCCCAAACATGCGCCAGCCCTCCATGTGGCTAGTTTCAAAAGGGGCTGTTTTTCATAGTTGGTTCCCACCATTTTGTATGGGCCTGATTAAAATTTTCAAATGGGCATATCTTTTGAGTTAGTGCTTGAAATCCAAAAATTTGGCACCGTTGGAAAGAGCTCAATCTTTCTACGCCATGGAGACCTTAAAATTTAATTTTAAAGAAGTTGGATGGGAAGAAAATGAAGAAATGTCTTCGTGCCATTACTACAGGATATGTTTTCCCAATAACTAGATTGGGATTGATCTGATCCGTTGTTCTTCCTCCCTCAACCTGCTACGAACAAGTAATCGATTCAGACATGAAATATTTGGGGAAGATTAGTAGGAAGTAATAATGGCTATTGGTTGAGCTTCAAATTAGTTTTGCACCTCTCTCTCTCCTTCTTCCCTCTATGTTGAATCTATAAAGGAATGGTCAGGATCATTGTAAAGGATTGGACATTTTTGTTTTGCACCCTCCCTTCTTCTTTTGCTTACAAGAGGATTTATGGATCTTTTCTAACCTCTCACGTTGGTTGTAATGTAATTTTTTATTCTTGGCCACCGCTATATACTTTATCAACTCCTAAGTAATAATATAAATGTCATGGATGATTCTCGACACTCTCATGTATTCGTTGCTATCTCTCTGATCTCTTATTACAGTTTGGTCATCTTTGTATGATTTTTGTATTACATTTCCGTGGTCTATGTTAAACTTCAAAATGAGTGTCTAACATTCCCTTTGTGCATCACATCATTAGCTTATGTTTATTTTTCTTGCATCTCCTCAACCCTGTCTCCTTGTAAATAGAGTATATTTAGAATAGATCCTCTACAATTTAGTTTGTGTGCACTTAAACAAAGGAATAGGAACCATCCTTAATCCAGAGAGCTCTCTCAACTCACAAGGTCACACACTTTGAGAGATGCTCTATGTTGTGTAATCACACTTAGAGTCACAACCCATCATCCACACAGACATTTAGGGATGTTGTGATTCTGCACTGTGATTTTCCACACTCGATGGGATAAGAGGTCTTATTCTTTTTACAGGAAGATTGATGTGCACTTGTTGCAAGGTTTAGCTTTCAATAAGATCTTAAATTTACACATCTAGCGAATCCAAGAGGGACACAATCCACTGGTTTTAGTAGTCCAAACTTGCCAAGTTCATGATAAGAATACAAACAAGATCAAGAACCGAGAGAAGAGGGAATGTTTTTCTATCTATACTTGTCCCCAGATAGAGGGAAAAGGGGAATAAGAGCCCGATGTCTTCATCCCCACCAAATAGAACTTTTTCAACACCTCCTCCTCATAGTTTATTCATTCAATTGATAACATTCCTCATGATAATAAGAATGGCACAATCATGAAACCCATATGTTGAATTCATTGGTAGCAACCCACTCACTCTCAATGCATAAAATCAAGTTCCAATGGCAGCATTAAAGAGCATCCCATATTTTTTTGGAGAGAATTGGTCTTCTCTTAGTCACCACATTCAAGACATTATAAATGTTTGTGCAATCCATGAGATCACTGAGATAGACATTATAGTTAAGTTTCTAACCTCTTCACTCAAGGGTAAACCTTCACAATGGTTCAGAGTCTAACATCAAGCTCCATTCGACTTGGTACCATTTATGCAGAGATCTCCACAACCATTTTGGAGAAAAATAGATAACTGTCCTTGTAAGAGCATTTAACAACCATCAAGAGGGCCCCTAATGAGACTCGACATTTTAACTTCGGATTCCAAAGGACATGGGACAGGATTCCATTTGTTGTAAAGCCCATAGATGAAGGTGCCTTCTTATACTTTCTTAGAGCTCTAAATTCTAATATTTCTTTAATGATTCAATCAATGGGAGGCACAACCTTACTTGCAGCTTATAACATTTCCATAAGAGCTGAAAATTATCTAATTCAGGCTGGCAAGCTTGCTCCTTGGCCACTTATGCCTCTATACCTAGAATTAGGAGATCCAAGCACAATCCAAACACCCACATTAGCTCCTATACCTACTCCTTTGAATTAGATTCCATCTGAAGCCTTTATCTCATCCTCTAGCACCTCTAAAGAAATTCAAGAAGTTATGAAATAGCTACGAACCTAGGGAATGAGTTATTAACTATTAAGAGGCAATGACTTAGCCCAGTTCTAGGCCATATCAACCTCTAGCTCAAAGATCAAACCAAACCCCATATCATTAAAATAGGCTAGCATCTCAAGTGCAAATTAGAATCAAAACCAAGGACAACCTCAAGTTGCTAGACATTTCAGGTCATATGACCCAAAGACAACTTGAAAATCAAAGGCATTGGTTCTAACACAAAACAACCTGGCCCAAGAATATGATTAGTGTTTCCCTTGAAATCGGCCCCATAACCAATCAATGTGCTGCAATGGTGCACTAAACTAGGCCTTGATGGTACAAACCATTGGTGTGTCACAAGAGTCTAGCCAAAAATAAAATCAGCAGCAAGGAGCTCAGCAAGAGGCATCTCCAAGTGAAACTATGTTTGTCGATTAGTAAGCTGAAGACTTATATGGAATGAATCAAGCCCTTATCAAAGTGTAGCTACCAATACATGGTCCAGGAAGATAAATATTAGAGAGGGAAAGTCACCAAACTTAGGTAATCCTCAACCCTCAATTACTCCACAAGATATTGGCCCTCAAAATACAACTCCCAATATGCAGAGTCAATCCAAGCCACCTTCCAAACCCACTCAAACACTGGTTGTAATGACCCATGTGCAAGAGAAAAGTGTGCCAAGAAAGGGGCAGAAAAAGGATAGCTCATTTAATATCATTGAACAAATGAAGAAGACAAATGTGAACATTTCAATGTGGGAGTCATTGGCCATTCTAGGATAGAGAGATATGTTGTAGACTACTATGGACAATTGGTCAAGCTCAAATTGGCCCCCTAGCCAACAAGATAAAGTGCTTACCAATGTGGCTCATCCTGAAGGAAACCATGGAGGACAACAAGGTAAGAATCAAGCCTCCCCATTCTATGTTTCATTGATCATTGGGTACAAATTGGTGCATAATTACATGATTGATTTGGGGGCAAGTAGTTCTGTAATGCCAAAACAAATAGCTGATCAATTGGGTCTTCAATATGAAGTCATCTCTAGAGGGGTAGTGCAATTGGATGGGACAATAGTGACAACTATTGGAGTCATCAAATATTTGAGCCTCACACTACATGCCTACCCCAATGTGACTGTATTGCAAAACATATCAGTCATAGACTTGCCACCCCATTTTGCATTGTGTTTGTCAAGAGATTTCACTGCTAAGATTGGAGGCTATTTGTCTACTGATTGGTCACACATGATTTTTAGAACAAGGTATGGAGCTAAGGCCACAATCAGATCTAATCCCATTCAGATTAACATGTTGAGCCTTATGTACCCATCCCGATCATTACCAATTATTCATATTTTGATTAGGAGGATCTCCCGAGGCACTTGTGAGACAAATACCAAGGTGGCATGTATCAAATACTTGACCCTCAATGAATGGGCGAACAAGAGACATGATTTTGACCCCTATAAAGAGATGGAGGAATCCGAGCTAGGAGTCTATTGTTTGTATGAGGAAAATCAACCTCTTCCTGACATCATTAATTATTACCACAAAGACAAAAATGAGGTATGGTAGTTATTATTTGATGGCTCAAGAAGTAGGAAAGGATCCGGAGGATAATATATGCTTGTCTTGCCTAAAGGTATGAAATAGGATTTAGCCTTACATTTCCAATTTTCTTGTTCAAACAACACAACAAAGTATGAGGCTTTGGTTCATGGACATCATTGGGAAAGGAAAAGGGGTATAAAAACTTCCAAGTGCTTTGTGACAGTGAGTTAGTTGCAAAACAAGTCCAAGGACACAATACTACAAAGAATGATTTGTTAAAGAGATATAAGAACTGGGTATGGGACCTCATTGAGGATTTTTAGGCATTCAACATCAAATCCATCTCGAGGATGAAGAATGAAGCATAAGACAGATTGGAAGCAATTGGGGCAGTATTTAACATTGTGGAGAGTATCAAGAATGATAGATCTCAGCCCATACCAAGTGGTTGTAAGGTAAGAGCTATCCCGCATAACAACACAAGTTGGCAATTTTTTGAAAATGATCAACAAATTGTCAAATTTCTACAAGAAGAATGTGATTTCTCCTCCAGACATATTAGAGCACTAGTACGGTGATCAAGTAGTTCAGCTAAGGACTACCAAACTACCAAAGGGTCTTATCACTTTGGAATCAATCTTAAACCTAAATGACCAATCCCAAAAGAGAAGGAAAATATCCATGTAAAGGGTGAAGATTCACTACCCATTTTTATATAATAACACAAAACATTGCACATTGGTAGGGTAAGCACTCAATAAGAAAAATCTGAATTTGTTTAACTCTCAAAGAATTCCTAGATGTCTTTGCCTGGACTTATAAATATTTAATAGGTTTCAACCCAAATTTGGCACAACACACCATCAAGTTGGATCCAGGAGCTAAGCCTTTCAGATAGAAGCAAAGGCCAATAAATCCCCACATTGAGCCTCTCATGAGAAAATAATTGAACAAGCTAATTGAGGCCAATATCATCTTTCCTATCAAGCATTCGAGTTGGGTTGCTAACTTGGTACCTATGAGAAATAAAAATGGAGAAATCAGGCTATGTGTGGAATTTCATGATCTGAATAGAGCATCACTTAAGGATCACTACCCACTTCCATCAATGGAATAAATCTTACAAGTTGTAGTTGGTTCTGAGAGGTTTTCATTGTTAGATGGGTATTCAAGCTATAACCAGATAATGGTGAAAGAAGAAGATCAATTCAAGATAGCCTTCACCACTAACTAAGGTACATACGCTTATAATAAAATTCTCTTTGGAGTATCAAATTATGGAGAAACATTTCAACGAGCTATGGATATGACATTCAAAGGCTTAATCAACAACATAGTCCTGATGTATCTAGATGATATCACTGTCTTCTCAAAGAATGTTGTAGACCATCTCTTTCACCTTAGACAGGTATTTTAGAGATGTAGAAGGTTTGAGGTGTCATTAAATCCAAAGAAGTGTGTGTTCTTGGCACATGAGGGGAAATTGTTGGGTCACATTGTCTCAAGAAGAGGATTAATAATTGGTCTGAAAGAGTTGAAGCTATCCGGAAACTTCCATTGCCACAACATAAAAGGTCTCTCCAAAGCTTCTTGGGGAGGATATACTTTGTTCGCAGTTTTATACCTAACTTTACTACTCTTGTGGAAGCCTTTAACAATGATGTTATAGAAGAGTTGTGCATTTAAATGGATAACAGAAGGAAAAGAGAGTTTTGAGGCCATCAAGCTCACAATATCACAAGCTCCAACTCTCATTAACCTAGACTTCTCAAAATACTTCATGTTATATGATTTTGGAGGGTCAAACACCATCTCATCCATCTTGGTCCAGCTCAACAATGAAGATTCAGAGTAACCTATAGCTTTTTTCGATCGGACATTGGAGGACTATGAAGTAAAATACTCTTTCATTAAAAACATGTTGTTGTTGTTATTAGGAGCTTAAAGAAGTTAAGACATTTGGTCTCAAATAACAAGATTCAACTACTAGTATCTCATGTTGGTGTTAAGGACTTCCTTTTAAATAAGGATTTGAATAAGAAGAGGGTAGGTTAGATCACCTAGGTAAGGGAATATGACATTGAGATCAAGATGACTAAACAGTTCGAGGTAAGGGACTATGTGAATAGATCACCTCCAAGCAACATGCGTTGTTAGTGGGTGAAAAGGAGGTTGTCCTATTTCCACATAATGATCAAGAATAATAAGCTAATGATGCACCTTCTCTATGTTGGACCAAAGCCTTGGTGCATTACCTTCAAATAGGTTTGTTCCCTCTAGAATGGAACAAGGTAAAGAGAATATACTTCAGACTACAAGCCATCCCATATGTGCTTGTTAGTGGTGTCTCGTTTAAGAAGGATATCAATAGTGTTCTATTGAGGTGCATTGGGACAGGAAAAATTGAGAGAGTTTTGCATGAATTCCATGATGGAGAAGCAGCAGGTCACTTTTCCCCTCGAGTAACAACTCTCAAGATCATGAAAGCTGGTTATTATTAGCCTACATTGTTCAGGGACAATTACTAATGGATCAGGAAGTGTAAAATTTTTCTTTCTTAATAGGAAAGGAGAAGCAAGTAGCCCATCCCCTCCATCCCATTTCAGTGGATCATCCATTCATGCAATGGGGACTAGACTTCATTAGGGTGATTAACCTAAATTCAAGCCAAGGCCACAAATGGATAATTATTGCAATAGACTATTTCACCAAGTGGACTAAAGCAGTGGCACTAAAAGAAGTATATGAATCCAACATCTTTGATTTTTATGAAGAAATAGCCACAAGGTTTGGAGTCCCTGCCATTATTACATTAGATAATGCATTGGCATTCCTTGGTACAAGGATCACTGAATGGGTAGTTAAGAATGGTGTGTATCTTAGCACCTCATCAAATTATTACCCTCAAGGTAACGGGCGAAGAAGAGTCCACAAATAAAAACCTATTTAGGATTATTAGAAGGACTCTTGATGAGAATTAGAGGACGTGGCATACAAGGCTCAAATCAACTCTATGGGGTGATAGGATCACATCCAAAAGATTCATAGGGAGCTCACCATACAAGCTTGTATATGGAAAAGAGGAAGTATTGCCCATCTCATTGGAGTTGCCCACTTTGGAACTCATGAAATAGATGAATTTGGCTGAGTTTTAACCTATGACAATCGGTATGTAGAGCTAATTGAGGCAAGGGAGGCAAGAGACCAAACAATGCAAGTCATGGAAAAGGATCAAGCATTGATAAAAAAGAGTTTTGACAAGAAGGAAAGAACGAGGACCTTTCAATAAGGGTACTTAGTTCTAAAGTGGGAAGCAGATCGATAAAATCCAGAAAGCACTTCAAATTTTATACCATCCGGAGTGGCCCTTACATGAGCACAAGGTGTAAAAGTAGCAATGCCTTCCAGTGGCTAAATTGGATGGTGAAGAATTGTGGATCCCGAGTGAATAGGATCCATCTCAAACACTACTACTAGAAAGGAGGTTCCACCCTGTAAATATTAGTATAATTTTTATAATTTCCCTAAGTGCATATGCACATTGGTTTGTTATAGCATATTTTTGTTTCCCTAAGTTTTGTGGTACATGTTTTTCTATTGCTCTAGGTTTGTGTTATCATACGATTCAACGTGCCTCTAAATGAACATGCTATCCCCTTCAATATTCATGATGAAGAGACCCATGGTTATCTGTAATAGTTTCTAATTAAAAATAAAATAAATGTAGAGCAACTAAAAATTTTTCAAGACCACCTAGTTATGGGACAGGCTCACGGTCGGCAAGTGCATGCAATCGGGAGTCCATTTTCAGGGAAAAAAACAATATCAACTTTGGGTCACTAATCACAAGTTCATGCCGAATGGATATCACAAGGAAACTAATATCTTCATCTAGCGGGTAGATTCCCTCGCGAGTCATAAATTGTTATCTCTATTTTGTTCCCAGAAAAATAGATCAAACACATCTGTGTAGGAAGGAATTTAGGAAAACATTTCCATCGAACGAATCCACACTTCAAATCCATTAAAAGTCATGGGAAGGTTCTAAAATGAAGGAGCATGGTCAAGAAAGGAATAAACCAGAGGTTCAAGGAAAAATAAATGGTGAAGGATCGAAGTCTTTAGGCTCTGCAAATGACTTAGAATGAGACCCAAAAATTGGCTAAGTATGGAGAGTCAGCGGAGGCTATCAAGTGTCCAAATGACACGCCTCAAAATATTAAATCCAAAAGGGAAGAATAAAACAAGTACAAAGCCTCCACGTGTCCCAGGCCCAACGAGGGATCAGATTAAATAAATAAAAGTCAAAAATAGGACAGGACAAGCCTAAAAAGACTAAGTATAAAAGGTACTAGAGGAAGCTACCATGCGTCAACTCGATGTATCTTCAAAGGTAAATGAGCGTGGGATTCTTTATGTAGTCCAAATTAAAAAATGAGACGAGATTTTCCAAAAATTGACTAAGTATAGAGAACCAACGAAAGGTGCCACGTGTTGCACCAACGCAATTTCAAAGGTGCGGCCTAAAGGAGACCCCCAAATGAGCACCAGATTTCCATGTGTTGAAGGCTGAAAAATTAAGAGCATCCATTAAAATGTCTAAGAGACTGAGAGGCTTCCACATGTCAATCCGATTCTCCTTCAAAGATAAAATCTTGAATTCGTTTCCAAATGGAAGCGGACCTTCAACATGTCCTAGTGTGAAGAAGGGATAGTGTCGGGGTTGAATAGTCAAATCAAGGACAAGCCAGCGAGTGAGCCAAGTGTTAGCACAACGCTATTTCAAGAGTAAGATTTTGAAAAGGTTTCCAAATAAGCAACAAGACTGTCCATGCGTCTCTAGTCGATTTATGGCCATCGAGCAAAAGGACTTAGCCAAAACATGAGGAAACTAAGAAGACCATGGAAGATGACAAATTTCGGCTTGATGCAACTTCAAAACAAAAATAAAAAAGTGGTCCCCAAACATGCGCCACCCTCCACATGTCTAGTTTTAAAAATGGGCCTGTTTTTGTAGCTAATTCCCGCCATTTTGTATGGGCCCGATTCAAATTTTCAAATGGGCATATCTTTTGAATCAATGCTCGAAATTTGACAATTTTGCACCGTTGAGAAAAGATCGATCTCATCTATGCCATGGAGACCTAATTTTTTTGAAGAATTTAGGTGGGAAAAATGAAGAAACATCTTCATGCCATTAATACTAGATCTATTTTTCCCCAACAACCATATCAAATTTGATTAGGTCCGTCATTCTTCACCCCACAACGTGCGAGAGAAGTACTTGATGCGAGACATGAAAAATTTAGGGTGGATTAGTAGGAGGCGTTGATGGCCAGTGGTTGAGATTTGAATTAGTTTTCCTACCTCTCTCTCTCTCCTTCTTCCCTTTGTGCCAAATCTATAAAGGAAGGGTTAGGGCTCATTGTAAAGGGTTGGACATTTCTTTTTGCTTCTTTTTCTAGCAAGAGGATATTTAGAGCTTTTCTAACCTCTCATTTAGTTTGTAACACAAGATTTTATTCTTGGCCATTGATATATACTATATCAACTCCTGAGAAATAATATATATGACTGTTCATGATTCTCGACCCTCTCATGTATTCATTGTTGTCTCTCTGATCTCTTATTGCATTTTGGTCATCTTTCCATGGTTTTTGTATTGCATTTCTGTGGTTTGTGTTAAAATAGAAAATGAGTGTCTAACATTCCTTTGGTGCATCACCTCGTTAGCTTAAGTTTATTTTTCTCACTTCTCCTTAACCATGTCTCCTTGGTAGAATAGAGTAGATTTAGAATAGATCCTCTGTAATTTAGTTTGTGTGCACCTTAACAAAGGAATTGGAACCGACCTTAATCTGGAGAGCTATCTCAACTCACAAGGTCCCACACTTAGAGAGATGTTGAATGTTGTGTAATCACACTTTGCGACAGTCTCAACCCATCCAAACATAGACATTCGAGGGTGCTCTGATTTTGCACTAACAAGAAGGACATAAGAAAATAAAAGGAACACGAGAGGAGCCCGCGAAAGCTGCAATGTGTCAATCTGGGACAATTTCAGAAGTGAAAGGTAGGTGCCAAATCTTCAAGATGCGTGAGGCTACCACGTGGGCCCGAAATGGACAAACTCTTTTAAATATTGTGCTCCCGTGACCTGATCTTCACAAATCCATATCTTTTGACTGGAATCTCATATTTTTGCAGAGAATACTTTCTGGAAATATCTCAACCACATCTATACTATTGGAGACTATAAATTTAATTTTGATGAGGATAGTGGGTGAAAAATAATAAAAAGTATTTCAAGCCATCATTAAAAAAATCCAATTGCTTCAACTACCGGATCAGATTTGATATGATCCATCATTCTTCCTTATTCAACACGCAAGACACATATAGTAGGTACACTTGATAGATTTTGTGGTGGTTTTGCAATTGGCATTGATGGTTAGTGGTTGAGATTTATGATAAGAGTTGAGTTTCTCTTCTTTCCCTTTTGTTTTCACCATCTATATATTGTAAGCACTTATCATTTGAGATGGGTAAGACATTCCGCAATGTGGGGAAACTCTTTCAAAGTTTTTTCTTAACTCCATTTGATTTTAAGCCTTCTCATACACACCTAGCAAGCGTATTTTGCCTGTGACCACGTATGTAATAGTCTGTGCACCTTATAGAGAAATAAAACCTTGCTTTGTGGTGTCTTTAAATGCTTGACATCATTTTGTTATTTCTTTGTGCTTCTCTATCTCATGTTTGCTCCATGTGTATGTATTTCATGTTTTCAGGTGTAATATGTCATGCTTCGTGGAGTTTTGATAGTGGATTTAGATCTAGGTATGTGTCACTTTTGTCTGACCTCCCTCAGTCCCCTTTTACCTATTTCATTCTCCCTCACCAAAGTATCTCACCACTTCCTTTTCTGGTGTGTCACCACTTAGTGTAGGCTCTCTTTCCCCCTCTCTCTCTCCTTGTCTCCTTGGATGGTAAAATTAGGACTAGATAGGTTTACCCGCACTAGACTAGCTTGTAGTGGGTATGTTAGGATGCGAGACAACATCCTTATTTGGAGGTCCATCTCAAGTTTTGCATGTCCTACAACTTGAGAGATGGTCCAATGTTGTGCAATCACACCAAATTCCCTACTCACACATGAGTCCATTCGGGGGTGTTGTGATTTTGCAATAACAACACCACCATCTCTCGTACGCCCTTCTCTCATCCATATAGTGACTCCTCATCTCCTCCTCCTTGTAAAGCTGAAATAGCATCATCCGAAGATAAAGTGTTGGCCTCATCTTTTGTCTCATCCTTGTTTTCATAGAGGCCTCCCCATCACCATATAATCCATGTCAATCTCCTCATATCCTCCCTCCTCATGCTCTATCTCTTCCTCTTCCTTTTTCTTTTCTTGTCCTCCTCTTCCTTCTCCCCTCTATGTGTGGGTATAGCCTTGATCTATAAGATTTTCCTTAGTTTGGATAGACTTAGAATAATCTGTGGAGTTCGATAAGAACTCTAGGTATAACAATAGTCCACTCGAGCTTTCCCCTCAAGTCAACTCTATCCTCTCGATCCCTTGGTATACTGTGGGAACTATTGGGATCATATCAATATAAGGTAATCTAAACTATTGGGGGACCATATGAACTAGAAGGACCTCCTCTTTATTGTTACTATCCACTAACTGGAAAGTAGACCTACATGTGATTAGAATAATTGTCTCCTCACCCCATAGGCCAGCCATGTCTGGATATGGCTCTGCAATCATGTTGCCGATAGTAAGTGTGGTAACTAACTTATGTATTCCTATAAGAGGTTCCATATCTATACATATCCCTCCTCTAATAGCCCTAGGATTAGTAAACCCTATGCTCCTCTTAAAGGGTATGATTCACTCATAAACCTACGTCATTACTAGTGTGGGATGACTAAGGGATTTTTTCTTCGATTATATAACTTTCTATACATCATGGTATGTGGTGCCAAAAATGTCAATTCCCAATGCATATGTGTGGTTGTGTCATTAAATACCCAAAATAATGGGTATCCAATAATATAGTAACTCTTCTCCACCCTTATCCCCAACCAAGGAAAAAACATAGATAACGATGATGGCCATATGTAAGGCAGGCATAGGAGGAGAGGTAACTGAAAATTATATCATACCATGTTTGACACCAGTGTAATTTTCATATGCATCTCCCATGTATGCAACCTAATTGTGGGACTGTAATACTCTGAACATGCACTCACCAGAGTTGGCTTCTTGCCACAGCCGTGATAGAACTCCTAGAATTAGGTAGATGTCCTCTATGGTAATATTCCACTCCCCTCGACTCTAGGAAACAAGAAATTATTTTGGTACCCATCCCAATAGCTCTATAATTCAAATAAAATAAGGTTGGCTTGTGTGACTAACTATGTCTGTGATATCCTCCATATCCCTCTCAGTGCAGAATATCCCACTCATCATATGTAGGAGAATTAAAAATCGGGATATCTAGTCACACTCCTTATCTCTGTTCCATCTAATATACAGCCCCTACACTCATAAACATCAAAATATCAAGATAGAATCATAAATATTGAGAATAAGCTCACCAAAAACATCATAAAAACATTGAAAATTCAAAAAATTTACCATCCTTAGTCAATTTTGAGAATTTCCACAGTAATTACATAACTTTCGTTATGTGAGAGTAATGAAAAACTGTAATAACCTCTACTAAGATGAGATATGAGATTAATGGATACCTATTGGCCGAGAGGAGATAGCGGCAAGGACATTCTTAGAGTGAGGCTACTAATATTGGTATATCACCTCTCCCACCTCATGGTCACTCACCAATCAGACCTCCTCCATTGTCCAGAGTTGCAGTAGCATCCCTCATCCTAAACCTTCAGTGGGATCCTACAAAGAGGGATATGCCATAGGAACTTATTTCTTTGAGACTATTTTAGATATATATATATATATATATATATATATATATATCAATTTTTTTAGATTGTTTTATGAAAGATGAGTATTTTGACTACACTCGCAAGAGTGTGATTAAATTATATACTGAGAATTGAATTTATTTATATAAAAACATATACATCTATGTTTTTGGTTTGGGTATTATGTGCAAGAGTTGATGCATTAATGGTTTTCTTTACTTATATACTTTTAAATGGTTATAATCTCTAAAGTATTTATATGCTTTTATGGATGTATGTTTTGGATGATGATGACGCATACGAGGAAAACATTATAATTTGATACTTTGGTTTTCAAGTAATATTTATCACTTTTATTTTATTAGCAAACTATGGTGAATTTGATATAATAGGAAAATGAATGCACTCATATCCCTACCCAATGCAATTTGTAAGATGCCACGGCTCATTATTGAGAGCCAAGAGGGATGTGAATTTGTAAGGATCCCACATCATCTCTCCTCCATCCCACATCACCAAGTTCAAACCCAAACCCCAAATAATAATAAATTTATGGTTGGTAAAAGACCACCCTCTTACACACTCAACCCATCCCACACCCCCTTAAGGACAAAATTAAATACCCATGTAAGAAAAGTGCACATAATTTATCTTTTCCCCCATAAAAACACAAAATAGGACCTAAATTAAGTCCCTCAACTCAAAGGCCTAGTCAATGGGTAACTTTATGAGGTGTGGTACAAGCTTAACTTGTCCCACAAGTTGCCAAAATGGCCTAGAAGGTAAAAATCATAATTTCACTTAGGGGATTGAGTACACAACATTCCAAAACAAATTTAATTCATTATCATCCAACACATATTAAATCTATTAACTCACATTTATTTTCCTCCTTTGCCAAATCCTAATTAACACTAGTTAAACAATTTTAATTAACTTAAGAGGGGTGTTAAACAATAATAATAATGTGATTCTCCACATACTAATAAAAATACAATACTCACATATATAATAAAATAAACAAGACAAAATAACAAACTTACCGAAGGTCACTATTGAGATCACCCCCAATGTGGACCTCCAAACAATCAACAACAAACACAACATATGAATACATGAGTTGTCATGGTGACCTATTGCCAATACCCCACATTCCTTCCTTTTTGGTCTCCTATCCCCCAAAATTTTTGTGCTATAATTTCATGCAAAATCCAACAACACCTATCTAGCCTCGTGGCCATATTAATGATGCAAAAATAATAAAATACATGCACGTATACATAACAATTATCATCATCGAATATCATAATTAAACCAATGTTAGAATCAAGTAATTCACCAATTTGTTCAATTTTCTAACATTTCAATCCTACCAAACCATCAATTTGTACTAAGATCATAACATCAACAATCATCCGAAATATCCATAAATCACGTCTAATATGTCATTATAGTAGTAACAGTTAGAACATCGAATACTGATATATGAATCAAGCATATAAAATTCATCACAATAGTCACGTCATATCACAAGTCTAACACTTCAGTGTTGTCTATCAATTAAGTAAAACAAGTGTATCAATGCCCATCTAGAAATATCTAATATCTAGTACGATATCAAGGTCTAGAAATCCAATACAAAGAGTGAGTAGAGACATAACAATATAAAGTACTAATAATACCACAATCGGTATGTAACAAGGAAACCATTCTAGATCATCGTTATCTCCTTAATTCCCATCATGGTCCAAAATAAAACCATACAGAAAATAATAATCTAAACACAATAGTAATCATGATTTCCCACACACCTTATTAGTATGCTAACTATAATACAATAACCATGTTTAAATTATAATCAATTCGAAATTGATAACACGGTTCAACCAGTGTTGAAGAGAAGTGGGCATTACATGTAACTCATATGTTAGAAAATTAGGATCTTTCCAAATTTTATTATAGGGTGGATCATTTGTTTAAAAATAGTCATACTTGTCAGGATTGTTATATAAATTTAGATGAAGAAAGTAAAAATAGTCATTTATATCTTGAACATACTAATTTGGGTATATACAATGGGATTTTGGTAATTCACTATCAATTGAAAATGTAGGAAATGGTGTAATGAGAGTGGGAGTTTATATTGCAAATGTTTCCTATTTTGTTCATCCAAACACAATGTTGGATCGAGAGGAAAAATATTATTCTACAATTATCTATGTCATCCAATGTAATTTTCCAATGTTGCCTCCATTACTTTATGAAGAGATGTATTTATTGAATCCATGAGTTGATAGGTTGGGTTTTTCGGTTATGTGGGATATTGATTCTTTAGGTGAATTCCTAGATCACTAGATTAGATGCACAATAATTTGATCATACTGCAACTTTTCATATCAAAATTCACATTAAATTATAAAAGGCACATTTAAATGCAATAAAAAATCTAGTAGTGACACAGGTTTCCTAGAGGTGCACGAGAATTTTAATGAATTGATATTATTGTATATATTCAAAATCTACATAAATTTTCCAAGAATATGAGCCTAAATATGTTTGGAAATGGGATTTTAATATTGCATAGATTTTGGATTGTATTTATTTTAGATAAGGATAAGATTCCATGTGATGGTATTTTCTATGAACAAAAGGATTCAAACGTTCTTGTGGAGGAATTCATGCTTTTAGCAAACATGATGGTTTCAAAAGTTACATGAAAATATTTTCCTAAAGTATCTCTATTATGTAAACATCTATTACCCATCTTAAAGAATTCACAAGACATGAAATATTTTTGAGTAATCTTTTGTTTGACCTTGATGTGTCGTATATAGGGGCACTTCATCTATCCCTACAAAAATGAGAGACAATTTGGAGGATGGCTCTCAATTTTTTAACGTTACTATTTTTATGCTACAAAACTAATGCAACTATCCACATACTTATGTATAGGATAATTAAGGTACAAATAAATAGAATGGGAACATTATGCATTAGATACATTTTTGTACATATATTTTATTTCACTAATTCATAGATATCCATACATAGTCATGCATCCTATTCGACATAAAATCTTGAATCTGAAGATTCTAAGATAGACACCTTGAACAGAGAAGCTTCAAAAGGATGAAATTATTCTTGAACTATCGAACTACTACATGTAGTGCCCACTTCCTTTGACACTTTTTTTTCTTTATATTGATCATGATACTACCGATTGTATTATTAACATGATTATGGACTTTATTATAGTATGATGTTATATGTTATATCATGGATTATTGTTGACTTGATTCAGTTATGATGCATGATGATTATTAGAGAAATTTTGGATATTGATGTTGATATACTGTTTAACATGGTTATATTATGGATGTTGTTTGGACATGTGATATTTGGATATTGTGAGTAGACCCAGAAATGGAAATTATTTGATTATGATATAGTTGTTGAGTAAAATTGCAAATGATCTTTTTGGTTGCTTGGATGTTGTTGTGATCCATATATCTGATGATTTTGAAATTTTATTTATATTATTTTGGATGTAATTATATGGCCACGAGGCTGAAGGAGGTATTCATGTTTTGAAGGTTAAAATATCACAAAAACATCAGGGATTGAGACCAACCACATTAGAATTGAAGATGAATTCAAAGAGGTCACAATGAAACTTGTATTTTTATGTGTGTTTGTTATTGTTAGGGATTCCCATGGGGATCACCTTTAAACATGAACCAAGGGGTTTTATGTATTTTTATTTTATTTGACCCTTTGTTTAATGTTTGCATGTGTTTATTTTTTGATGTGTTATCCCCTTTCTTTATTTATTAAATGTTGTATTAATATTTTGGGTAAGCATGTTGTTAATTTAATTAATTAAAAGATATCATGAGAATGTAATTAATAGAGTTGTTGGTTATGATTTAAAGTTTTGAAAGAATGTGTAAGTAATATGTAATTGATTTTTGTAAGTAATGTGTAAGTTGATTTTGGAGTGTGAAACACTTCATCTTCTTAGAAATTCAAATTTGTCCTTGGAGGCTGATGTTGGAGGCTTGTGGGACAAGTTAAACTTGTCCCATACCTATGGTTGGAGGGTTGATTTTAGACTTTTATAATGCATTTGTGTAAGTCAAATTGTAAGTTTTAATTACACTTTTCTTACATGGTTTAATTTCAGTCCTTTGGGGTGTGGGTTGGATTTGAGTATGTAAGTAAACTGTCATATTATTCACCCACCTATTTATTATGAATTGGAGAATGAAGTTGAATTTTGGGGTTGGGGTTGAGGATGTGTGATGTGGCATCCTACATGGATCCACCTCATCATCTTCCCTTACGTCTTCTATAAAATTCAAATTCCTTGCGTTGTTTTAGGTTTCTTATTTTTTAGACTTCATTCTTGGGTGAATTCCTTATTGTTTTGGGAGCTCTTGCTGTTGGAGAAGTTTGAAGATTGTTGCATGCTTGTTGTTTGGTGGATTTTTGGATTGTTTTCTTAGAAACAACTGCTGTTTGAAACTTGGGAAACTCCATTATGGAGAGGTAAGAGCTTGGTTCTTGAAATTTTCTTCTTTTATGAATGTAAATGTTATTGTGTGAATGTTTTGGCATGTTTTTGGGCTGTTGGGTAGATGGCCTAGGTATGGTGTAGGAGAAGAAAATGGGGCTAATTTTGTGGGAGGTACAAGTGTTTTGAAAGGTATAAGTGTGGAGGAGTTGGGATTTGGGTTCCACCTTACAAATAAATAACTTGCATTTCTTTACTCGTTATGGGGTGCCATAAGAGGTTGGGGAGGGTTAAGGAAATGTGAGGAATAAGGGGTACTTGGGGGAGGGATAAGTAATGTTAGGGTTTTGATATACTATATTTTGGCGGTTTGTAATTGAGGTGGTGATACCCATTTTCCTTTTCGGAGGCATAAGAAGCATCGCCCATAATTTCTTTCTCATTTGGATTTCTTGATGAAGCCTCAGTAATTTTTTCATGCTTTGATGTAGTTGTAAACTACATTCTATTTTGGAGTGTGTTTTATTGTGAAAATGTTGCTTGAGTGTTTGTGGAATCCTATTATTTCCATGAGTTGGCTCACATCTCTTATTACTTTGTGGTTGGGGCTCGAGGGCCAATGAAGAAGGATGGCTTCTCCTTTTCATTAATGTCTTAGTTTTGTAGAGAGTGTTTCCTTTCCCCTACTCTTGTGGTGATCAAATTAGAAGAATGAGAAATCTGCATGTTGTTGTTCTGGAGTTGAGAAAAAGACAGTTTGACAGTCCCTTGTGAAATGAAATTTTATTGTAGCCCTTTCCCACTTTGAAGTGGATGATATGTATATTATTTTTAATGGAAAGATACTTTGTATTGACAATGAAAGTTGAAATTCAAAATGTAAAAGAGTTATACTTTGTTTTCTATTTTTTTTGGAAAGAATGTGAAAGAAGGATACGTATTTTGTAAAGTTGCATTTTGAAATCAATAAATGATGTATTAAGTTTCTCAAATTACATTTGTGGTATTGAATATGATATTTTAAATGTAATCAAAATATCTGATTGAAAGAAAGAAATGTGTATGAAGGAAATGTAATACTCTGTTTTGTGAAGTGCATGATTTGAAAAGAATAAAAGTTGCATTATTATTTTAATGTTTGATTGAAGGAAAGAAAACTATTTAAGACTAGCATGGAATGAATTCAATGTTTTATTTCATGGAAAAAGAGATAGTTTAATCTCTATTCTGAAATGTATACACTTCTTTCAATTCATGGTATACCTTGTAAAATTCCTTTATCAAATGTTCAAATAACCCTGCAAATAGATAAGAGGAAAATGAAATAATCAATTGGACTTAATGAGGCAAAAATTATCCCAAACCCATCTAAAACACTTAAGGAAATGTCTTGAAAACCTTCCAATCGAGCCGAGGCAAATCTGCAGGCTTTTTGTTGTAAAAAGAAAATTGTAATTTTGAAATGCAAATCAATCCAACAATTTTACACTTGCAATCTATCCTAACACTTTCCTAATGGAAACCTCCATGTTCTGTTTGACATGTTGAAGGAGAAACAATGAAAATTTGAACAAAATTTTATAAGTTAAAATTTACTAATTTGCACTTTAAAATCCTGCATAACATTTTCACAAAATTGGCACCATAAAATTTATCAAAATAAAACTTTAATGATTCTAGTGTAAAGAGGACATTGATATCTTTCCAAAAGTCCTCATTTTCCAAAGACTGAGTTCTCTATCAAAATTTATGGCCTTCTAAAGTTTTTCTTCATTTGGTGTAAAAAAAAATAATTCTAACTGTAAAAAAAAAATTGGGAAAATTTTACTTGGCAGACTCACGGGTTTGAATTTTCCCTTAGCACTTTGGAAATTTTTTTTTGGGAAAATTTTATAAATTTTCCCCACCTCCCTACCATCCCGTAGCTAATCAAGAGCTACCACGTGGTGTCATGAGGCATTAGTAGAGCGGGGGTTCCTTTATGCCTTTGTGTTTTCAAATTTTTTTCCTAATTTTCCCCGCCATCCTTCAACTAATTAGATACTACCATATTGCCTCACGAGACAACGACGGATGTGCGTAATCCTTTTACCTTAGTGATTTTAAAAATAAAATTTTGAAATTTTTCTATGTTTCTCCACCTCCCCATCGCCCACAACCAATCGAGCTCGACACGTGGCACCTTGGGTGTCGGCAAAGACACGGACCATTTTGAGCCCTAGCACTTTTTGGCCAAAAAATAATGTCTTAAATCACTTCGATGGCCCGATTTTCTATCGGGGTGTTGTAAAGCCGACACATGTCCTCTTCGGCTCTCATGCAGTGCATGGAGGCAAATTGCACTTTTTCCCGAGGAGGGAAATGTGTCAAATTTCTCCTCCACCCCGCCGGCTGCGATGGGAAAATTTTCTTCCCTAGGCCTATAGGCAAACTCTTGGGAAAATTTTCCTCCCAAGGTCCGCCGACCTATAACTTGAGAAATATGAGGAGTTAGGAGGACTTCTTTATATCATTGGAAAGGTGAGGAAATTTCCTATCCAATGGGAATGATTTAGGAAATTTTGAATGCGTTAATTTTGAGAAAAATCAAGTTGAATATTTTAAGCATGTTAGAGAGTGGGTATGGTGAGGAATTACCCTCTTAACCTAATTGAACTTTCTAACCCTAAATTTTGGACCTTGTGACCTCTAATAATTGTTAATAAAAAGGAAATATATTCTAGTAGATTAGAATTGATTTGGAACTTGTTAGTGACAATTGTTGTCTTGTAACCTAGTTGTAGACTCTTTTAAACAAAAAAATATTCCATAATTTTCGTAACTAATCCTAGGTTGTTCTTGGGTCTCAAGTGGGTTGTTTTTAGCAGGTGCACTACACTTGGTATCAAAGTAGTGGTTCAAAATATTTGGCCGTTGGGACACTATAAAACTTGATACATGAACCTTAAACCTAGCACACCTTTAAATCTCGAAAAAAATTAGTTTAGAAATTACATATTTTACTAAACATGGAAACTGGATAAAACTTAGAAAGATGAACTAATTCTCTCCTTGTTTTGTGCATGAGGCACAAATGGGGATGAGGGTATTTTCACATAGACCTAGAATTATAGCCACTTTGGATAATGTTGTAGCATCCATCCTATCACATATTTTGTAGACTCTTTAGGATGTTAATGCCTCTTTACATGGAGGATCGGTAGGAGAACATGCATTCATACATGATAGTGTCACTTCATTGAGGGTCATGTATCTCATCGACCCAAGGAGGAGTGTGGAGGAGAGAACTTCCATGAGATTCAACCGAGTAGACTCACCATAGAGGGGACAAAGACCGAGTTTCATGACATAGAGAGAGGCATCGAGCCCTAGGCTTAGGGATGAGCATATAGATAGGCCTAGAGGTTGTCGGAGACCATAGCCGCAGATCACATCACGGAGATCCTGAAGCTTCAAGCATCATGTTATTCTCGTGACATAGGTGAATTTCAGGCAAAGGCCTAGTTAGTGAGCTTGAGCGGGTGATCTAAGATCTCTCCTTGTTTTATCAACATGAAATCTCGTGTTGTGATCCATCTACTAAGGGATGGAGAGGGTGTCTTATGGTAGAAAAAGGAGCAGAAGATCCATGTTTATTCTAAGAAAGTTACCAGGAGATCTTTTAGGAGTGTTTCAGAGTAGATTCTTGTCATGGAGGTTTATACAATAGTGGATAGATGAGTTGCATGACCTCCGACAGAAACTCTTATAGTGACTAAGTATAAGAATAGATTTTGGATCTACTCCAATATGTTGATTAGATGCAAGATGAGCAGTGTGGATCCATAGGTTCATCTAGTGCCCGAATCTAGACATTGGAGGTGCAATGTGGATCCATTGTCCACAAAATTAGTTGAGGCCATCAAGAAGGCCATATAGGAAAGAGACTCAAGAAAGACCCAACAAAGCTAGAGACCGAGTCCGAAGCCACATATAGTAGATGCAAGATAGAAAATCAAGGCGGTCGCACTTCTTCCTTATGGTGGAAAGGGTTCAACACAATCATCTTTATGACCACATCGCAGTAGCAGTAGTCCTTCCCACGTTATAGGCCTCCGTAAAGGTTTAATGCACAAAGAGGTCGAAGTATGGGGCCTCCTCCTGGGGTCCCATTAGGACACATGGTGCCTAGAGAACTCACTAAGAAAGACCTTGCCAATAGAGACCCTGAGTAGACCACATTTGGATCATCAGGATCCACACCACAAACCTTTAGAGTTACCCAGAGATGGACCTAATGCACAAGGAGAGGATCGTGGTTGTTTTGGTTGTGGTATTACTAGACATTTTTTAGAGTCTTCCCGTAACCCTAATATTAAAGGGTAAGACACGATCTCATAGCCTACTATTGGTGATATGTGGTGTAATCATAGGATGTACACAATGATCGAGAACCGCCAAGAAGAGCATCAAAGTATAGTTATTGAGACTACAAGTAACATTAGAGGTATTTCTACCTCCATTTTGTTTGATTCTAGTTCTTATGATTCATTTATTACACCATCTTTAGTAGAGCGATGCAAGCTGGTTACAATTAGGCAGGGTCATAGTTAAGATGTTGAGATAGCTTCTGGAGCCAAGATATCTATAGACTCCTTAGTTAAGGAATGTGTGATGGATTTGAGACCTTTCACCACTACCTCGATCTTTGTATCCTTCTCATTAGGCTCTTATGGAGTCATCTTGGGCATGGACTAGTTATCTCGCACATAGAGCCGTAAGGGATTATTACCACAAGATCATAAATTACACAAATGATATAAGAGTGGAGGCAAAGTGATAGTGGGGGTGAATAGACTTGTCTCTATTTACAACATCTCTGTTATGCAGCTTAAGTGGTGTGTGTGATGGAGTTGTCGATGTATGTTGTTACAATAGTGATATATCGTAGGATGGGTCTAGTTGAGCATCGCTAGATGATCATCCCATTTTGAGAGATTTTTCAAATGTTTTTCCAAGGGAGGTACTTGGGTTACCATCCCCACGTGAGATTAATTTTCATATAGATCTGGTTCCGGGAGTAGAACCTATCTCAAGAGCACTTTATTGGATGACTACCCCTAACTCTGTGAGCACAAGTTACAACTTGATGGCCTTCTAGACAAGGGCCTAATTCATCCTAGTGTGTCCCCTTGGTGTGCACCAGTGATCTTTGTAAAGAAGAAGGATGGATTCTTTTGGTTGTGTATTGATTAACGCCAGCTAAATAGGGAAATGATCAAGAATCATTATCCCCTTTTATGCATTGATGACTTGTTTGATCGGATGAAAGGAGCCAAAGTTTTCTCTAAGATTGATCTTAAGTCAGGCTATCATCAGTTTAGGATTGGAGAGGAGGATATTCATAAGACCACATTTCAAATATGGGCACTATGAGTTCAAAGTGGTGCCTTTTGGTTTGATGAATTCTCCTATAGTGTTTATTGATGAATGGGGTATCTAGGTCCTTCTTAGCTTGCTTCGTGTTCATCTTCCTTGATGAAATTTTTATTTACTCCTATACGTGTGAGTAGCACGAGGGGCACCTTTGCCAGGTTATTTAGTATCTTTGGAGTGACAACTTTATAGGAACTTGAGAAGTGTGCATTCTTTCGCATGAAGGTGTAGTATCTAGGTCATATGATTTTTTGGGAAGGTATCATTGTCATCCTTCAAATATTAGAGCTATCATGGATTGGCCAATTCCCACTACTATGACTAAGGTGTGAAGCTTCACGGGATTAGTAGGTTACTACAGAGATTTGTTCAGACTTCTCTTAGATTGTGCACCCCATCACTTCACTTCAAAGGAAAGGGAAGAATTTTTTTTTGTTGGATAGGTGTGAGAATACCTTAAGTAAATCAAGGAATGTCTCACTCCAACACCTATTTTTGTCATATAAGATCCAAAGGGTGAGTTTTTCATTTACATGGATGTTTCTTTAGCAGGGCTTGGAGGTGTGTTGATGTAGGAGGGGAGAGTAGTGGATTTTGAATCTCAAAAACTCAAGAATTATGAGCTTAATTATCCGAATCACAATCTTGAGCTTGTGGTAGTTGTGCATGCTTTGGTTCGATGGAGGCACTTTCTTCTTGGTCGGAGGTTCATACTCAAGACATATCACTTTAGTCTTCACCACCTCTTCACATGCCCAAATCTCAACACTCTTCAAAGCGGCATTGGATGGAGTTTCTTTGTGAGTATGATATGGAGATAAAGCACATGAAGGGGAAGGAGAATGTTGTGGTAGAAACTCTCAAAGATACGAAGACATATGATTATGGCCACTTCAGTGGGCATAGATTTGTGGAGCAGGATTTTCAAGGAGTTTCCTCTCGATAACTTCTACATTACAGCTTCAAGAAGAGATCGAGTCTCAGTGATCCCTTAAATGGAATTTTGATGGTTTCTCACTAGAGGCAAATGGTTTTCTAAGGTGCAGAGGTCGATAAATGTTCCTAGAGATGGAGGCTTGAGGCAAGACTTTTGACAGAGGCACATCATGCACCCTATTCAACCCATCCAAGGGTGAAGAAGATGCACGCTACTTTGAGATATTTGTATCACTAGAGAGGACTTAATGGAGATGTGGCTTAGTTTGTGTCATGATGTTTAGAGTGCCAAAAGTAAAGGTGTAGCATCAAAGATCCAAATAGCCTTATCTTTCCTCATGTTATACTAGAGTGGAAATGGGACACCATTTCCATGGACTTCATTGTTGGGCTACCGATGTCAAGATATCACCACAAAACCATCATGGTCATGGTTGATAAATTAACAATAATGGCTCACTTTTCTCCGGTGAAGACCAATTTCATGTACAAAAAGTAAGAAGCACGGGTATATCTTGATGACTTTATCAGGCTACATGGGATTCCATGGAAGATCATTAGTGACTGTGATCCTTTGTACACTTCCCATTTATGGACTACCATACAAAGACGCCCTCGACAAGAATAAAATTCAGCACAACATATCACCCAAGACAAATGGAAAAAATGAGTGGGTGAATAATATTTTAGAGGATATGCTCAGGATGTATGCGATGGATAAATAGTCTAGATGGGAGGAGTACTTATACTTGGTGGATTTTTCCTACAATAATAGTTTTCAAATTTCTATAGGCATGGATCCTTTTCAGGATTTGTATGGCGTAGAGTGTAGGGCACCTCTTAGTTCGGAAAAATTAGAGAATAAGGTTTCTCTTAGACCAGCTTTGTTACAGACATGGATCATTAGGTGGTTTTCATCGACATAGATCGCATGAGGAACATGATAGGAAAAAGAAGTACGCCGATTAGCATAGGAGTGATCGTAGTTTTGATGTGGGCATGAAGGTCTTCCTTCCTCGTTAGGCCACACAAGAGCCCTATTCATTATGGAAAAGGTTCTAAGTTAGCTCCTAGAATTGTTGGACCTTTTGAGATCTTGGAGCGTATTGGCCCTTTGCCTACTGTCTAGCATTTCCATCTAGCTTATCTTGTGTACATGATGTGTTTCATGTTTTAGTTCTTAGAGATATGTGGCGATACTTCTCATATGATAGATTGGACATCATTGCAGGTGCAATATCAAGGGCAGGTGATGGTGAAGCCCATTCGTATCCTAGATCCCAGACCCTAGGCCTTTGGGGCGGGGAGGTTGATCAGTGCTGATGTAGTGGGACAGATATGATGATACCGCAACTACACATTGGAGGATGCTAATTTTCTACAAGTTGAGTTTAAACATTTGTTCCAGTGACTTCTAGGAGGAAGTCGATTCTAAGGGGAGGGGATGTAGTGCCCACTTCCTTTGACACTTTTATAATCTTGATCATCATGATACTTGGTGATTAAATTATGGACATGATTATGGAATTTATTATAGTATGATATTATATGTTAGATCATGGATTATTGTTGACATGATTTAGTTATGATGCATGATGATTATTAGAGAGATTTTGATATTGATGTTGATATACTATTTAACATGATTATCTTATGGATGTTGTTTGGACATGTGATATTTTGATATTGTGAGTAGACCTAGAAATGGAAATTACTTGATGATGATATAGTTGAGTAAAATTTAAAATGATCTTATTGGTTACTTGCATGTTATTGTGGTCCATATATCTAGTTGATTTTAGAATTTTATTTATATTATTTTGGATGTCCTAATATGGCCACAAGGCTAAAGGAGGTATTCATGTTTTATAGTTTAAAATATCACAACAACCATCAGGGGATTGGAGACCAACCACATTAGAATTCTAGATGAATTCAACAAGGTCACCATGGGAATTGTATTTGTTGTGTGTGTTTGTTGTTGTTAGGGATTCCCATGGGGGATCACCTTTAAATGTGACCAAGGGGTTTTATGTATTTTTATTTTATTTGACCCTTTGTTTAATGTTTGCATGTGTTTATTTTGTGATGCATTTGCCCCTTTCTTTATTTATTAAATGTTGTATTAATATTGTGGGTAAGCATGTTGTTAATTTAATTAATTAAAAGATATCATGAGAATGTAATTAATAGAGTTGTTGGTTATGATTTAAAGTTTTGAAAGAATGTGTAAAGTGTGTAAGTGATTTTGTAAGTAATGTGTAAGTTGATTTTGGAGTGTGAAACACTTTATCTTCTTGGAAATTCAAATTTGTCCTTGGAGGATGATGTTGAGGCTTGTGGGACAAATTAAACTTGTCTCATACCTCTTAAATTAATTCACCAACCATACCTATGGTTAGAGGGTTGATTTTAGACTTTTATAATGTGTTTGTGTAAGTCAAATCGTAAGTTTTAATTGAGTTTTTCTTACATGGTTTAATTTCAGTCCTTTGGGGTGTGGGTTGGATTTGAGTATGCAAGTAAACTTTCATATTATTCACCCACCTATTTATTATGAATTGGAGAATGAAGTTAACTTTTTGGGGATGGGGTTGAGGATGTGTGATGTGGAATCCTACATGGATCCACCTCATCCTCTTCCCTTCCCTCTTCAATAAAATTCCAATTCTTTGCCTTTTTTTGGGTTTCTTCACTTTGTAGACTTCATTCATGGGTGAATTCCTTGCTATTTTGGAAGGTCTTGTTGTTGGAAAAGTTTGAAGATTGTTGCATGCTTGTTGTTTGGTGGATTTTGGATTGTTTTCTTAGAAACAACTACTATTTGAACTTGGGAAACTCCATCATGGAGAGGTAAGAGCTTGGTTCTTGAAATTCTCTTCATTTATGAATGTAAATGTTATTGTGTGAATGTTTTGGCATATTTTTAGGCTCTTTTAGGTAGATGGCATAGGTATGGTGTAGGAGAAGACTATGGAGTTCAATTTGTGGGAGGCATAAGTGTTTTCAGGAGGTATAAGTGCGAAGGATGTTGGGATTTGGGTTCCACCTTACAAAGAAATAACTTTTATTTCTTTACTCATTATGGGGTTCCATAAGAGGTTTGGGAGGCATAAAGAAATATGAGGAATAAGGGGTACTTGGGGGAGGCATAAGGAATGTCAAAGTTTTGATATACTATATTTTAGCAGTTTGTAATTCAGAGGTGATACCCATTTTCCCTTTTGGGAGGCATAAGAAGAATCCCCCATAGTTTCTTTCTCCTTTGGCTTGCTTTATGAAGCCTCAGTAATGTTTTTCATGCTTTAATGTAGTTGTAAACTACATTCTATTTTGGATTGTGTTTTATTGTGAAAATGTTGCTTGAGTGTTTTTGGAAGCCTATTATTGCCATGAGTTAGATCACATATCTTATTACTTTGTGGTTGGGGCTCGGGGAAAATGAAGAAGGATGGCTTCTCCTTTTCATTGGATGTCTTAGTTAGGTGGAGAGCGTTTTGTTTCCCCTGCTCTTGTGGTGATCAAATTAGAAGAATGAGAAATATACATGTTGTTGTTTTGGAGCTGAGAAAAAAATAGTTTGATAAATTCCTTCGAAATGAAATTTTAGTTTAGCCTTTCCCACTTTGAAGTGGATGATATGTATATTATTTTTAATGGAAATATACTTTGTATTGACAATGAAAGTTGAAATTTGAAATGTAAAAGAGTTATACTCTATTTTCTATTTTTTTTTAAAGAATGTGAAAGAAGGATACATATTTTGTAAAGTTGCATTTTGAAATCAATAAATGATGTATTACCTTTCTCAAATTACATTGTGGTATTGAATATGATCTTTTAAATGTAATTGAAATCTCTGATTGAAAGAAAGAAATGCGTATGAAGGAAATGTAATACTCTGTTTTGTGAAGTGCATGATTTGAAAAGAATAAAAGTTACATTCTTGTTTTAATGTTTGATTGAAGGAAATAAAACTATTTAAGACCAGCATGGAATGAATTCAATGTTTTATTTCATGGCAAAAGAGATAGTTTAATCTCTGTTCTGGAAATGTATACACTTCTTTCAATTCACGGTATACCTTGTAAAATTCCTTTATCAAATGTTCAAATAATCCCTAAAATAGATAAGAGGCAAATGAAATAATCAATTGGACTTAATGAGGCCAAAATGATCCCAAACCAATCTAAAACACTTAAGGAAATGTCTTGAAAACCTTCCAATCAAGCCGAGGCAAATCCACAGGCTTTTTGCTATAAAACTAAAAATTGTAATTTTGAAATGCAAATCAATCCAACAATTTTACACTTGCAATCTATCCTAACACTTTCCTAATGGAAACCTCCATGTCTATTTGACATGTTAAAGGAGAAAGAATGAAAATTTGAATAAAATTTTATATGTTAAAATTTACCAGTTTGCACTGTTAAAGCCTGCAAAACATTTTCACAAAATTGGCCACTTAAACTTTATGAAAATAAAAATTTAGTGATTCTTGTGTAAACAGGACATCACAAGCTTTCCAAAATGTTTTTGTTTTCCAAAAATCAAGTTCTCTATCAAAAGTTATGGCCTTCTGAAGTTTTTCTTCATTTGGCATAAAAACAAATAATTCTAACTTTAAAAAAAAAAAATTGGGAAAAATTTCCTTGGCGTAGACCCACATAGGTCTAAGTTTTCCTTAAAACTTCAAAAAAAAATTTTTTTGGGAAAATTTTCTAAATTTTCCCCGCAGCCCATAGCCAATTAGGAGATGTCATGTGGCATCGCGAGGCATCGATGGAGGAGCGGGTTTCCTTTCTACCTTTTGTTTTTTCAGAATTTTTTTGTTTAAATTTTTCCTAATTTTCTCTACCTCCTACTAGCTCACTCAAATTAGATGTTCCCATGTAGCTCACGAGGCAATGATGGACTGTGAAATCCTTTTTACTTTAGTGGTTTTCAAAATAATATTTGGAAAATTTCTATGTTTCCTCCGCCTCCCCACTCGGCCCGCAACCAATCGAGACCTCGACACGTGGTGTCTTGGGCGTCAATGGAGATGTAGACCATTTTGAGCCCTAGTTCTTTTCAGCCAAAAAATGTAATGTCTTAAATCGCTCGACGACCCGATTTCCTACCTTGGTGTCAGAAAGTCCGAAATGTGTCCTTTTTGGGCTTGTGGGCATGCGGGAGGCAAATCATAATTTTTCCCTAAGGGGGAAAATGTGACAAATTTCTCCTCCTCCCTCGCCAAACTGTGCATGGGAAAATTTTCTTCCCTAGGCCCGCAGGCCCGCTCTTGGGAAATTTTTCCTCCCAAGGTCCACTAACCTATAACTTGAGAAATATGAGGTGTTAGGAGTCCCTTCTTTATATCATTGGAAAGGTGAAGAAATTTCCTATCCAATGGGAATGATTTAGGGAAATTTTGAATGCGATAATTTTAAGAAAAATAAAGCTGAATATTTGAAGCCTGTAAGAGAGTGGGTATGGTGAGGAATTACGCTCTTAACCTAATTGAACTTTCTAACCCTGAATTTTCGACCTTGTGACATCTAATAATTGTTATTAAAAAGGAAAGTATATTATAGTAGATTAGAATTGATCTGGAACTTTTTAGTGACAATTGTTGTCTTGTAATCTGGTTGTAGACTCTTTTAAACAAAAATAAAAAATAAAAATTATTCCATAAATTTCCTAACTAATCCTAAGTTGTTCTTAGGTCTCAAGTGGGTTGTTTTAGTGGGTGTTACACTACACTAAAAAATGCACAATAAGAAAATCATATCTAAATTTATTAAAAAAACTCGAATGATTACCAAGACATGTTGCAGATGTTTTCACAAAGACTAATATTGTATTCTTTCAATCTGCGATGCTCTTTCTTTTTTCACAAATGTTGTTGGTTTTATTGTATGGGTGTTCCCTCCTTTTACCTGCTACTAAGTAAGTCTAGATCCCTTTTGATTTGGTACGTATTATGTTTTGTATTTTATTATATACTATGTTTTAGAACTACTATTTTTTATTATTCTTCCTATTTACTTGATTTTGACTAGTATTCCTTCAACCAAATCATTCCCTCCTATGTTTATCTCGTGTCTAGCTACCTAACACCAAACAAACAACATTAATTATAAAATTTTATGGATTCTCATGAGGTTCTTATTTTATCAAGTGCAATAAACTCACTATGGGATCATAAATGAATGGCTTATGAGTCATGGGCATCAAATAGATTTGGGAAAAGGTATGTATAAATGATATGTGTTGTTGATTTAGATTGCCATGTGAATTTGAGTTAGATGTCCACTTGAATAGCTGTGGATTAGTGCTGAATTTTGAAATAGTGTTGAGTTAGATGGCTACGTGAAGTTGAGTTAGCTGGCCACGTGAATACCTATGGACCAATGTTGAATTTTGACATTTGATGTTACCTGTCACAATAAAATCATTCGATGGTTTAGAAATTTATATGGATGTCATTTAGTGTTCAAAATTTAATGGGCATGTCAATTTTTTTATAATAATTAGTAGAAATTATGTAAATTGATTAAAATTTTATATGGATGTACTTATTCGTAATATTCTCTCATAGTTTTGTGACTTTTATTTAATTATAGATAGACAAATCAATTTTATAGTTTTTCACATATTCATTCTTTATCATAAAATTTAATGTTGAACTAATTAATTTGAAGATCCATAAACACCATTAAATTATATGATAATATAAAAAAGAATTTCAGATTACTATTTAAACAATTTGTTCAAGAAAATGATTAAAATGTTTCACTTAGTGTGTAAACTAAGAATTTTGAACAAAACGAGTTCAAGTTTCAAACTTTCAATTTTTGTAAGTTCAATTTTCAAATTTTATTTATTTTTGGCAAAACTCCAAATCCAATGTGTCTAGTTCCCTATCCAATATTTGTTTGTAAGAAATAAATAACAAAAAAAAATTACAAATCAAAATCAATAAAATAAAGCTAAATTATCCCAGTCAAATTTTGAATATACATGTCATTTTTTCATTTAAATTATAATTTTATCTATCACTCATGGCAGTCATATTTCCAAAGTGACTGTATTTTGACATCTACAATGACTACAAACGTTTAAACGTCTTACAAAATCCAGCATTGCCTATGGTTTTGAAATAGAGTGTTTAGTTAGATGTCTGTGTGAAGTTGAGTTAGATGGATTTTATAATTTTTACTACACTAAAAGGTGTTTTCCTTGTCAAAATGATGGAATAAATTTTGACATTGTTTGAGTCACTCGTATCAACGAAATTTGATCTCAAACATCCATATCCAAATGATCACCTCCAAATGATCACCGTTTTCCATGTAAACATTGTCCTGGAATGTGAATCTCATTCTATACAGAAATAAAAGTGCTTTCTCCCTCTTGTGTCAATTAAATTTCCGATTACAAACTACAGACATTGTGACATACTGCTAAGAATTTCACTGTAAAACGAGGATATGGCTATTCTCATGTTAGAATGCACAATGCTCCCATAAAATAGATACATGCCCATGCATGGGTGAGTCTGAGGTCAAGTGTCATATCATAGGAGTATTTTCTTGTAATATCTCATTTTGATATTATATGGTTGCATTTCTGAAGCTGCAGAAGTTTGATTGGTTAGAATGTGTGCTCGTGTATAATAGGTCCCTAGTTCAAATCGTGCAAGTGAAAGTAATGTGACAATGTTGAAAAACACCCTATGTTAATGAATCAGAAAACATTTGAAACAAAACTAAATATGGATGTGCATGACACATAGCATCGAATGGGTGCATCAAATTTTATGGGGGTCTGGTGCATTTTATCAAGAAAATACCTATCTCCATAAACCCAGGGCAAGGGAGAGGTATTTATTTGAGACATATAAATTGTGTGCATAGGAATTATGAGAAAATGTTGTAGCTAGTGCATGGTAGTATTCTATTATTCCATTATGTCCAACACACAACCCCATTCCCCTTACATTTGTTTCTCGAGTTGTTGACATTGTGTCGCCTGGTTGGTGTAACTAATAATGTGAACATTTTCTAGTCAATGAACATAAAAATGAATATTAGATTGTGCATGAAGCAAGTGATTTTCACATGAAGAATGAATGCACTAAGGAATTAGGATTCAAGAGAGGAGAGGGAAAATCCATACTAGTAATGTCACATTCACTAACATAGTCATGTGTATGGATAATAATGCTAGCAATTACACATGAAAAAAGATGATGGAAACACCCACGGTAATGTATCTTATAATGTTAAACTAGAGGAACAATGGAAATAGAGAGGAAGAGAGAAATGATGAAAAAGTGTTTTGGGGAGGATAACTCCAAATGCAAGGAAAGAAATGTGGAGAAGTAATGGAAATCATTTATTTGTTATGAAAATGTTCTTATCTTGTCAATATTTTGTTGCTGAAAGGGCGTGAGGTGTTGAATTCATCAAGGTAACATATTTTGGAGATATATGAGAATGCATCAATGGGGGACACTTTAGAGAAATGGATATGTGGATTGCACCCGGTATCCTAGATTAGTGATTTCATGTAAATTTATGATTAGGGTTTCTCTGATAAATTTTCTTAATGGCATTATTTGTCAATCACCACCTATATAAAATTCAGAAAATTCAATAGGTTCATAGTTCGAAACCCGAACACACTACTTGATTCTTGTAACACTTTGAACCCGAATTTTTATTACGAAATCGAGTAATTACAAGAAAACATTGATGTGAAAAATTATTAATAATTGAGCCCCTCGTAAATCGGGATCACATTACTCACATGAGCGCCATTTGAGTTCAAAGGGACAAAAATAAACAATGGGGAATATCCAATAGGCTCTAGGTTAGAAACCCAACCACCTTACTTGCTTCTTCTAGCACTTTATTACATTGTATTCCAATAGACTATTTATTTAAGTGGTGTTAGTCTTTCGTTGAACATTAAACACATGGTTTTATTTTGACAAAAATGTTTACCATCGACTTTCATAGGTGAGATCTCAACTTACTGACTCGAATTTGACATGATCGAACAATAATATAGATTTTAAATCATTCATCTCCACCATTTCAATTTTTTTATTTCCGTATTTGGCCGTATAGGCATTTCTAAAGTCAATTTTATTTGTAACTCCTATCTTAATCACCATTCTCCTCTTAAGGGTTTTTAATTTTATTTTCAAATTAAACTTTACATGTCTTTCACAATTATATGGATGCCCAATCAATGGTAAAAAAATTACTCTTTCAATGAAAAGAAGAATCTCCCACACGTCTTCAACAACCTTATAAATGGTTGCATCGAAAAAAAACCAGAGCCCTCCCCGAACCCTCCTACAATGTAAACTAGTTCCTTTGGATA
Organism: Taxus wallichiana var. yunnanensis; assembly: GCA_018340775.1. Taxonomy (NCBI): domain Eukaryota; kingdom Viridiplantae; phylum Streptophyta; class Pinopsida; order Cupressales; family Taxaceae; genus Taxus; species Taxus wallichiana. Next base: position 383,236,359 of record CM031241.1, read on the forward strand.
TGATGCAACGTAAGAAAACAAGACCACATCCATCAACAAGTTGGAAACGTCTCGCCACTTCAAAGAAGAGAAATCATACAACAAACAACTCTAGTGTACTTGCTGCTGACATTTCGGGTTGAATAAAACCATCAAAACTAATTACCATCAACCAAAACACAATGAGAACCCAAATTATGTACATCAAACATCATAACCTTTAATTTCCTACAACGTCACCTCCAATTACCACAACTTGGAAGTGTAAATCAGTAGAAGAACATGCAGCCCTAAATACCAATGATGATAAAAGAAATGTTTGAGCCACTGAAATCAATCTGAGGAATCAACCCAACCTAAAGGAAATTTCTCAAAACATTATATCAAACAATCTACATGCCCTCTGGCATGGGCCCATTTGCATTATTAACTAAATTTTGTCACTTGAAATTTCTTCAACCAAATTCCAAGAATTTGACTATTTCCTAGTGATAGTTTTAGCCTAGAAGAAAACCTACAGTTTTACAATTTTTGTGAAGGATTCAAAAACCAATGGCACTAATCTCAAATTTTCCATATGTTCCACATAAGCAATCTAAATCAAGGAAAACCCTTTTACTTTAAATTAACGAACTGTGTTCAAATTTACCAAATTAATCATGTAAATTATATGCACCAAAGAACAAACAAATTAAGGTTAACAAACAAATCTTTGAGATAAATTTTCTATAAAAACAATTATCCAGCTTATTCTTTAAAAATTGCACATGGTTCACTAACTATAAGATACTCAATACATTACCATCAATTTTTAATGTGTGGGGGACAGAAGAGCATAATCATAAATTAGATTAGCTAAGATTTCATTGACAATATAAGTGGCATACTCATAAAGAACACTAATGGTGCTCAAATTAGTCTCACCCCATTTGTCATTGAATTTCCTTAGTTTGCAGCCGCTATAACGTTTTTACCTTCTCGTGTTGGTCCCAAGGGGAAAATGTGGAACTTTTTCCTTTTTGGAAAATAAGTATAAAGTGAAAAAATGAAGCGCAGGTCCACTGGGACCCACATCAAAAGCTAAAAGCAGAAGGGCGAGCTATGGGGAAAATTTGGAAAATTTTCCTTTTTCCAAAAGTTATAAAATGTCAAAAAGTGCTCCCATGTATGTTTCTAATCACATTTTTCCATGTGGAGGGCTCAGATTAAAATTTAAAGGAAAAATCAATTGTAGCTATGCATTTCATTCAATTTTTTCCACCATCAAGCTCACGATATTTGGAGATGTATTTTTGCATCATTCTTCATCAAATTTTTGGCAAATTTGTGTTGTTTTTGTCTCCAAAGTTCAATTGAATCAATTTGGGAGCTCAATTTGTAAATCTGAAGTACTTTTGAAGTGGATTTTTTCTTGGGCTCATGCAAAAATTCAAAATTCCGAGATCCAGAAGTTACAAAATAAAATTTCGTAGGAAAAGAAGGGAAAAAGGATGAAATATTGAAAGTGCATGGGCAAAAGGTGAAAAAGGTGTTGCCTCAAAAACAAAAGGGATTACTGTCGTCAAGTCCATCTATGTAGAGTCTCTGAAAAATGATTAAAAAGGGGATTTCTCATATGAAAGAATCAGAATGATTAAAGGAATCCCAAAAGTTATGGCATGACATCCTAGTCATTAGTCAAGGGCCCAAGAAACATGATCAATTCACAATTGGTCCACCTGGAAGATTTCAGATCTGAATTTTTTAAACATCGTTGTTTGAAAAAAATTGGTAACAAGAAAAGGTACCTCAAATATTATTCTCTTTTGAGGTGAAAATCGAGTGGGAAAAAATGTATAAATGCAATTAGAATACTCTTGCAAATGGTCGGAGTATGAATTCTTAAGAAAACATTTGAGAAAGTTGTATTCCCAAGAGACCAAAGATGAGATTACCCATTACTTTTTTCTCGTATTATATTTTATGTCGTGTCAAGTTGGTTGCAGATGTATAGCCATTGACAAGAACTAAGACTTCTCTAGAAGCTTTCCCTTGTTGATGAATATAAGCAATTTTGGAATTAATTTGTGTCTAATCTCTAGCAATTTTTTGTTTGCTATATTTTTAGAATGTCCGTAAATAGTTTCTTTCGTTCTTATTTCAATCTTATACTAAAATTTTTGTGAAATAACATAGGATCTCATCCCTTTGACAATCTAATGGTATTTGTAATTTCATTTCAAGAAGAGACTTCATCTTGGATGAGAAAAACAAATTTAAAATCAATTCACTGTCATTTGTTGATAAATATTGTTTGTAATTCTTTGGGTTTACCTTAGGCATGGTTAATTCGAAACTTTAGTGTTTAATTGAGTCTTCCAATTAGAGCCTTCATGTTGGAGTGTCAAATATTATGTGAAAATTTGCTGATCTAGGCCTCCATTGAAGCACACCTTTTTGTTAAAGAACATCTTGACTATTCTAAAGCTTTCGATTGTGAGTTGTTCATTATTGTGAAGTACCTCCAAAGATCCGATATAATCAAGTTTTTCCTACTTCATCTTCGACCAAAATCATTTTAAAAACCATCGATCCACCCTGAACTACCCCTGTTTACACCGTGTATCAACAAAGGAACAAAATCTACTTGCAAAAATATGTAGAAAAAGTTACGATTTCTTAATGTCTTTAGTAACCTTTGCCTTGTATTGAAAATATGTCCATAACTCCGTAAGTGAAACTCATGAGAGTTAAATTTGGTCTTTGATCATATTTTCCCAAGGTATTCTCTATAAAATTTGTGCAAAAGAAGGATTTACTAGCATTCTTCAACAATAGAGGATACAAAATAGGTTCTCTTACCTTGGTTGAGAGGCACAACCTAAAATAGTTAGGATACGATCACATCCTTGTAAGGTGCTACCCACTTCTTAAAATCCCGAGTGCTAAAAAGTAAGATAGATTGCTTTGCCTGCTACAAAACAACATACACAATCATCTATCTGCCTTTGAGTGTCTTGTCAAATCCATTATATTCCTTGAACTTTGAAGGAGATTAAATCTGGGTACCAACATGCTTTTGGCGCCATTTTCGGGAACTGATTTACATTTCTGAGATAGATTTGTGGATTTATTGCAATCTCGTATCCATTTGGGCCGTCAACAATGCCTCTTGTGCTAATTTTTGGGGATTCTTTGAATAATTTAAAGTTTTCCAAACCCTGGTAATGTTTCTTGTAGTTATGTGTGCAAATATGTTTTCTAAACATCATTCTCTAATCAAATCTATAAGGGTCAAACAAATTTATAAGTTCTGTGTTGTCTATCAAATCTTTCCAACACTTATTATACTAAGTTTTCCTCACCATTGATAAGTTGGGGTGAAGGAATGTTAGATTTGTAAAGATTTGCATGATTTTTAGTGCTAAAATATATTTCACAGATTATTTTAGTGCATTTGCACAACTAGGGTGAAAATCCTTAGTGGTGAATCCAAGTTGATTTGATTTTGATAAATGTCAGTGTCTTAACCTTTGTCAATAGAAAATTTGTCATTAATCTTTGCAAAGATGGAAGGAAGAAGATATTTCTTCACATCGGACCCTAGTATAAGGTTGTTTCGAGTTTGGAAAGTCTAATTTAGAAGGAGGAAGAATTTGGAAGGTTGTTGAGATCAAGCATCAAGAAAATAGATATCCATTGGTGAAACCGATCGGCACATGATTGAAGATTGCAATGCTTCCTCATCTCGCTTCAATCGGGTAGTCTCTTTGTAAATCCAAATTCTCCATGTGGAGAAGGCCTTCTTTTTATTTGAAAGATTTACATCTCATTATACCCCTTATTTTACAAATCTAGTAGTGTTTTCCATGAAAAAGATCCATTAGGGGATAGTCATTCTAAAATTGTATCCCTTTACTACAATGACCCCTCACTCCTCATCACTTTGTTTACCATGTAAGATCACCTCCACTCGGACCTCCACTTTTTTTGTTAATAATTTTGGTCCCATCAGTTATAGAGGTATGGATGGCTATCCGAATGTTATGCCACGGGATGTAAGAAACATATTTCCTAAGTTTCAATGAAATAATACAATAACCGGTGATCAACACTTGAAACTCTTTGTCACAATATGATGGAGGATTTTGAAATAGATTATGAAGATGTATACATTAAATTATTTATTCATACTCTAGAAGAGGATGCAAGGGATTGGTATAAAGCCCTACCTGATAACTGTATTGATTCTTGTACTGAAATGAAGAATGCATTTAGATTGCAGTACGGTGACAATATAGACCATAGGTTTATTTTTTCAAAATTTGACAATATTAAAAAGAATCCTAATAAAATTCCATGATTTTAATATGATATTCAATAAGACATTTAGAATATTTCCTCTAAATTTGAAGCCATGTGATGAATCTAGATTTATAAAGTATGTTTGATGCATTTTACAAGAAGGTTGCATAGTATTTTAGGGATAAAAACCTAGCACTTTGAGGCAGCCCTTTACCATGGCTCTACAAATTAAGAAAAACATCAATGAACTTGAAAACCTATCAAACATGGGGTTAACTGGGTTGTCTTTGTCGAGGGGTTGATGGGTGTCGTCATTCCCTTCATTTAATCAACTTCTTGTTGATGTCATATCAAACCAGGGGTGTGTCTAAAGCTATATGCAACAAGAGTAATTTTAACCGATCTAGTAGTTGATTGTAGTTATTTTGTATTTTTTGGGGGATCTCTTTAATGTCTTAAGGACTTCTTGGTAAAACCTTATTTAAATCAAACTATGAAAACTTTCTAAAAGTAAACACACTGAAAGCTTTGCTGAAAGGAAACACACTATGCAGAATGGAAACACACTTGCTATTGGAAAATAAACACACTTGCTTTTGGAAAATAAACACACTCAATTTAGAATGCTGGAAAACAATTGCAAGAAATATAAGAATCTATCTAAACACCTGCAAGAACAAGTATACAACAGATTTAATCGAAAGAATTAAAACAATATAGAATTAACAGATCTAAGCTATTTTGCTGAAGAAATATAAATACCAAATAAATGAATATCCTGGTCCTTGGGGAGTGGGCTCTTGCTCCTCCTCGAATAAGGATTTAAAACTCGAGGATTATCTCAAATAGGAATGACTATTTTATTGATAAAACATTCGGAATTACAAATGTACTGGATCTGATACTTATTCTATTTCTCTTCTTTGTTCTATTTCTATCTCATTTTATATATTCTATTATTATCTACTGCAGGTTTGCTTTTATATACATTTTATAATCACAACCTGTCTCAATGATTCTCGATGAAATTAAATCATGCACAAAATAGATGTTGAGTTGGATTATGGTCGATCGATAGCTATAGGATAGCTCTCCTCCCTGATCTACACTCGAAATATTCTAATCCTTTCCTGATTGAAAGGGTCGTAGATGCAAAATCTTTGGATGTGGTTAAAATAGATAACTCCCATTGGTTCCAAAACTTCAGAGAAGTTATAGAACCATAGGAATTTATTAAGGATCAAAACTGTGAGAGTTCCAGAGCTATCCCCTGGAGTTCCAAAACTAAGTCCGAAAATTCTAGAGCTAAATATTGGAGTTTTGGAACTAAGTCTAAAAGTTCTAGAACTAAATGATGACTGTGTGATGGAGTTCTGGAGCTAGCTTCAAGTTCCATAACTTAGCTGTGTGGGAAAAAATGTAGTTGAAAACATAATAAACACTTCTGCTTCATTTCCTCAATTGATTAGGCCTACTTTATTACAAAACTGAATTCAAACACACACTTGTCAGAAATTCTAGATCTTTTAAACATTAGAATCACAATCAATCAAAAGATATACTATTACATACTAACTCATACCAGATTAACTAAAAGTCATACAACATTGCAATCAAACTTAATAAAAGGAGAGTAAGATGAGATCATATATTATACATTAATCGACATATTCTAGCCTCATCATTTCCACCAAACTTACTTGTTTGTAAGTCCCTTTATAAACTTCATTCTTTAAAAGTGGGGTTATAAGTTCTACATTCCATTTAATTACTCAGATGAAATGGATGAAACTAGATTTTCCAATGTTTAAACTTAGATGTACTTGTACCTAGCTCCTACTTCTATTTTCCTCTAAAATTACTTGAGGATTTTTGCATTCTTCCTCTATCAAAGGAAATTTTCCTTTTCTTATCTTGGATGCCAACTCTTCTTATTTTTGTGTTAATGTTGATGGTTCACCAATTCCTACAAATCCTCCTCTTCAAATCTCTCCTCTCCTCTGTGCATTTCAGCTTGACTTGGCTCATAAAGAGTCATGGTGATGCTACCCAAAATGTCATAACTTCTTCTTCCATCCTTTCCTACTCACTCCTTCCTTCCGGGATTTCCCTTGACCTCTTATGAGCTATCACATGCCCGTAAGTGAATTTCCTTCTATAACTTCTTCTTACTTTTATTTTTGCTCTTGTGTGGGTGAGCTATCACCATTAGAGACATATATTGGCTCCTCTGCGAAGCTGCTTATGAGAAGAAGGAATTTCCTTTACAAGTAAAAAGGCTCTGCTTATTTTTATCTTTCTCACCGACCTTCTTCTTTTTGGTATATTTTCTCTTTCCATTTCCCTTTTTCCTTCTGTAGGGGCATCAATTTCCAGATTAGTTGAAGGAGAGAATGGGGTTAGAATTGTCCTTCTGATAATATTAGGGTTTTTCTTGAACTTACCAAGAAACTTGTCCCAAATTTCTTCTCCATTCTTCTTTGATAGGAAATGGTGCTGGCATATTAAATGAATTATACCGTGATGCCTAATTATCCCAAAACCCGGAATACCTATGAGCCATGGTAGTCAGTATAGAATCAAAAAGAAACCTTGGAAGGTTTATTATGTACTCATATTTGGTGGTTCCTTACTTCGAGATATATGAGCATTTTAAGACTTCTTTTCCTACAAACCTAAATTGACCATCACAAGTTAAATATTTTACTATCCAAAATGCTACCCTCATTAAAGGGTTTGGGCAAAACTGCCCTTTTGACCTCTTTTATGATTTTATATTTATTATAGATGTATTGGGGTTTAGTTTCTCCTTCTTGTAGTAAGACTACAACAAGTTCTTTCTAAAGTCCCCTTGGTAGGATCAGGGACATGCACAATTGCACTCAAAACACATTACTTACGGTATTCACAGAAAAAGGAATAAATATATTTCTCACCTTTGTTCTAGATTTTTCTACGTTTATGAAAAATTCTCTTAACAATTCATCATTATGCACCTTGAAAATTTCTTCAGGAACTCTAGCTATCTTCCATGCTCAAATATGGATGCCACTTCTTCATCTACAAACAACTTGGAATCATCCTCTGGTTCAAATTTCTTCTTTATCCCCATATCGGCTTGATTTCTATCTCTTTTAATTTTGTGTGAATTAGTTGCAGGCCCTTTTCCTTAACTACAGAATGACGAATTTTGTTGCGGAACCTCTGTTCTTAGATACGGAACTTCTGAATTCTCTGTTCTTTACTATGGAATACAAACTTAATTTGATGCTCCTTTCTCAAAATATCTCAAAGAACTTATTTCACTTGAATTTTGCAATAATGATTACTAATGATAACCATGCCACCACTTATTCCATCCAAATCAATTTCATGATTACACACTTGTAATCATAATGTATAAATAGATGACTCATCATACCTACTTATAAATTAAGTCAAATCACACATGCAAACATTTAATCAACCTTAAATAAGTAAAAGACATAATTATCATCCGTGATGATGTAATCCTTTTGTTATGATGACTTGTCATTTCTACAAGTAGAACAAAATATGATTAGATAAGACAACTGGAATTCAAAATAATTTCTTTATTTGAACTAGCCAAAAATAGGTCAACCATCATTTTCTAGTTTTCAATTGACCTTTGAGAGAATTTATTTATTATTAGTCTTATTATTATTATTTTTTGGAGAAGAAAACACCATTTTCTGGTTTTCATCTTCTTCCCTTCATTCTGGATCTATCATTTGGTTATCTATCATTTTGGAAGAATTGGGTTATTCCATATCATCAAATTCTTTTTTGCTTAAATCTTCCTCAAGAATTCATCCTTACTGGGAGGCTTCCTAAAGAGTTTCAGCCTATGTCCATTGACCAAGAGTGTTCTACTACTATCATCAATGGGAAGTAACTGAATAGAACCATTGTCAAATATCTACTCAATCCGATAGGGTTCCAACTATCCGGTTCTCAATTTTCCCTTAAAGTTTTGGTACTTAGAATCGAACAAAGAATGCCTGTGCTCCTACTTTAAATTTCCTTTTATTGATATGTATGTCATGCCATTGCTTCCTTTGCTCTTGGATCATCTTTGTCTGACTGAAGTTCTTCCAACCTTAATTCATCCAACTCATTGAGTTGAAGGATTCTTTCTTTTGAGCTGCATTCAACTCAATTCCCACCTTTACTACTATCTTCAATGTCCAAGTTCAAACTCTATAAGCAACAAGGAATTTTTCCCATAGACTAATTCATATGGTAAAAACCTTTTGTAGTTTTCCAAGTTGTATTATAAGCCCAAAACTTTAGGTAGTCTCTTTTCTTTTCTCCCAAAGATCAACTCAAGTTTTAGTAAGGATGTTCTCTAATTCTTTGTTTGTTACTTTAGCTTGTCCATTTGATTGTGGATGCTAAGGAGATGAATTATTATGATTGATTTGAGAATACCTTATGAAAGGTTGGATCATATTAGACATGAATTTGGTATCTGATATGAAACTATGCTCCTTGGTGCTCCAAACTTTATCGTAATTCAGTTCAAAAGGAAATCAACAACTGCTTCCTCAATGGCATTTTCAATTCCTACACTTCTTCCCATTTTGTCACATAGTCGACATACAATAATATATTCCTTCCCTTATGAAAGAGGATTAAAGGGACAACCAAAATTCAATCCCCATCTCTCGAAATGTTTCAACCACAACTTAATGCTTAAGAGGCATTTCATTGGTTAAAGTTAGTTGTCCCATCCTTTGACAAGGATCACACCTCTTGATTTATCTCTTCAAATCTTTGTATAGAGATGGCCAATAATAACTAGTGCCAAGTATCTTATGAGCTGTTATTTTCATTGAATAGTGTCCTCCACTTGGTTCATCATGACATGCTCTGAGGATGTCAAAGATTTCATCCTCTCTTACACACCTGCGTAAGAAAAAATCAGGACCACACTTAAATAGCATTCCATTTAACCATTTGAATTGTGCACTGGTTTTAATTAACTTCTTTATTTGTTTCTTAGTGAAAGAAGGAGGAAACTTCCCTGTTGTAAGATAATTTGCCATATCAGCAAACCATGGTGTACTTGCTGAGATTGTAAATAGTTGTTCATCTAGAAATTTATCCTTGATTGGATCTTGCTCCCCTGTGGTGGTTAGTCCTGACAAAAAATCAGCTACCACATTAGATTTTCCTAGATTGTCTACAATAGAAATATCAAATTCTTGCAAAATTAATAACCAAATAATTATTCTTACTCCAACCACTAGTTTTTCGTTAAATACTTAATTGATGAATGATCTCGTGTGTACAAATACTTTCACCATGTGATGTAATGTCTAAATTTATTGATTGCCTAAATAAAAGAAAGAAATTCCTTTTCAATTGTGGTGTAATTATTTTCGGGGTAGTAAGATTCTTGCTAAGATAGTAAATGGCATACATCTTTCCTTCCTCACCTTTCTATCTCAATACTGCACCAATGGAATAATTTGAGGCATCTGTTGGATGTGAAATGGATTTTCCCAATTAGGACCTCTCAATATCTTGGCACTTTGGTTAATTTGTCTTTAATTTCTTCAAAAGCATGCTGACACTTTTCATCCCAAAGAAATTCACAGTCCTTGGTTAGTAATTTAAACATGGGGTAGAAATTTTACTGAAATCTTTTCTAAAGTGCCTATAGTACCCAACATGCCCGAGAAATGATTTGATATCTTTGGGGGTTTGAGGAATAGGTAAATTTGAAATGATCCTAATTTTGTTTTGATCCACCTGATTTTTTTGAAATATGGTGTCCTAATACAATCCCCTCATCCACCATCATAAAACATTTTTCATCATTAAGAGACAGGTTGTACTATTCATCTCTTGTTAACACTCTGTCTATATTTCTCAAAGCATCTTCAAATGTATCTCCATGTACACTGAAGTCATCCATATATACTTCAACACAATCAATTGTTAGATTAGTAAAGATTATAAGTACAACTCTCTGGAAAGTTACAGGAGCATTGCATAAAACAAATGGTAACACCCTATAGGCAAAGGCTCCCCATGGACATGTAAATGTAGTTTTTCCTATTCTTCATGTGAAACTCGATCTAATTGTACCCACTAAAGCCATCCAAGAAATAAAATTATTGTTTACCTGAAAGGTTATCTAGGACTTGATCTATGAATGGTAAGGGAAAATAATCTCTCATTGTGGCTTTGTTTAGTTCCCTATAGTCAACACATATTCTCCATTTTCCATTATTTTGGGAACAATTACAAGAGGAGATACCCATTGGCTATCTGAGATAGGGTAGATGAAACCTACTTGTAATAGTTTTTCAATTTCTTGTTTGACTATATCCCTTAAAGTTGGGTTAATCCTTCTTTGAGGCTGCCTAAATGGTTTAATGTTTTAATATAGATGTGATGAGTACGAGGGATACTTGGATGAATCCCTTCATGTATTTGTAATCCCAAGCAAAATCTTTAGTGTGATTTTTATAACATCAAACAATTTAGCTTCTTCATCCTCCTTCAACCAACTATTAATGTTTAAAACTTTTACCCAAATGCTAAATTTCAACATGCTTAGTTCCAATATATGATGAAATGATTTGTGGAAAGGATTTAATTAAAGTATTTAATCGATATGCATGTGGTAACAACATATGGTATGTAGCAACATCTCCAAAAGTTCCTTGAGATAGAATATTGGAAAAAGGATAGTAATAAGGATTATGATACTTATCTCTTTGTAGGCAAAATTTCTTGTCACTACTACCTTCTAGAAATTCTTCACAACTTCTTGATGTACTTGAAACTAAATCTATTGACTCATCCTCTCCCTATGAGAAATATTGTTCCTCTGGAGTGAAATCATTTTCAATCAAAGAGAATCAAGTTGTTGTCATGGTTCCTAACTAAATGTGGTTATTCCAAACTAAGTTCGTGGGTTCAAGAACTAAATTAGTGGGTTCCAAAACTAAGTTCATGGGTTCTGAAACGATTTCTGATTTTTTTGAGGACAACAAGTTCTCATCCAATGGTGGATTAATCATCTCTTATACTTCTCTTACATGATCCTACAATGTGATCATAGCCAAAGAAGACAAATTTTGCTTATTAGTTTTAGGAGAATCAACCCATAATTGTTCATGATTGTTAGTAAAAGGTTGTGCAGTAGGATATAAGGAAATTTGTTTAGAGTTCTTACCATTTGAGACTGTCATATCACCTGACTCGCAATCTATCAAAGTAAAGAATCAGAAGCTAACCATGGTCTACCCAAAATAATCGATAACCTAATGTTTTACCTTTTGGCTGCAAGATGAGGAAGTCAACTGGATCATCCCATCAATCCATCATAACCACCACATATTCAATAATTCCTTCTAGTTTTGCTATAGACTGATCTGTCATTTGTAATATGGTATTAGTAGGTTGTATACCCATTAATGCTAATTTTTTCAGAGTTTCCACTTTCATTACTTTGATAGCAACTCCTAAATCTATCAAAACATTATGTAAATCCTTATTTCCTATAGATACGTAAATAACAGACTTCCAAATATCTTTGTATTTGGGAAGTAACATTTTCTTACCAATAAATCGACAAGTTTCCCATCTACTTTGATAGTTTTGGGGTATTGTTTCTTCCTTCCGCTTATTTTCATAGATAACATTTTGATTATTTTTTTCAATTATAGAATGTCCTTAATTGCTTGTAATAGTGGTATTTCAATATTCAATTTCCTTAATTCCTGTACCAATTTAGACTCAATTTCTATAGCTTCTTCGAATCTCTTTGGAAATGGAGTCTTAGTAGTGTTACTATTAGGCACCTTTTCTTTTCTTTCAATATCCTCTTTTGGAACAACATTACTAGGAATTTCATTTTCTTCTCATTTTAGTGATTATAAGGGGTGGGATGTTAATTATTTTCCCAAATCTAGTTTGAATATCCTTACAATCCATAGCGTGTAAATCAATTGATTTTTCCGGTTCTATTCCATAAACAAGATTTTGTTTTTTTCTTAGATTTGCTACTTGTCAGTCTTTGACATTTACGTTTGGACTACATTCTCAATTTTTGAATTCTTTGAGGAGATCCCATGATGGCCTGTTGATTTTGATTTTGATATGTTCTTCCTTGGGAATAATTACTAGGTTCCATCTAGGTTGTGACCAAGAATAAGGATTTCCTTGACCAGCCCATGGTTGTTAATGTCCCCGAGCATACCAAGCTTGATTTTCCCAATCTTGAGGGTTCCAAGTTGGTTGAGTTACTCAAGGAGGTTGTCCCCATTTTTTTGGTACTACTAGAGCAGCCCATAGCATCATCCAGGATTAGGAACTGATCTTGGGAAAAACTTCCCTTGTTAGGTTGTCTCTAAACAAAATTCAATTCTTCTATTATAGATGAGGAACTTTTTTGTTTAAGTTGATTCTTAATAATAGGAAGTAAATAAAAAACATCAATATCATGTTCTTTAGATTCACAGATAAGACAAATTTCTATTTTATCCAAAGGACAATCTCTTAATGCATGCTTCTTCCTACATCTAGGACAATACATAGCCAATGTTTCGATTTTGGACTTTGATTTAGCTTGTAATTCATCCATAGTAGAGGTTAATTATAATAAAATGTCTATTTTAAATTTTGCTAACTCATCCATTAGTTTGTTCATACCTAGATTCATAATTTTCAATGATTTTCCTTTTCTAGGTCCACCTCTCATTCTCGAATATCTTCTACAAATATCTTTAATTTCATTCATTCTTATCCGATCAATGTCTCCACCTCCTATTAATTTAAGGGATTCTCTAGATTCATCATCCAACCCTTTAAGAAAAATGGTTTTACTTAACTCCTCGAAAACACAAATCAACATCTTTTACTAACAAATATGAACCTATCTAAATGGTTTTCTATGTTTTCATCATCCTCCTACTTAATTTTGAAGAATTCTTCCTTCCTATTTCTCCCTCTGTGCAATAATCCTTGTATTTATCTAGGAAGGTAGTCTCCATTTGTGCCCAAGTGCTAATAGAGTTGGATGGTAATCCCGTAAACCACCTCATTTTTGCATCTTTCAAAGTAGATGGAAATAACTTGAGTTTTTGATTATCTATTTTATAATCATAGGTCTTATATGGTACCTTGAATTCAAACCGAAATCGGTCAAGATCTTCAGATGAGATTCCTCTTAAGGTGGATAAATATGCAGTGAGATATTTTTCATTGATGCATAATCATCTCCCAATTTGATTGGATAAGGTAAAGGTCCTATCGGTTATCTCTCACTTCTCGTGCCATTTTAAAAATATTTTCTCGAATTTTCCTACCAAACAATGTGGTAAGTGGTATGCCTTAGGGAAGGTGAAAAATCAAGAGTAGGAGGTTGAATACTCAATTGAGAATCAAACTCACCCTAAATGGATCTTGAGTAATAAGATTTATCCTAAAAGTTTCACTTCCTTGGTGACTGATCTAAGAATTCCAAAAATGGAAATTATGTTTCTTCTCTAACAAGGATGATGGTGGTCCCAATTATTGATTAATTTCCTTACTTTGACTAGAGGATGTTATGAATTCTTCTCGAAGATGTTTTTGGAGGAATCTACCTTGTGAGTCTCTTGGCCTATTCATATATATTGTGATATAGCAGGGAAGATTCTTCAACTATTAGATGTATGATTTGTTTCTCTTGTTAACACTTAATTAGAAACTTCCAACTAGTGTCCCCGGAAATGGTGCCAAAAATATGGGTGTCATCATTACCTTCATTTAGTCAACTTCTTGTTGATGTCATACAAACTAGGGGTGTGTCTAAATATATATGCAACAAAAGTAATTTTAACTCGATATAGTAGTTGGCATAGTTATTTTTGTATTTTCTCGGGGATTTCTTAAATTTGTTAAGGACTTATTGGTAAAACCTTATTCAAATCAAACTATGAAAACTTGTTGAAAGTAAACAAACTAAAAGCTTTGCTAAAAGGAAACACATTGTGCAGATTGGAAACACAATTGGTATTGTAAAATAAACACACCGCTTCAAAAGTAAACACACTCAATTTAGAATGTTGGAAAACAATTGCAAGAAATCTAATAATCTATCTAAACACCAGTAGGAATAAGTATATAATAGATTTTAATCGAAAGAATTAAAATAATGCAGAATATATAGATCTAAGTTATTTTGTCAAGAAATATAAATACCAAATAAACAAATATCCTAGTCCCCGGGAGAGTGATCCCTTTCTCCTCCTCAAATCATGATTTAACAACTCAGGATTCTCTAAAATAGAATGGCTATTTTATTGATAAAGAATTAGAATTAAAAACGTCTTTGATCTTAGTACTTAGTCTATTTCTCTTCTTTGTTCTATTTCTATCTCATTCTATATCTTTTATTATTATCTATTAGCAAGTCTTCTTTTATTTAAATTTTACAATCACAATTGTCTCAATGATTCCGATGATGAAATAAAATCATGCCTAGAATAGATGTTTGAGTCGGATTACATTCAATCGGATAGTTGTAGGATAACTCTCCCTAGATATGAGTTCATAAATCTTCTCATCCTTTCCTGATTGAAAGGTTCATAGATGTAAAATCTCCAGATGTGGTTAAAATAGATAACTCCCATTGGTTTCAAAACTTCAGAGAAGTTCTAGAACCATAGGAATTTTTTAAGGATCAAAACCATGAGAGTTCTAGAGCTATCCCTAGGAGTTCTAGAAATAAGTCCGAAAATTATGGAACTAAATACTAGAGTTCTGGAACTAAATACTCGTATTCTAGAACTAGCTTGGAAGTTCAAGAACTAAGTTGTGTGGGAACAGATGTTGTTGAAAACATACTAAATGCTTCTTGCTTCATTTTCTCAACTATTAGACATACTTTATTGCAGAAAAGAATTCAAACACACACTTTTCGTGAATTCAAGAGATTTTAAACATTAGAATCACAATCAATCAAAAGATAGATAACTACATCCTAACTCATATCGATTAACCAAAAGTCACAAAATTCAATAAAACTTAATAAAAAGGAGAGTAAGATGAAATCATATATAATATATTAATCAAATATATTATGGGCTCATCGAGGGGTTATCAAAGAAATCTCTTACAAACTAGCCCAGAAGAGAAAGGAACTAGGTAGAGTTCACAAGGTCAACAAAAGGTACAAAATCATGACAGATTTGGAAATTATCCTAAGGGTGATCGGAGGTTAGATGATAGAGGTAAAGGACCCATGGGATCTAGAAATAGACATCCCCAAGCACATGAAAGTAGAATGGTGCCTGATCCTCTAACCGCTCAGGTTGTTGATGTTGATAAAGCCAATGAGATTGATTAGTGTGATAGATTCTTTCTACCCCATCCTCCATGTGAAGTAAATTAGTAAGAAGAAGAAGCCGATAATGATGATGGTACGATGATGATGTTTACATGAAGGGTTTTTCTTCAAGCTCATAAAGAGCAACTTCAACCGAAGTGGTAAGTGCTCGAACTACTACAACATTTTGGGATTACATTGATCGGGTACCACTTCTTCCTCCTCATAATTTTGAAGTAGATGTAGTGTGATCTTTTGAAATACCTAATAATGAATTTGAGTATTGAAGAGAGTTAATGATAAATAATTATGATAGAGGATTTCCTTTGGAGGAAGATAGGAATTTATTGATGAACGATGTTGTTGCTCAAGAAAAGGATTATAATACTAGGAGTAGAGTTGTCAAAGGAGCAGGGCCTCAAGCCAAACCTAAAACTCCATTGCTTACTAGTATTCCTAAAGAGATTCCTAAGAAAGATACACCTTCCAAAGGCCTTGCTATCCCGTATAAGATTCATACTTCTCCTCATGCCCAAATTGTCAAGAATTCCATGCCATTTGATGAGTTTGCTAATCTCCCTTCCATTATTGCCTTGCCAAAGAATGTGACATATGACATTTCCCAAGTTTTGAGTCAAATCAAAATTAGTGTTCCATTTTTGAGTTGCTTAGGATTCTTAAGAACAAAAAGAGATCATTTGAGTACTTGGGATTGAAAGAAGAAAAGAGTACCCCAAGCAGAAATGTAAACATTATAGAAACTCCTCCTCCAACCATTGCAGACCTTGAAACACCACTAACATTGGAAGAGTTTGGAGAAGCACCTGAGGTTTACTTGGGGACATATTTGGTTGAATCCCAATTAAATGTTGATCCATTTTTTACAAATTTTATCATTAATGATAGAATTCTACACAATTGTATGTTTGATTCCGATCATCATGCAATGTCATGCCTCTTGAGGTCATGAATGAGCTGGATATCAAAGTGACAACAACATATGGAAGATGCACTACCATGGACTCTAGAGAGGTGCCCGTTGTTTGATGTTTGAAAGGATTTGTGGTATGACTTGCATCTTATCTAGGTAACAACCTGAAACTTGATGTTGTCATTGTTGATTTCCCTGTCGAATGGGGCATGTTGTTATCAAGAAAGATGGCTGAAAGTGTTGGTGGAAGTGTTCGATGGATATTTATTTTCCCACCATTCCAATTGAAGGCAACCTTGTAAGTCTATATGGAGAGAATAAAATGTTGCACCTCATTGAGGATCCAAATAATGCTTCTTATGAAGTGTTATATGTTTATGTCGATGTAGATAAGTTTTGTGGTTTACTAATGACAAGGAGCATAAGATAGATCGGTGCAAATGTCTTGAACAGTTGGTTTACCTTAGAAATTTTTATTTGATGGATCTTGTTCCAAGTTTGGAAATGGTGTTGGCATTGTTCTGATCTCCCCAAGCCAAGAAGAGTTTGTATTTTCTTTCAAACTTAACTTTGAATGCACTAATAACATTGTTGAGTATGAAGCATTATTATTAGGTTTGAGAATTTCTTGGAAGTATCATATTAAAGATATCATTGTCAAAGGAGACTCAGAACTGATTATCAAACAAATTAGAAAATTGTATGCTACTAGAAATCAGAGAATGAAACAATACAAGCATGCAGTTTGGGATTTGATTGAAATGTTTGACTCATTTAATATTGTGCATCATGATAGAAAGTTCAATATTGTTGCAAACCAGCTTGTAGTCTTGGGATCTCAGTTTGATGTTTGTTCAATGTCCCCCAATTGTGAATATAATGTTGAAGTACTAACAAGGCCATCTATCCCTGACAACATAAAAAATTGGCAAGTATTTGATGATGATGCCCAGGTGAAATGGTTTTTATAGAACAAAGGGGAGTTTTTTTATCAATTTATTTATTGGGATCCAATGGTGTGTGCATCATAAGGAAAAGAAACTTTGTTTTTCAAAGACATCATCCAATTGAAAAATAATACCATTTATGGAGGGTCTGGTTGCTCTTGAATCAAACTTTGATAATGTTGATTGCATTATTAACAGACATGTAGCAACCTCAAGGGATGTTGAAGAGTATGACCTTGGTATAGAGGAAAAACCAATGAAGATCTGGTTGGGAAGCAATTTGAACAAGGAATAGAAACAATCCTATGTCTAACCATTAAAGAAATATCAAGACTTCCTTACTTGGTCCTATACTCGAACTAAAAGCATACAAATAGGACTTGTTTCAACATGAGATTCCTTTAGAATCTAATGCAAAACTATTCAACAAAACTAGAGCCCAATTAATCAACTCCTCTCCATGAAAATGCAAGATGAATTGAAGAAGCTAAGAGATGGAGTGATCATTCAATATGAACAAGGTATTCTTCTTGGGTTGTAAACTTAGTGCCAGTAAGAAAGAAGAATGGTGATATCATGTTGTGCGTAGATTTTAGAAATCTGAACAGAGCATCAATAAAAGATAATTATCCTCTGCCAAACATGGAAAATATGCTACAATTAGTGACTGGATATGAGTTTCTTTCTACTTTGGATGGTTTCTCCGGATATAATCAATTTGTTGTGAATGAGTCGAAATAATAAAGACAACCTTTACCACTCCATGGGGCACAAAATTTTATGTCAGGATTCCATTTGGTCTGATGAATGCTAGAGCTACCTTCCAAAGAGAAATGGATGTTGCTTTTGTTGGTTACATTATTGATTTTATTGTTGTTTACCAAGATTATGTGACATTTTTTTCCAAAAGAGAAGTGATCACTTGCAGCAATTGGAAAAAATGTTGATAAGATGCAGAGAGTATGGAATTTCACTCAATCCAAAGAAGTGTCATTTTGGAGTGCAAAAGGCCAAGTTGCTTGGTCACATTGTATCAAAGGATGGTATCATGATCGATCTCGAAAGGGTAGATGCTATTAGAAGGTTCAAATTCTAAGAACCAAGAAGGGAATCTAATCCTTCTTTGAATGCATCAATTTCATTACAAGATTTGTGTCTAACTTTGCTGAGTTGACCTTCCCCATCACTTGCATGTTGAATAAAGACCAAATTATCAAGTGGGAAGAAGCAACCATTTAGGATTTTGATGGGATCAAAGAATCACTACAGCATGCCCCTGTTTTGGCAGCCCCAAATTACAAGAAATATTTTCAAGTGTTTTCTTTTACTTCAAAACCAACATTTCCTCTATTTTTTATAGAAGGATGACGAAGGGGCTAAGAGACCAATTTCCATTTTTAGTAAGGCGTTGTAGGGACCTGAGTTGAAATATGCCATCATGGAGAAACAAACATTTTTCTTGGTGAAAGCAATAAAGGTTTTCAAACCCTACATCTTAAGTTATAATTTTTTTGCTTGTGTTCCCCACACCATGGTGAAAGTCATCTTATCGAGATTAAGGTCTCAAGCAAAAGATGCAGATTGGTGAAAAAGTTATGAAGTATGACATGGATATTCAAACCACGAAATTGGTAAGAGGTTTGGGCCTAGATAATCTTATGGCTTAGAGAAACTACAAACTATTGAGGTAAATGAAGTAGAAGGAGAAAGGGTGGATATCCTTGAAAATTTGGTAAGTTCTAATTGTGAAAAGATATAATATTTTATCTCATAAATCTATGTTGCCCTAAATATTTGAGTAAAAATCAAAAAAGAGCTATTAAGTTAGCCTCTCAAAGTTATGTCATTATTGAGTTTGGGTTAGCTTGAAAGAACCCCGAGGGAGTGCTTTTGAGATGCATTACTGAAAATGAAGCCCCCAAAATAATTGTTGATCTCCACGGAGGGGTCTCATGGTAGACATTTTGCTGGAAGAGTTACAACACATAAAATATTTTGGACTATTTATTGGTGTCCAACTCTCTTCAAGGATATAACTCTATTGGTGAGGAAATGTGAAAATTGCTAGCATTTTTCTGGAATAATGAAAGCTTCAAGCTCCCTTTTGTTGTAGTTTGTGTCACTTGAAGCCCCATTTAGAAAATGGGGAATGCATTTCGTAGGGAAATTTCTGATCCTTCTAGTGTTGGTCATAAATAGATTTTTTAGCCACCGATTATTTCACTAAGTGGGTAGAAGTAATCCCCACCAAGAAGGAAACACACCAAGTGATCATGGACTTCATGCTAAATCAAATTATATGAAGAGTGGGAGTCCCAACTAAATTGAAAATGCCATGAGTTTTAGAGAAAAACTTTAGTGGCAACGTGTAAAGAGTATGGGATCAATTTGACATATGCTTCTAACTACAATCCCTAAGGAAATGGAAAAGATGAGTCTAGTAATAAAAATTTGTCAAGATCACTAGAAGAACCCTAGAGATGAACAAAAGGAAGTTTGCTAAGTAACTAAGGTTTGTTGTTTGGGATGACAGAATCACTGTCAAAAGAGATACTAGTAAAAGTTTGTTTGAATTGGTATATGGAACTCAAGATCTGTTTCCCGCTATTTGTAATTGTCTTTATTTTAGTTTGTTTAACATATTGAATAACAATAAGTTAGTTCATATGATGCTCGAATCAATCAAATTATTGAGTTGGATGAAGAGAGAAGGGAATCCCATTAGTGGCATGTGAAGTTCAAAGAAAAATGAAGAGGCTATTTGAAAAAAAGTGGAACTTAGAGCTTTCAAAGATTGGGGATCTTATGTTTTATGGGATAGCAGGCATGAAGGTAAAGGCAAGCATGGTAAATTTGATGCATTGTGGATGGGCTCTTATTCAATTTATATTTGAATTGGTGAAAATACCTTCTTCCTAAAAGACCTAGATGGGGAACTACTTGAATTGTCTATTAATAGCAGAATTTGAAGCATTTCCTTGATTGATTGCTCAGAATCAAGGTATATTCCATTTACACAATGTATAGTTCTTTGTTCTCATTTGCTTTTGTTTTTTTATTTGTTATGGTCCTTGGTGACCTGGTTTTGCTTTAGTTTCTTAGTTCGCTTTATGGAGGATGGTTATGGTTGTTCTACTCTACAATATTATTCTTTGACTCCATTCCCAATCATCTTTTTGGCATTTGGTCTTCTATTTGTTCTCTTATGGTACTCACGGAGTGCTCATCCTTGAGTCGAAGCCGATGTTGGTGCTCAAATTTGTCTTTCCCGTTTGTCATTGAATTTCCTCATTTTGCAGCCTCTGTCACTTTTTTTTACCTTCCCGTGTTGGTGCCACGGGAAAATGTGGAACTTTTTCCTTTTTGGAAAATAAGTATAAAGTGAAAAAATGAAGTGCAAGTTTGCTTTAGGGACCGACATCAAAAGCTAAAGGTGGAAGGTGGAGCTGTTGAACATAATGATTAAGTGGTCTGGCCAACCCTTAATGAATATGGTTCTATCACTAATATATAGGTTAATATTTAATAATTAGAAATATTTATAAATCTATTATTTAATATGCTAACCTAGGTATATACTTTAGGTTAAATATTTAATATCATGAAATGATTATATTTCTAATATTAAATATTATAAACCTAGGTGTATGTGTCAACCATTTTAGGTTGAAAAGGTGGGTCGGGAGACATACCCATCACCTTATATAAAAAGGACTTTAGGTCCTCATTTGATATATTCAGGAAATATGTCAAAGGTGTGTAAATCAAGTGATTTAGTTTTACCCTTGGTAAATAGGGTTTCAAAGGAGGAGGTGATCTTACTGAATGTAAAATAATTTCTCTGAAGTAAAAGGTTATTTTCAATGTGGTTTTTATCCTATTGGGATTTTCTACTATAAATATTGTGTCACCTATGTTATTTATTTTATGTAAGTATTTCTTTATTTAATTATGTTATGATGTAATATTTATTTCAATATTTATTGTAACATTATCTAATATGTAAGTTGATTAAATCCGTATTTATTAGAATCCTCAAATTATGACATGGTAACAGAGTGAGGTAAATTAAATAAACTAAATCAAACGCTTTAGTATTGTATTTATTTAATTTATACAGTTTTTTCAACCAACTTGAAAGATTATTTAAAAGTATCCGGTCCCCTTTTTTTTTTCCCAATTTATTTTGGCATTACATTTGTACAATTAAACTCTCAAGAAAATTTTTAGGGTTTTTCAATTTTAAATCCATAATTTTTTTTTTTTTTTTTTTTTTGGGGGAATGTAATATAATATGATTCTTAATTTCATTTACATTTTGTAAATTATATAGAATTAATGTTTGTTTAGAGATTGATGTGTGCACAGTGTGAAAGAGGCTTCAAATATTTACCTGCATGAAAATCACATATAGAAAAGGAAAAGATTTATTAGTATATGAAATAATTTTCATGTTTTCTATAATTTCAAATATTTGCATGTTAAATATTTCAAAAGGTAAATTCATACCCGTGTTCTTTGGTCCCCTTTAAAAGGATTTGATTTGAAAAACTATAGTTCATAGTTAATCTATAACTATATCCTATATAATTTAAAAATATATTATTATTTTTAAATAAAAATATACATTATATAGAATAAGGTTTATATAATAATTTATGTAAACATCATATTAAAAATTTAATAGTTTTGAAAAAAAAGCTATATATTAAAAGCCTTAAGACATATTAAAATTATATGGGATCAAGGGAAGAGTAAACATACCATATTCTAAGCCTAAGTTTAAATCATATTTAAACTTAACTTATAAATCTAGGTATATATAGTTTATTTAAAAAACGAAACGAACCTAAGTTTGAATCATATTTTATATATATGGTTATTTTAAACCACTTAAAATAGAAATTTTATTAGATTTGGTTTATATATGTTTTTAAAAAAACCAAAGTGCTTACTTGTTTTCAGATAAGGGGGTCGTGTTTATTTCTTGGCTATAAAGGCATTGCTTTTTAAATCTTGATACTTACTAAATAAAACCTAATATGTGTCCTTAACCATTTATATTATCCATGTAAATAGGTGGCCCCATTTATTTAGATCGTATGGTTTATAAAAACTATATAAATAAACTTATTTAAAGGTTTTGTTTTACATAAGAGTGGGAGTGGAGAATAAAATGAGATAATATCTCGTAATAAATGTGCAATTTGCACAAGTATAAATGAAAAATTAAAAAAGGGGGCTCGTTTATTGGTGGCCCACATGAAGTGTGGTAAATATTTATTAAAATATTGTTAGTTATAGCCACATAAAAGTTTTAAAGATTTTAGCTAGAATTATATAAAATATTTTGCAAAGATTTCCATACTTTAAAATGTGTGCATGTGTAAAATTAAGAGTAAATGAAGGGAGGAGACAAGGTTCGGGAAAATAGGGATTTTAATTTATTTCTTTTGTCGGGTGAAATTACTTCCCCTCTTTAAAATATGTAAGTTAATCTATACTCTCATTAATCTACTTTCGCACTGTAAAATTATTTTCACCTGTCTATGTCCTTTAAACCCTTTAATAAGGGTTATGTTTTTTAATATAAAAATAATATGCTATAATTTATAATTTTTATGAACTATATAGTGCTTTTTATTTTCATTCTATAAATTATATACATTTTTTTATAAAAATGTGTATATATTTTTACATTTATATTATAATAGGTTATTATAATGTGTTAAAATATATCCTCTCTAATATTATATGGAAGAAGAAATTCTAGAATTTCACATTCTGAAATACACAACAAGTTTTGTATTCATTAAATTCGACTTGGCCAAATGACCACATGGTAGACCAAACATAAGACAATATGATGGTCATTTAGACATCAAATTTAAGCTCATAGGTTCCAAAAACCTTTAATCGTGTTAAAATTGATGGTGTAATGACCGTCACGATATACAAAAAAAAGCCATTATTACGGTCATTTAGACGTCAAATTTAAGTTTCGCGATTTTTATCTACATTAATTATTTTCAGAAATTTGAAGTTCTTATGCATCCTTAGGGTCTCTTCTTCACTTCTATATGGTCGAAATTTTTTTTATAAATTTGAGGTATAATATAGAGCCCTTTATAATGCGGGTTATTATTTTGATCATGGGAGGTTAATTAGTATGTATTGTAATGACAAAATTAGTTATGATCAAATAGTTTCTTTAAATTTATAAAATTTAGATCTGATTCTATTAAAAGTGTTGTTTTTATAGAGAAATGTGTATTTAAATTTGTGGTACATTGTATATTATAATGGGGTGTGTTTTACAGGTTTAGGAAAACAATGACGTCCAACTATTTCTATCTTGACAAAACCTAGATCCTGAATAAAACTAACTACAACATTTGGGTAAAAATAAAATTTATGGCAGGAAATTTTGTACGATTGTTTCGGATCCGAGGTTTCTCCACCGGTCATCAATAAACTGTAGATAAAATTAATGCATTCTTGGAATTAATGAAAGATGATCTTTTTATGCAATGTGAATGATGAGTACCTTCTACAAATTGGTAATATCGAACATCCGAAATAAGTATGGACACAACTAGAATCCATGCATGAAGGATACTTAGTATATCAAAAATATTAATGAGAGTATAATAGCTGAAGGAATTCAAAGAAATAATCTATATATTTTCGATGATTTCTCTTCTACATCTTGTTTTATATCTCAAAGTTTGAATAATTTAAAACTATAGCATAAAAGGTTAGGACATGTTAATTATCGAAGCTTATATGAAATGTATAGATATAGTCTAGTGAAACGTTTACATGTATTATATTCTTCTCTTGAAGTTACTTCATTAAATACTTCAAATGATGGTTTTGATTTTGATTTAGTAAATGGTCATGATGATATTCTAATGCTATAGATGTTTCTAAAACTCTTATCTTCCTAGATGAGAAATTAAATTAGGCTCAATCTATGTTAGAAAAATAAAATCTTATTAACCTTAGGAAAATCACCGTAAGCCATCATATGTACTATGCATTAATTACCTTATATGAACTCTGCGTGAAGTATTATAGGGTCTAGGTGGATATACAAAATAAAATATAATGGTGATGGTAGTATTAAAAACATAAAGCTAGACTTATTGCTAGAGGTTTCACTCAAAACTTGGTATTGATTATCTTGAGACATTTCCTATAGCTAAAACGATAACTCTTAGGGCCTTATTTGCAATTTCCGCTCAATTTGGGTGGGAAATCCACCAAATTGATAAAAAAATACTTTTTTAAATTACGATTTAAAGGAAGAATTTTACATGTTTCAACCTAAAGGATTTGAAGAAATTAGTAAATAAAACTATGTTTGTAAGTCGATAAATCCTTGTATGGTTTAAAACAAGCTCTTAGAGCTTGGTATGTGAAATTGTTTCCTTATATAAATTATTAGGTTTTGTTAATTGTTCTTCTAACAATGATATATTCATTAAGCAATAAGGCTCACATATTATCATTATATGTATATATGTTGATGATTTTCTTCTCCGGTGAAATCCCGATTTAATTCATAGGATTAAAGAAAAATTGAAGCAATACTTTGAAATAATGAGTTAGGTCTCTCACATCATGTTATTTGTATGATTGTATTTCATTCTATTGTTATTTTTCAAAACACAATATGCAACCATTATATTGAAATTTTTTTATGATTGATTGTAAACCATTTTCTACTTCAATGGACATTAGAATAAATATTGATCATAAATCTACATATGAAAAAGGTTGATCCTATTTTATATAGGTTGTTAGTTGATAGTTTGATTTATCTAACTATAACTAGATCAGATATTTCCTATACAAAAGGAATTACTTCAAGGTTTATGCAGGAACCTTTTTTAGACATAATTAGAATCTTGCAAAAAAAAAAATTTAGATATTTTAAAGGAACAATCAATTATGGGTTGCATAATAATAAAAATAAAAATTCTATCTTATATAGATTTTGTGATTCTAACCATATTGATATTGTGTTATAAAATATATTGATATGTGTTCAAGTTTTTTGGCATAGGAACCATTACTTAGAACAACAAATACAATCAGCTCTCCATTTTTTCTACTAAAGTAGACAAGTACAATGGAAGAAGTAAAGAAACCATGTGGCTAAACCAGATGTTGGTAGAGATAAACATGGAAGCTAAATGAAGTATTTATCTTGTGGTCCTCAAAGTTGTATTACTCTTAATTAAGAATCTAGTTCAACATCGAAGATAAAGAATATTCGATACATATACGCTTCACCCGTGAGAAGGTATAAAGTGATGAGATAAATTTCAAGTTCATGTTGATTGAAGAGCATGTTCTTCACATCTTCACAAAGTCCCTACGTGCTTTGCGCAAAGTTTTGTCACTTTCGTAAAAATCTTGGATTGTTGTAGTTTTCATCGAAGGTGAGTGTGTATGACAATTTCACCTCATAATGGAACTTGGTTTTTATAAAAAGATCTTCGTGTATTTGTAAAAGAGATTCGGGCAGTGTAAAAAGACCTGTGAGCATGTATCTCCTAGACTTCTTTTTTAGAAAGAAGTGTAGAAAGATCTCAAAAGGCGGTCTTCAGTAAACTCTTTAGTTCTATTGAGTTTACTCTGTAAACATCTAAGTATAATCATATTGTTAAGGAGGTCCTTTGTTGTAAAAGTATCCTACATGCTTGGGTTAAATAACCATTTATGAGAACCCGTGAGAATATGTAAAACTCACAAATCATACTTAGCCACTAATAATAGGATGATCTTTGGGATTCCAAATCCTTTCGTACCAAAAGGTAAATTGAGTATGATGAAGGTGTTATAATTCCTTCAACCAATCAAGTGCTAGCCTAAACCCTTTGTGTTTTAATAATTGTAAATCATGTAGTGTACCACGAGAAGGTAATCTATTAGCATATATTATGTTATCCCACTTACCATTAAGGGGGAGTGTTGGAACATAATGATTAAGTGGTCTTTCCAACCCTTAATATATATGGTCTATCACTAATATATAGTTTAATATTTAACAATATGAAATATTTATTTTTCTATTATTAAATATGCTAACCTAGGTATATAATTTGGGTTAAATATTTAATATCATGAAATGATTATATGTTGTGACCACTTCCCTTTGACACCCTTTTCGATACTAATCATGATACTACTGATTATATTATGGACTTGATTATGGACCTTATTATAATATGATGATAAATGTTAGATCATAGATTATTGTTGACTTGATTTAGTTATGATGCATGATGATTATTAGAGGTATTTTGGATGTTGATGATGATATACTATTTGATATGGTTATGTTATGGGTGATGTTCGGACATGTGATTTTTAGATATTGTGAGTAGACCTAGAGATGAAAATTATTGGATGATGTTATAGTTGTTGATAAAACTATAAATGATATTGTTAGATTGTTTTGATGTTGTTGTGATTCATATATCTAGATGATTTCAGAATTATATTATATCATTTTTGATGTTCTTATATTGCCATGAGACCGAAGGAGGTATTGGTGTTTTGTAGGTAAAAAAAAATCACAACAAACATCAAGGATTAGAGACCAACTACATTGGAATTCTAGATGAATTCAACAAGGTCACTATGGCCACTAGTATTTGTTTGTGCGTGTTTGTGTGTGTTAGGGATTCCCATAGGCGGGAACCACCTTTAAATGTGACTAAGGTGTTATGTATATTTTTATTTGTATTTGACCCTTTCGCTTAAGGTTGTATGTGTTTATTTTATGATGCATTTTCCCCTTTTTTATTATTAAATTTGTATTAATATTGTGGGTAAGCATGTTGTTAAAATTAATTAATTAAAATATATCAAAAGAGATGTGTAAGTTAACTTTTGAGTGTCAAAACTTCACCTTCTTGGAAATTTAAATTTTTCCTTGAGGCTGATTTTGAGGCTTGTGTGAAAAGTTAAACTTGTCCCATACCTCTAAAATTTATTTACCAATCATACCTATGGTTGAAAAGTTAAAATTTGACGTTTATAATGTTTTTGGGAAGGTAGTTTGTTGGTTTTAATTACACTTTTCTCACATGATTTAGTTTTAGTCCTTTGGGGTGTGGGTTGGATTTGAGTGTGTAAGTAAATTATCATATTATTCACCCACCTATTTATTGTGCATTGAGAATGAAGTTGACTTTGGGGTTGGGGTTGAGGATGTGTGATTTGGCATCCTCCATGGATCCACCTCCTCTTCTTCCCTTCCCTCTTCTATAAAATTATAAATCCTTTCCTTCTTTTGGGTTGCTTAATTTTTTTTTTTGAAGACTTCATTCTTGGGTGAATCCTTTTTGTTTTTTAGGAGCTCTTTCTTTGAAGGAGTTTTAGGAAGATTGTTGGATGTTTTTTCTTGATTGTTTTGGATTTCTTGAATTGGGTTAACCTTGATATTTTGGAACCTTAAACAACTCCATCATGGAGAGGTAGGAACTTGGCTCTTGAAATGATCTCTCCTTGTCTGAATGTAAATTTTAATGTATGAATGTTTTGGTATGTTATGGGATTTTGGTAGATGGCCTAAGAATGGTGTACAAGAAAACTATGGGGTTTAATTTGTGGGAGGCACAAGTGTGTTTTAGGGAGGTATAAGTTTGGAGGGAGTTGGGATTTTAGTTCAACCTTACAAAGAACAATCTTGCATTTTTTTACTCATTTTGGGGTACCATAAGAGGTTGGGAGGCATAAGGAAATGTGAAGAATAATGGGTACTTTTAGAGGCATAAGAAATGTCGTGGTTGTGATATACTATATTTTTGTGGTTTGTAAATCGGTGGTGATACCCATTTCCTCTTTTTGGAGGAATAGGAAGCATCCCTCATAGTTTCTTTCTCCTTTTCCTTGTTTGAAAAATCCTTAATATTGTTTGTCATGTTTTAATGTAGTTGTAAATTAAATTCAAATTTTTTGAACTGTGTTTTATTGTGAAAGTATTGCTTGTGTGTTGTTGAAGCCTGTTGTTGCCATGAGTTAGATCACATATTTAATTACATTTTGGTTGGGGATCAGGATCCAATGAAGAATGATTGATTCTCCTCTTCATTGGATGCCTTGGTTGGGTGGATAGTGTTTCCTTTCCCTACTCTTGTTATGATAAATTGGAAGAATGAGAAATCTGTCTGGTTGTTGTTCTTGAGTTGAGTTAAAGATAGTTTGATAGTCCTTGTGTAATGGAATATTATTGTATCCTTTTACTACTTTAAAGTGGATGATCTATATATTCATTGTAATGGAAAGATACTTGTTTGGAAATTAAAGTTGAAATGTGAAATGTGAAAGAGTTATACTCTGTACTCTATTTTGGAAAGATCATGAAAGAATGATACGTATTTTTTTGTTGTATCTTGAAATCAAATGGAAAGGAGGTTGTAAGAGTTTTATTTGAATTAATGGAAGTGTTTGTTTTGCTCATATAATATTATTTCCATTTGAAATCTATGTTTAACATGTACTATAAAATTCCTATTTGGAAAGTGGAAAAATGAAATACGTGAGGAGAAAATGTATTATTCTACCGTGTTTATAATATATCATTTTGGAAAGAATAGAAATTGCATTCATGTTTCAATATTTGATTGATAGAAAAGAAAAAAAAACTATTAGAACCAGCACGAAATGAATTAATGTCTTATTTCATGTTAAAAGAGATAGTTAATTTTTGTTACGTAAATGTATACATTTTTTTCAATTAATAAACTTTGAAAATTCCTTTATCTAATATTCAAATAATCTGTGCAAATAGATAAGATGGAAATGAAATAATCAATTGACTTAATGAGGTCAAAATGATCACAAACCAAGCTAATAACACTTAAGGAGAAATCCTTCAAAACCTTGTAAAATCGGGCTCAAATATCTTACGCTTATTGTTTTGTCAAAGAAATGTAAATGCTTAAATTAAAAATCAATCAAAACAATTAAATCTTGAAATCATTTTTAAATCCATCTAAGAACAATTTTCCATGTCTATTTGACATGTTGAGAGAGGGATAATAACAAATTTAACAAATTTAACAAGTGAAAATTTACCAATTTGCCCCGTAAAAGAAGGAAGAACATTTTCACAAGAATTACCCCTACAACTTTATTAAAATAAAAAATTAATGATTCTTTAGTAAAGAGGATGTAAAGAGATTTCTAGAAAGTCATCATTTTCCCAAAATTGAGCTCTATATCAAAATTTATGGCCTTCTGAAGTTTTTCTTCACTTGGCATCAAAAACAAAATTGGAAAAAAATTCCTTAATGGGCCCTCGAGCCCAAATTTCTCCCTTGGAGCTTTGGAAAATTTTGGGTGAATTTTCTAAATTTTCCCCACTACCCCACTAGCCCAGCCAATCGAGGTTATCATGTGACACCATGAGGTGTCAACGAGGGGCGGATCTCTTTTTAAACTTAGCGCTTCCAGAAAATTTTGGGAAAATTTTCCAAATTTTTCCCACCGACCCGTAGCCAATCAAAGGCTACCATGTGGCACAACGAGGCATCGACAGAGGAGTGAATCACTTTTTCATTTGAGCTTCAGAAAAATTTGAGGAAAATTTTCCAAATTTTCCCACCGACTTGCGTAACCAATCGAGGCCGCTATGTGGCATTACGAGGCATCGGCGGAGGCACGGGTGAATTTATCCCTTTTTACCTTCATGCATGAAAATATTTTTCTCCCCACCACCCCACCACACCCGTGTTGTCTTAGGAGATGCCACATGTACCTTGCGGACTCGTGGGGCTCGGGCACAAAAGTGAATTCTTGCCCAATGCGGAAATCTTCCAAAATTTTCCACCGCTTTTGTTTAACCCACATTGGCTTACAAGAAATAACGTGTCCTTGAAGAATCACATGGGTATAGACACAAATTTTGTTAATCTCTTGCATACGAAATTTTACAAAAATTTCACCACCACCTCGCACTCCATCCTTGGGGAAATTATTTTCCCTAGCCTTGCCAGAGCCCACCCTTGGGGAAAATTTTCACCCCAAGTCCCATTAGCCCATAACTTGGAAAATATGAGGAGTTAGGATGATTTCTTTATATCACTGGAAAGGTCAAAAAATTCCTATCCAATGGGAATGATTTAGGGAATTTTGAATGCGTTAATTTTGAAAGAGAAAAAGTTAAGTCTTTAATCCTATTAGAGAGTGGGTATGGTGAGGAATTACCCTCGACCCTAATTGAACCTCCTAACCCTATATTTTTTAGACCTTGTGACCTCTAATAATTGTGAATGAAAGAAATTTTTTTCTCTTGTAGATTAGAATTGATTTGGAACATGTTAGTGTTGGATTTTGTCTTGAACCTAGTTATAGACTCTTTTAAACCAAAAAAATTAGTCCATAAATTTCCTAACTAATCCTAGGTTGTTTTTGTGTCTCAAGTGGGTTATTTTTAATGGGCATCACACATGGTATCGTAATGTGGTTCAAAGGCTTGGGCCATTGGGCACACTACAAAACTTGAGACATGAACCTTAAACCTAGCACACTTGTAAATCTAGAAAACAAATTAGTTAGAAATTACATATTTTAGTAAACATGGAAACTAAATAAAACATAGAAATATGAACTAACTCTAACTCCTGGATCTCAGTGCACGAGGTGCAAATGGGACGAGAGGTATTATCACATAGACCTAGAATTAGCACCACTAGATCACAAGTAGTAGCCATACTACCCTAGATTTTGTAAACTCTTCAAGATGTTATTGTTTCTCTACATAGAGGGATCGGTAGAGGACATGCAGCCAGACATGATAGAGTCACTTCCATTGAGGGTCATTTATCTCCTAGACCCGGTGAGGAACATAGAGGAGAGAACTCCCATGCAGAGTCAACCACAAAGCAGAGTCAACACAGAGGGGACAAGGTGACCGAGTTTTAGGATTTATAGAGAGGTATCGATCCTTAGTCTTAGGGATGAGCATATAGAGAGACCTAGAGGCCATCATAAAACAATCAGAGATCACATCGTGAGATCTTGAAGCTTTTTCCATAACATTATTTTGGCTAAATAGGTGGATTTTAGGTAGAGGCCTGGTTGGTGAGCTTGAGTGGATGCTTCAAGCTCTATGTTCTAAACATGAAAGCTTGTGTTGTGATCCATCTACTAAGGGATGGAGTTGTTGTTTGGTGGTGGATAGAGGATCGGAAGTTCCATGTTGATTCTCATACCATTACTTGGGAGCTCTTTAACGTGCATTTTCAGAGAAAATATTTGTCACGAGATTCATTCAACAACGGATAGATGAGTTTTATGATCTTTGATATCCATGCCTTACTATGGTTGAGTATGAGAGTTAGATTTCTTGATCTACTCCAAGTATGTTAATTATATGAAGGACGAGTAGGTGCGGATCCACGAGTTCATCTAGGGCCTAAATCTAGACATTAGAGTTGCAAAGTGTGGATCCATTATCCACAAAAATTAGCTAAGGCCATTGAGAAGGCATATATAGCAGAGGAGAATCGAAATACCCAACATGCTAAAGAGAGAGCCTGAGCCACATAAAATAGATGTAGGACAAAAGATCAAGGGGGTCGGTAGCTCTTCCTCATAGTGGATAGGGTTTAACACTATCATCTTTTAGACCACATCAACAACAGTCCCACCCACCTTATAGACCTCAACAGAGGTTTGATGCATAGAGAGGTCAGAGTATGGCCCTCTCCTATGGGTCCCATCGGGACACATGGTGCCCAAAGAGCTCATTCAAAGGAGCTCACCAATAGAGACCTCGGTAGATCATAGTGGATCATCGGATCCATACCACTAACCTCCGTAGTACCGATTAGACCTACTAAATAGGGTAGTGGATCAAGCAGAATTTATTTTGATTATGGTGTTACCAGACATTTGGTGAGAGATAACCCATAGAACCCTAATATAAAAGGTAAGACACGGATCTCGATCCTACTTGTTGGTGATATGGGGTGCATTCATAGGATGTATGTAGTGGTCAAGAATCGCCAGGAAGAGCATCGAGTATAGTTATTGCATCTACAGTAACGTAGGTGGTATTCTTACCTCCATTCTTTTTATTCTAGTTCTTATGTTTCTTTTATCGCACCATATTTAGTAGAGTGATGCGAGCTTGTTGCAGTTGGCAAGGTCATAGTTGGGATTTTGAGATGGATTTTGGAGCCAAGATCTCTATAGACTCCTTAGTTAAGGAGTGTGTGGTAGATTTGAGAGCTTTCATCACTACCTTGAATCTTTGTATCCTTCCATTGGGCTCTTATCGAGTCATCTTGGGCATGGACTAGTTCTCTCGCTCACGGGGCCGGGATGGATTGTTACCACAAGATTATATCTTGTGCAAATGATTTAGGAGTTGAGTTAGTGATTTAAGGGGTCGAAACCCATTTCTATTAGCACCATTTCCGCTATGCATGCACTTAAGCGGTGTGTGTGTGACAGGGGTTGTTAGATGTATGTTGTTACAATCAGTGACAAATCATAGGATGGGTCTAGTGGACCATCGCTAGATGATCACCCATTTTGAGAGATTTTACAGATGTATTTCCTCAGGAGCTACCGAGGTTACCACCCCTACGTGAGATTTATTTTCATATAGATCTAGTTTTAGGAGTAGAGCCTATCTCATGAGAACCTTATCGATGACCACCCCGAGCTCTCTAAGATCAAGTTGTAGCAGGAGGGCATCCTCGAGAAAGGCCTTATCCATCCTAATGTATCCCTTTGGGGTGCACCGGTGATTTTTGTGAAAAATAAATATGGATCCTTACGGTTTGTATTGATTACCACCAAATGAATAAATTAATGATAAAAAATGTTATCCCATTCCGCGCATTGATGATTTATTTGATTAGATGAAGGAGGCACAATTTTCTCAAGATAGACCTTGAGATAGGATATCATCAGCTAAGGATTTTAGAGGTGGACATTCATAAGACCACCTTCCATATGTGATATGGCCACTATGAGTTCATAGTGGTGCCTTTTTAGGTTTGACTAATGCCCCATAGTGTTTATGAGTTTGATGAATGGGGTATTTAGGAAGTTCCTAGATCACTTTTTCTCATCTTCCTTGATGAAATTTTGATTTAATCACGTACACGTGAGGAGCATGAGGGGCACCTTTTCGGGTTCTTCAAAGGTCTTCGAGAGTAGTAGCTTTACAGAACTTAGAGAAGTGTGCATTATTTCGCATAAAAGTGCGATTTGGGTCATATCATTTCTGGGGAAGGTATCATCATCGATCCTTCCAAGATTAGAGCTATTATGGATTGGCCAACACCCACCACGGTGATCGAGGTATGTAGCTTTGTGGGGTTAGCAGGTTACTACAGGATATTTTTTCAGGACTTCTCTCGGATTGCACACCCCATCACTTCCCTTCGAGGAAAGGGAAAAAAATTTGTCATGTTAGATAGGTGTGAGTAGGCCTTCATGACCTTAATGAATGTCTCACTATAGTACCTATTCTCGCAGTGCCAAATACACAGGTGATTTTTTCATTTGTACAAATGCTTCTTTAGTCAAGATTGGAGGTGTGTTGATGCAAGAGGGTAGAGTAGTGGCTTTTGAGTATCGCAAACTCAAATATTACGAGCTTAATTATCCAAAACAATATCTATAGCTTACGGAAATTGTGGATGCTTTGGTTCGATGGAGGAAATTTTTTCTTGCTTGGAGATTCACACTTAGGATTAATCATTTGAGTCTTCGCCACCTCTTCACACAGCCCAATCAATCAACACTCGTCATCGGTGTTAGATGGATTTACTTTGTGAGTATGATATGGGTTAGAGAATTTGAAGGGGAAGGAGAATGTGGTGGTAGATGCTCTCAACTGACGTAGACATGTGGTTATGGCTACTTTAGTGGGCATAGATTTACGGAGCAGAATTCTTTAGTAACTTCCTCTTGACAACTTCTACATTGCAGTTCAAGCAAAGATCGAGTCTCAAAGACCCCTCTAGGGGAAGTTTGATGGTTTCTCACTAGAGGGATATGGCCTTATCTAGCATAGAGGTTGGATTTATGTTCCCAGAGATGGAGGATTGTGGTAGGACATATTGACAGAGAAATATTGTGCACCCTATTCATCGCATCCTAGGGTGAATAATTTACACTCTACTTTGAGAAAGTTGTATCATTGGAGAGGTCTTTGCAAAGATGTGGCTCAATTTGTGTAATGATGTTTAGAGTTCCAAAAAGTGAAGGATGATCATTAGCATCCAGCTATCCTTCTCTTTTCTCATGCTATACCGAGAATGGATGTGGGACACCATTTCCATTGACTTCATTATTGTGCTACCGATGTCAAGATATCACCAAGATGCCATCATGGTCATGGTTGATAAATTGACAAAAATTGCTCACTTTTCTCCATTGAAGACCACTTATAAAGCTAGTGTAGTGACACGAGTATAATTGGATGAGATTGTTAGGTTACACGGATTCCGTGGAAGATTATTAGTGACCACGATCCTTTGTACACTTCCCATTTTTGGACTACCATGCAAAGATGCCCTAGGAATGAGAATCAACTTCAACACATCATATCACCCCGAGACAGATGGAAAAAATGAGTAGGTGAATCATATTTTAGAGGATATACTGAGGATGTATGTGATGGATCAATAGTCTAGATTAGAGTACCTATACTTGGTGTAGTTTTACTACAATAATAATTTTCAGAATTCTATAGAATGGATCCTTTTCAGATTTGTATGGCGAGAGAGTGCAGGACACCTCTTAGTTGGGACAAGTTAGAGAACAAGGTTTCTCTTGGACCAACTTTGTTGCAGGACATGGAGCAGCAGGTGGTTTTGATTAGATAGAGATTGTAGGAGGTGCAAGATAGGTAGAAGAAGTACACATATCATCATAGGACTGAGTGTAGTTTTGATGTGAGAATGAAGGTGTTACTTTGTGTTAGGCAACATAAGATCCCTATCTATTATATAAAAGGTTCTAATTTAGCTCCTAGATTTGTGGGTCCTTTCGAGATCTTAGAGTGCATCACCCTTTGGCCTACCGTCTAGCATTGCCACCCACTTTGTCTTAATACATGATGTGTTTCATGTTTTAGTTCTTATGAGATATGTTACAGATTCTTCTCATGTGTTAGATTGACCTCGTTGCAGCATAGGATCAAGGGTAGGTGATGGTGGATCTTGTTCACATCATAGATCATAGAACCCTAGGCCTTCGAGGAAGAGAGGTTGATCAAGTCCTGGTAAAGTGGGATAGATATGATGGGACTATAGCTACATGGGAGGATGCTACTTTGCTACGAGTTTAGTTCCCACATTTGTTCCAGTGAGTTCCAAGATGAAGTCAAGTCTAAGGGGAGGGGGATGTAGTGCCTAGTTCCCTTTGACACCCTTTTCTACTAATCATGATACTGCTAATTATATTATGTACTTGATTATGGACCTTATTATAGTATGATGATAGATGTTAGATCATGGATTATTGTTGACTTGATTCAATTATGATGCATGGTGATTATTAGAGGCATTTGTGATGTTGATCATGATATACTACTTGGCATGGCTATGTTATGATGATGTTCGAACATGTGATTTTTGGATATTGTGAGTAAACCTATAAAGGGAAATTATTGGATGATGATATAGTTAATGATAAAACTGTAAATGATATTGTTAGATTGATTTGATGTTGTTTAGATTCCTATATCTAGATGATTTCGGATATTATATTTATATTATTTTGGATGTTCGATATGGCCACGATGCCGAAGGAGGTATTGGTGTTTTATCGGTTAAAATAATATCACAACAAATATCATGGATTGAGACAAACCACATTGGATTCTACATGAATTCAACAAGGTCACCATGGCAACTAGTATTTGTTTGTGTGTGTGTTAGGATTCCGTGGGGGGGACCACCTTTAAATGTGACCAAGGGGTTATGTTTAATTTTTTTGTATTTGATGCTTTTGTTTAATGTATTTGCCCCTTTCTTTATTATTAAATGTTGTATTCATATTATGGGTAAGCATGTTGTTAACATTAATTAATTAAAATATATCACGAGAAAATATTTAATTGATTTATTGGCCCATAATTATAGTGTTGTAAGACATGTGTAAGTTAAATATTGAGTGTGAAACACTCCACCTTCTTGAAATTCGAATTTTTCTTGGAGGCTGATTTTGGAGGCTTGTGGGACAACTTAAACTTGCCTCATACCTCTTAAATTTATTTACCAATCATACCTATGGTTGGAGAGTTTAAATTTGAATTTTATAATGCTTTTGGAAAGATAATTTGTTTTTTTAATTGTACTTTTCTTACATGATTTAGTTTCAGTCCTTTGGGGTGTGGGTTGGATTTGAGTTTGTAAGTAAACTATCATATTATTCACCCACCTATTTATTGTGCATTGAGAATGAAGTTGACTTTGTGGGTTGGGGTTGAGGATGTGTGATTTGGAATCCTTCATGGATCCACCTCCTCCTCTTCCCTTCCCTCTTCTATAAAATTTGAATTCCTTTCCTTGTTTTGGGTTGCTTCATTTTTTTTTGAGACTTCATTCTTGGGTGAATCATTTTTACTATTTTGGGAGCTCTTGCTTTGAAGGATTTTTAGAATATTGTTGGATTCTTGTGCTTGGCTATTTTGGATTGCTTGTATCGGGTTAATATTACTATTTTGGAACCTGGAACAACCGCATCATGGAGAGGTAGGAACCTTGCTCTTGAAATTCTCTTCTTATATGTAATGTAAATGTTAATGTATGTTGTGGGTTGTTGGGTAGATGACCTAGGAATGGTGTAGGAAAAGACTATGGCATTTAATTTGTGGGAGGAAAAAGTGTGTTTTAGGGAGGTATAAGTGTGGAGGAAGTTGAGATTTAGGTTCCACCTTACAAAGAAATAGCTTGTTTCTTTACTCGTTATGGGGTGCAATAAGAGGTCAGGAGGCATAAGGAAATGTGAGGAATAAGGGCTACTTTTGGGAGGCATAAGAAATGTCAAGGCTGTGATATACTATATTATGGTGGTTTGTAAATTAGGTGGTGATACGCATTTCCCCTTTTTGGAGGCATAAGAAGCATCCCCATAGTTTTTTCTCCTTTGGCTTGTTTGAAAAAGCCTTAGTATTGTTTGTCATGTTTTAATGTAGTTGTAAACTACATTCATATTTTTTGAACCGTGTGTTTTATTGTGAAAGCGCTACTTGTGAGTTTGTGGAAGCTCGTTGTTGTCATGAGTCGGATCACATCTTTAATTGCATTGTGGTTGGGGCTCGGGGGAAAATGAACAAGGATGACTTCTCATTTTCATTGGATGCCTTGGTTTGGTGGAGATCGTTTCCTTTTCCCTACTCTTGTTGTGATCAATTCAAAGAATGAGAAATCATTGGTTTTTTGTTCGGAGCTGATTCAAAGATAGTTTGACAAATCCTTTTGTAATGAAATCTTATTATATCCCTTTACTACATTTAAAGTGGATGATCTATATATTCATTTTAATGGAAAGATACTTGTATTCACAATGAAAGTTGAAATGTGAAATGTGAAAGAGTTATACTATGTACTCTACTTTTGGAATGAATGTGAAAGAATGATACGTATTTTGTATGTTGTATCTTGAAATCAAATGGAAGGAGATTCTAAGAGTTTTATTTGAATTAATGGAAGTGTTTGTTTTGCTCATATGACATTATTTCCATTGAAATCTATGTTTAACATGAACTATAAAATTCTGTTTGGAAAGTGGAAAAATGAAATATGTGAGGATAAAATGTATTATTCTTCCGTGCTTATAATATATCACTTTGAAATAATATAAACTACATTATCTTTTCAATATTTGATTAAAAGAAAGAAAAAAACTATTAGGACCACCATGGAATGAATTAATGTTTTATTTCATGGCATAAGAGACAATTAATTTTTGTTCAGTAAATGCATACACTTTTTTCAATTCATTGTAAACTTGTAAAATTACTCACAAATGTTCAAATAACCATGAAAATTGATAAGAGGAAAATGAAATAATCAATTGGACTTAATGAGGTCAAATTATCCCAAACAAAGCTAATAACACTTAAGGAGAAATCCTTCAAAACCTTGTAAAATCGGGCTCAACCCTCCGATGACAGTCATTTTTCTGTCAAAGAAATGTAAATGCTCAAATTACAAATCAATCAAACTAATTAAATCTTGAAATCCTTCTTAAATCCATCTCAGAATAATTTTTCATGTCTGTTTGACATGTTGAGAGAGGGACAAGAACAAATTGAACAAATTTAAGAAGTGAAAATTTACCGCTTTGCAGACCGTAAAGGCTGCAGAAATTTTTCACAAAATTGACCTATTAAACATTATCAAAATAAAAAATTAATGTTCCTTGAGTAAAGAGGAAGTTGAGATATTTCTAGAAAGTCCTTGTTTTCCAAAAATCGAGCTCTCTATCAAAATTTATGGCCTTCTAAAGTTTTTCTTCACTTGGCATAAAAAAATTGGGAAATTTTTCCTTGGCAAGGACCATGGGCATGAATTTTTCCCTGAGATTTGGAAAATTTATGGTAAATTTTTTGAAATTTTCTCCTCCACCCCGCCAACCCATAGCCAATCAAAGGCTACCACATGGCACCATGAGGTGTCAGTAGAGGGCATATCTCTTTTAAAACTTAGCGCTTCGAAAATTTTAGGAAAATTTTCTAAATTTTCCCATCGAACCATAGTCAATCAAAGGCTGCCACATGGCACAACGAGGCATCGGTGAAGGAGCAAGTCCCTTTACCCTTTGAGCTTTGGAAACCTTTTGGGAAAAATTTTTTAAATTTTCCCCACACCACGCCGATGCATAACCAATCGAAGGCTACCACGTGGCATCACGAGGCGTCAGCGGAGGCAGGTGAGCTTATCCCTTTTTTCCTTCAAGGTGAAAAACCATTTTTCTCCCTACCACCCCACCACCCACACATTGGATTAGGAGGTGCCATGTTTACCTTCGACTCACGGGGCACGGGCGTAAAAGTGAATTCTCACCCAGCACGGGAATTTTTCCAAAATGTTCCCATCGCTTCGCTTTTACTCGTGTTGGCTTAGAGGCACCACGTGTCCCCTGGAAGACTCGCGGGGTGTGGCAAAAAGTTTTTTTTTCACATTGTAGGGTAAAATTTCAAAAAAATCCCCCACTGCCCCGCACCCTGCATTGAGGCAATTTTTATTCCCTAGCCCCGTAAACCCGCCTTTGGGGAAAATTTTCACCCCAAGGCTTCCCGCCTGACCATAACTTGGAAAATATGAGAAGTTATGAGGACTTATTTATATCAATGTAAAGGTGAAGAAATTTTCTATCCAATGGGAATGATTTAGGGAAATTTCAATGCAATAACTTTTACACAAAATAAGTTGAGTCATTAAGCCTGATTAGAGTGAGTAGGTATGGTGGGGAATTACCCTCTGACCCTAATTGAACCTTCTAACCCTAGACCATTCCAGTGTAGTAGATCCTTGAAAGATATTTCCAATGACTATAAGATCATGTAAAATGGACACTCTAAGCTCAAGTTATGTTTGGTCAAAGTTCAGTCAACATGAAAGTCAACTTTGGTCAAGAGGTCAACAAGTGGACCAATGGCAAGGTGACACGTGGCAATTGGCAACAAGGAAAAATTCATTGTCTTTTAATTTTTTTAAAAATCAGTTCCATGGTATAGATCTCGTTATAATATTTCCAACACATTTTGAATGGACCAAATCTTAGTTCGTACACAAAAGATATGCATAGTCAAAGTTGTGGTCAAATGATGACATGACACACTGTGACGTGGACAAATGACATATTATGGACGTGACACTTGGAAAGTTTTTAGTGCTTTCGATTTAAAATAATAATAATAATATTTTATTTAACCCATTCCATAGGAATAAGCCTAATCCCATGTGGATAATGATGATTTTGTGGACAAAAACTATTTAAAGGCTTATCTTATCCCTTTCGCACCAAATGTGGGGTCAATGGCTAAATTGGTGCCTAAACCTATGGAAGGGGGATTTGGACCCCGAACCTCATCCAAAAAGATAGGTGGCCTTACCAACCCGCTAACCTCTTGGAAGTGATATGAAATAAGCTCACTTGTATTTGTAATGAGGAAGTGCCAGGTCTGTGTAAAAGAATAAGGAGGCAGTTTTGGAAAAGTTCAATTTTGAGGCACTTCTGCTCACTTCCAGATCTCAAGTTATATATGAAAGTTACTCAAAATTTCAAGAAATTGCGATGGTATGATTATTTATCTGATTTTAATCTTCTGTGATAGATTTATATTCTATTAAAGTCACATGAAGGCATAGAACCAAAGGTAGACACCACTGCAAGTGGATCAGGAAGGTGAAGGACAGAGGCTGAGCTCCATTAACATCCTTCAAAGGTCTGAAACAAAATTTTGCAAGTTTTTGATTAATTATTGGTTAATGTAAAGGTTATTATATTTACATATTTAACATTATTAATGGATCGGTTCACCACGAACCTGGGGACGTAGGAATTTTGAACCTCGTAAACAATCTAGTGTTTTTTTTTTTTTTTTTTTTAGTTTCTAATATTTGTAAGTAATTTAAATCTAGAAAATGAATATGAATGTAACTATAATCAATAATTGATAAAATTGGAAAATCAATTAAAATCAAGAAAGAATGATTTTTGGTCTTCGATCAAACAGTGCAATTTTGAGTAAATTGTGAACTTAATTTCAGTTTGAATTCAATCCTAAATGATATTTTGATCAATTTTTTGAAATATACAATCATTATAAGTTGATTAAAATTGAAGATCCTTGAAAGCGTTTAAAAGTGGAAAAAATAAAGCACCCATTTTCGGATCAAAAATTTGGAAAATTTTCTTTGTTTTAAAAGTTATAAAATGTTGAAAAGTGCTCCCAAGCATGTTTCCAATCAAATTTTTCCATGTGGAGGGCTCGATTAAAATTTTAAAGGAAATATCAATGATAGGTTGTTTGGAGATGCATTTTTGTATCATTCTTCATCAATTTTTTTGAAATTTTTGTCATTTTGTTTTGCAAAGTTCAATTGAATCAATTTAGGGAGCTCAATGTGTAAATCAAGTACTTTTGAAGTGGATTTTTGCTCGTGCTCATGCAAAAATGCAAAATGCCATATCCAGTAAGTTGAGGGTAAAATTTTAGAGAAAAAGGAGGGAAAAAGGATGAAATGATGAAAGTGTAGGCCCAAAAGGTTAAAAAGGCATTTCCTCGAGAGCAAAAAAGGATGACCTGTAAAGTCCAAATATGCAGAGACTCCAAAAATGATTAAAAGGGGATTTATTACATAACATAATCAAAATTATTAAAGGGACTCCCAAAAATTATGGCATGAAATCCTAGTCATTAGTCAAGGGCCCAAGAAATGTGACTAGTTCACAATTGGTCCACCTAGTAGATTTTGGATCTGAATTTGTTAAACGTCACTTTTGAAACAAATTTGTAAGAAGCAAAGGTCCTCAAATATTCTTCTCTTTTGGGCAAAAAATCGAGTGGGAAAAAATGTATAAATGCAATGAGAATACTCTTGCAAATGGTCAAAGTATGAATTCTTGAGAAAAAAATTGAGAAAGCCATCTTCCCGAGAGACCAAACCCGATATTACCTTACTCGTTATTTTCTTCTATGTTAGATTTTATGTCATATGAAGTTTGTTGTAGATGTATAGCCATTGACAAAAACACTTCAGAGATTGCTCTTATGCTTTCCCCTACTAATGAGTCAATTTTGGAATTAATTTGTGTCTAATCTCTAGTAATTTTGTGTTTGCTTTATTTTCAAAATGTCTACAAATAGTTTCTTTCGTTCCTATTGTAATCTTATACTAATTTTTTTTTGAAATCACATAGGATCTCATCCTGTGGTAGTCTAATGGAATTTACAATTTCATTTCAAGAAGAGACTTCATCTTGGATGAGATAAAAAATTTAAAATAAATTCACTATCATTTGTTGATAAAGATTGTCTATAAGTCTTCCGGTGTATGTTAGGCGTGATTAATTAGAAACTTTAGTGTTTAATTGAGTCTTCCAATTCAAGACTTCGTGTTGGAGTCTCATAGATTATGTGAAAACATGTTGATCTAGGACTCCATTAAAGCACACCTTCTAGTTGAAGGAATGTCTTGATTGTTTTAAAGCTTTCCTCTATGAATTTGTTCATTATTGTGAAGTCCCTCCAAAGATCCGGTATAATCAAATTTTTCCTGCTTCATCTCCCACAAAATCATTTTAAAAACCATCGAACCACCCTAAATAACCCTTGTTTTCCCTATGTATCAACAAAGGAACAAAATCTACGTGTGAAAATATGCAGAACAATCAGGATTTTTTAATGTCTTTAGTAACCTTTGCCTTGTATTTAAACTATCTCCATAATCTGGAAGTGACAACTTGT
The DNA here is from genome assembly GCA_018340775.1 of Taxus wallichiana var. yunnanensis. Lineage (NCBI taxonomy): Eukaryota > Viridiplantae > Streptophyta > Pinopsida > Cupressales > Taxaceae > Taxus > Taxus wallichiana. Next base: position 383,279,318 of record CM031241.1, read on the forward strand.
GAGAGTCAAATTTGGTGTGTTGATCAAATTTTCCCAAGGTCTTCTCTTGAAGTTTTTGAAAAGAAGGATTTACCAACATTGTTCAATAACAGAGGTTACAAAATAGGTTCTCTTACCTTTGTAGAGAGGCACAACCTAAAATAGTTAGGATAAGATCACATCCTTTTAAGGTGCTACCCACTTCTTCAAATTCTGAGTGTTAAAAATTCAGATAGATTGCTTCCCTAACTACAAAACGACATACACAATCATATATCTGCCTTTGAGTGTCTTGTTAAATCCATGATGTTGCTCAACCTTTGAAGGAGATTAAATTTTGGTACCAATAGACAATACCGAGTGTTTAATGTTACATACCTTTTATCCTACCCTTCTTCGGGAAATATGATTTAAAATAGAAAACCTTACTTCATAAAATTCAGAAGTCTTAGGCTCATAACACTCAAAGGGTTTTCAAACCCATTGAGAAAACAAAAGAAAATAGTTCTTACCTTAAAACAAATTCATGAAAAAGAATTACCTAACATGCAACATAATACATATTTCATCCATAATATCCCTTACAAAGGCATACTTGCAACATATCTCTCGACATTGATACAGACCAATTATCAAATCCATTTCAAGATGAGATAACAGGGCAATATTTCTAGTAAAATGTCAGACAACACATATTTTAGAGTTAGTTATGGCATACTTTAAATGTAGGCATTTAAGCCCTATGTATCATCGCCTCTAATGTAACATTATCTATTCCTCCCGTACATATGCAGAGTCCACAAATATACACATGCAGAGTCCATTTTCCTGAATGTTGCAAGTAACCACAATCGGAGTAAGCAAATCAAAATATTCATGAAAAATATTGTTGCATGCCATAATAATACTTAAAACCGATAGATACAATAAATTTTTCCAAGTTGTGTTGGAGATTAATTTCGAGAAATTTGCATCCGCTACTGTTGTTTTATCTGTCACAAACCCGAGATCGAATTTGGTTGAGTACGGTGTCTCCCAGATTGACAGCCGCACCAAGTCCTTTTCTGGATCCACTTTCGGTTGCCCTGAGTTGGTTCCATTCTTGGTGAAATCTTTGATCCACTTTCTGACTATGCCCTCTGCGGATGAAGTTTTGGATTTTCTTGTTCGGGTTTTGATTCACCCCATAGGGGCAGGGACGGTTATGGATTTTTATCCCAAATTCTACACTTGGAGTGGTAGGAACTACTAATAGTGAGGACCATAGCCTCAAAGAACTCTCCTCAAACCTCTGAGGAACCCTGGGAAGTTACGCAGACAGGATAAAAGTTATATTTTGCTCTCTACAAGGTAATACCCTTTGCATCTGGATACACTGCTCTGCTAGAGGTATTGATTTGAATTCAACTATTTCTCAGAAGTTATGCTTGAGGATGCGACGTTTTTAATAGTTTTTTCTGGTAGACTTCTTTTAGATTCCTCTAGGCTAAGCGCTTACGGCATAGGCAGAGATTCAATTATCTTTATGACTAGTGCTCTTCTGGGAGGGGCCAAGGATCATGGCTTTGCCTCTTTCAAGGAGGTTCTTTTTAAAAATACAACCCCCTTGAAATCTGCAGTTGCTCCTTCACCTCCTTATCCTTACATTTCTTAACAAGCCTCTAAAACCCCAATACTGGAGATTAAGGACGAAGAACATGTGAATCTATTGGAGTAAATTTAATCAAGGAATTCTATTTGCAGATTTAATGGTGTCTGGCCATCATCTAATGCAATGGTGCAGTGGATTCACACGTTTTAGACTAATAATTTTAAATACATGTTATGTTCTTGGCGGGTCTTCATTGTATTTTTTAATGAACACGGAGACTACTAGAGAGCTATGGAAGAGGGCCCTTGGTTCCGGGGATCGGCTAGACTTTTCACCGCACCATGGTTTCAGGATTTTGACCTAAATATATTTTCCATCTCGCGGGTCCTATTTTCGATGAGACTACCAAACCTTCCCCTGCATTTCACCTTCTCACTTTAGGACATTGTTAACCTCATTGGGAGGTTCATTAAGGTGGACATCCAAAGATTGGAGAGCGGATTGTATACTTTTGCTCAAATTAGCATTAAAGTTGATCTCAACAATGGGTTACCAGAAAATGTTATTCTCAAATTGTGTGATACCAACTGCTCTCAGAATTTAGACTATGAGAATATTGCCTTCGATGTTGAAATTGTATAATGTTGGGTCAACTTCATGGTGCCTACCCTTAGAAGAAAACCCGAGTGCTCCTTGAAGCAAGGGAAAGTATTCCAAACACTAGAATCCACCAAATTTAGTAGACGAAGAAGTCTTAGATGATAAGGACAATTCGGACATGGAGGAGCAAGGAGTTACAACTAGTGCTCCTTCAACTACAGCCTCCACTTTGACTACGATACTTCAGCACCCTTAGCTACAGCCCTATGAATTTAACTCCTTCTCAAGAAGCTACACAGCTTACTAGTTATCTCTTACTCTTTGGAAGGACCCTCTCAGATGCCAAAGACACCCCATGAATCAAATCACTCCAACTCAGAAAAGGAAATCGGCCTTCCCTTTGTTAATTCCTCAACTTTGGACATAGAATAATACATCCCTCTCATCTCTAAGATGCTTCTATAGGATAAATGGATACCTTTTAGTTCAAATAAAGGAAAGATGAGTAGACATTGATCTTCCTGTCTTTCTCTTCCCCTCATTGTCTTTTTGTTCTCTTCTTTCCTTGGTTTTGTAGCCATTTGGGATGCATCTTCCCTTCCTCCTTTGTCTCTCTTTTTTTTTGCTTCGAGTCTAGTTGTTAGGGGTTTTCTATCCCATTCTTTATGTAGTAAAACGTTAAAAAAAAGATAAAATAAAATAAAATAAATAAATGGGATAATGGGAAGTGGCGGTGAGGAGGTAGATGGGGTTTTAATTGTGGCGGGATGAATGAGACAATGAGTGTCGGGAGATTGGTAGGGTATGGGTGCCATGAGATATTTTCAAACATGTCAATATCCTCGACAACAATACAAACACTTTGATAAGAATCCAAGGCATTAAACCACGCTGAAAACCCATGTTCACATTACAAATTCTACGAGAAATTTGATAGTGCGGTGAGGACTAACGTGAGGGCATCTCTCAAAAATTCAAAAATTATGTAGTATTGACTAATAAAAAAACGGGTAATTTCTCTTGGTATATGAATATGGAAGCATACAGAGATAGGGGTTCCTCATGAGACAGTCACAATGTTTCACTTGTGCAACAAACAAATCTCCAACCTAATCAATTTATGTATGTGCACATACTCCCAAAATTTGTGGACCAAGGTTGAGTTTGTGCCGATGATCTTTGTAGTTGGAAACAATTTGGCGTAAAAGCATTCAAAATGTGGAAGCATATACTTGGCATGTGAACTACTTGAATGAATACCGAAGCAATGTCACCTTTGGCCTAAAATGGCTATAGAATATACACTAACTAGGTTTGTTGAAGAAGCTCATAAAATTTCAAGCAAATAGAATTGGTTGGTTTAGAGCCAAATACTCTTCCTTGTCTGGTATCGCCTTTCCCTATCCTCAATCCCAGCTAGAGATTGCAGAGATTCTTGGATAGAATCATAACATAAGTGAGAGTTTTAATTTTTTTCCTCAACCTTACCTCCTACTCATGAACTCCCATCATCCACGATGGAGACTTGGGCTGAGAGTTGATAGCATGATTTGTACAAAATGGGTTTGTTTAAAAATGCTTAGAAACTTTAAAAATGCAATTTTAGGTTTAAATCCAAAAATCAGAATCGTAGCCAATGTTCTCCTTTTGTAAAAATGGGGATTTTCCAATGGATGTGTTGCATGATCGTGTATGCAGGGACTATGCCCTATTACACTAGTGTTGTTGGTGGAAGATCTGTGTGAATACCAACAACATTAGGAGGTGTAGTTATTTTTATTCCAACTTATGGTTGCATACCCCAATAGGGAGTGCTTCTATTAATTTGGAAAATTGGAATGATTAGTGTGCTAGTTGGAACAGTGGAATATGCACTCTTTACTTATGCAAAATCCTCATAAATCTTCCAACTAATTGGTTGGTTTCATTACCAGTTATGGATGAAGCTCTTTCAGCAAAGATAAGCTTGATGACATGTTGGATTCTTAGTATGAGATAAAAAACTAAGGCAATATTATTTTTAGTGGTCATTATCCCCATAAAAATGGTTGTAAATGGGATAAAAGTAAATGGGAGTTTTGTTTTGCACACAAACCATTTGATAGAATGCCTGATAGAGGGATGAAGCTTATTGGAGTGCGAGTGAAACTGCATGGATTATCTCACACGTTGTAGATGCAAATATCTCCCAGGCATGGTTAATCTCTCCTTATCTTTCATAATTCTCATACTTTATTTGTTTCATTTGCAATGAAATATAATTTTAAAAGCTTAGGATTATCATAGATTTAATTGTTTTATATTAACTTGTTGTAAAACAATAAAATGTCGTATCGTAACTCACACAATCAAAATAACCATTTTGTAATAAACCATGAACTTCAACCCTCATTTTGAGGTAATTCATAAAACTACCTGACCAAACTAGATCACTACAATATTGTTTTATCGACAAGTTGAAGTTGACTTCCCGTAAATATGTTGACCATCTCTTGGTTTAAATAGATAAATTGTGATTTCCGGAGACTCGCAAGGCAACCTTCATAACTCCGGAAAGGGGATGTTAAGCTTCCATCATGTACCTTGTCATGTGAGGAGTCATTTTAATCCTTGAATCGACCTCGAATGATTGTATGCGATATTTTTGACGCCCTTATAGGAGCCCTGTTACACTATTTTGCAGCAGTAGGAAGCTGCTAAATCTAAAAAGTTGGCTTTCATTTTGAACTACCATTTGAAACCTGGATAGAGAAATTATTATCCATCTTCGCAAACCTCTAGTATTTTTACTAGACAATTGCATGGAACATTCAGTTTAAGGAAAAAACTTTTCTGTATAGTTTGTTAAATCCATTTTGTAGGCCTTTAGTCGTAGTATGATCAAGCTAAATTGGACAATTAGGACCGATGGCTTTAGAATCATGTCACGGTTTGAAAACCGTGTCCTTGTTTTTAGTTTCAACGAATTTGATGAATTCTCAATATATGATGAAACTCATAGGAAATTTATTGTGGCGTGTTCATCCATCGAATGTTGCTCTTTGATGTGGTTTTATAATCCCTTGAGCTAACTTTTAATATTTTTCAACTAAGCCAATTACAACCGATGGCCCTAGAAAACTTGCTACCAATTGTAAATTGTTCGCTAGTTCCGAATTTTTTTAGTTCCTATGAACGCTTGGTATATAAGTGGGCACGTAGAAATTTAACCATGGTGTGTTTTATCATCAAAAGACAATGTTGGAAAGTGGATTCTCAGCCTCTGAGCTTGATTCAAACATTTTTGTAGCCAACAGGAGAATGTGAAAAGAGAGTTATATGACTCTATAAGGTTTCCAAACCACCGTGGAAACTATTGACACATGTAAATAACTGTTTGAAAACTATATAGTGTAACTTGTTCTATGAAATATAAATTTTGACAAAATGAAGTTTCTCTCTCTTCCTTTCTCTTTCTCTCTCCTTGGTTATGAAATGAAATGAATACATGTTTCTAAACCTTTTTCTTTTGAATGTAAATTATAATTATTATTATATGTAAATGGGAAACTAAAGACATTAATTATGTTAGATTAGGGTGAGTTCCATGCTTACATAGTTTTTGAAGGATGTAAGAGTGATGGCAAAAGGCGATGTGTAATTAAATTTTATTATTGAAATTTGTATAGGTCATTTTAAAATGAATATATGTATAATGTAGTCTCATATTACAAAAAAAATTATATTTGAAATTTGCTAATATGTAGGAGATGCTAGTTTTAGGGATATCTTAGGAAATGTGCATTTAATTCACAGGTTCAATTTGATTCATAGTTGTGTATGGAAAAAGGGTTTGATATATATATATATATATATATATATATATATATATATATATATGTATATATATATCCGTATGTATGTATGTATGTATGTATGTAGTAATGATTAATTAATTATTGGGTGGTATCCTTACCTTGTAAATGTAATAAAGAGTTTCAATCGAAACACTCAACCCTAGTATAAGATCTGTGCGTAACATGTCTTCATGTGTGATCCTATTTACCATAGAAGAATTTGAAAACCGTAGAAGGAACTTAAAATCTACACTCGATTGAACCTCCTAGTTTAGGTAAATAAGAGCCCAAGAATGAGGTTATCATCTTAGTCAGTATGTTTAGTGACATCATCATAAACCTGGTAGAAAGGAGTGACACAGTCCACCTTATCTGGACTAAGTATAGCTAAATCTTCCTTTGTATCCTAGTTGTTTACCTTTTCTTCCGAATATAAAATTAGAATTAATTTTCTTCATCAATTGAATTACTTGTGGTATCCATATGACATCATAGAGCTAGTGAAATAGTTGTTCTATAGCATAAAATTTTGTTAATTAACTCTTTAGATCCTCTTAGCTAATCGCCTTATCTTTGGATAGTGACAGATATAGTGCCTTGATCTTTTACGGAGGGTGTATAGGATAAATTTGTTTTTGAACCTTAATCTAATCTATAATAGGGCATAAATCCCTTAGTGAAAATTGGAATCAACCTAAACCTAAGTTGATTAGGATGTTAACTTGTGGGTAGAAAATTATTAGTAACTCTTTGCAAATGAAATTGATTTGTAATATGTTGAATTTTGAGAACCTAGGAAACTGAAATCTTTTCATGTAATCCCTTTTTATGCCCTTTTATGAAATTAATAATAAAAGGAATTTTAAATGTGGAATCATGAAATGCAGGAGCATGGGATCTTTCCTTGGACACAAATCACTTGTGGTTTGTGTGTAGTTTATAATGCTTCCAACCATGTACTTCTTCAAGATGCTAGGCAAGTACTTTTGTAAATCTTTAGTTATAAACCGATGATAATAATGAGACCATAATGTGATGTAAAATTAAAGCATATAAGAGTAAACACGAGATTTGGGGTTAGGAATAATGCCACTTTTGGAGACCTTATAATGCAATTAAACATTTCCATGTGTTACAAAGAATAATATTTTCCCCTTCGTGAGATCAAAATTCGAGTAGAACAAAAGATATATATAATCTAAGTACAATTTCTTTTTGTGGGAATGTTGAATCAGGAAATAAAGATACCATGATTGAATAATGTTTATGGGGAAAAGGTATCTTAAATCTAAACCACCCCCATTAAATCCTAATATTTCTTTCTAGACATCAAGTTAGATGCACTTGAGTTACATAGGTAAAATGTAGACAATGAATAGATGTTTGAGAAGCATATTATTAACATAAGAAGAAGATAATTAAGTACTTTATATGAAATTTTAATTATGCCAAATAAGTATGTAAGTTATGGAAAATTTATCTAAAGGATAAAAAGCCAACTTAAAACGGTCAAACTATAAATTAATTGTGGAATGAACTAAAGAATCTCTAGGTGGAAAAATAAGAAAATAATCCTTACACAATAATGTTCTTGGAATGATAATAGTACCTAAGATGCAATTAAGGAATTGATGTGTTGTGGGTTTGCCAATCCTTGAGTCCTTTTCTTGTGGTTTGGTCATTTCTAGTATTTCTTCATTGGGAAAAGTGTGGCATCAGCATGTCTACAATGTTTTCATGTGTCTATGTGAGTTGATGAATTATGTAAGTGTGTTATGCATTGTTGATTTTCTCTTCTTGGAGCCTGTATGTTGTTGTGTAGTCAACAATGTAAGTAAAAAAATTATCCTGGTATTTTATTGTTATATTTCTGTGTGTAAAATGTGGGTGTTACATTTGGTATCGAGTGAGGTTGATCCTCTTGAACCTTTGGGGAAGATTGTAGTTATGATGGTGTTGCATGATGGTGGTGGATATTGGAAGAGTAATGTGATATAAGCGTGATGTGAACTATATCGTAATTGTGATATTTTGAATGCACATGTTGTGTATGTCACTTAGTGTGTATTTGTTATCATGTTGATGTGCTTGTGATGATATTATTCTCTCTCCTTTTCATATATTATATGAAGATTCCATTTCTATTGTACCACCTTATTGTGTGTGAAAAATAATGTTATTGTGGATTACGTAATATCGGACCATTTTTGTATTATGTGATATGAAAGTGTATTGATGTATTACATGAAAAAATTATTGTAAAGTGAATTGGATTTTATCTTGATATCGTCACCGTGTTGTGATGAATTGTGTGTGTCACCATGTTGTAATTGGAATTGACTATATGTTGTAAGGTTATACATTGTGTTCCTCATACGTATAATTCATGAAAAAAATGTGATGGTTCATGTCATGATTTAGGGGCATATGGTGGGTGTATGATCCCTAATGTACAATGATTGCACTTTGGGTGTAGAATGTGGTAATGTGATGTATCATAACTCGTAAAAGTAATGATTGTGTTATACCCTGTATATATACCATGCATAAGACTCTATGGTTAATGTGTGTAAATCACCACCGTGTGTTCGTGTTGTAGTTATATGTTATGTGGTGGACCCTACACTAATTAACCCTAGGGGAAATCGGTAAACTTTGTATGTTTGGAGTGAGAAAATATGTACCATTCACCAGTCACTCGAGCCGAGTATGAGATAGGAAGTGGAGGCTTACATAGGTTGGAAACCCACTTTTGTTCGTTTGGTATGTGTGGCACTTGCTGAATGGGTGTCATGTATATTGTGTTTTGTGGACACCTTAGGCTTAGTAGATGGTGACTTGTACTCTTTCCTCTCTCCCAATATCGTTGTCCTATGGATTCAACCTATGTTATTTTGACTACGTTGAGCCTTGTTGAAGTGGTGGTGCGGTGATTCGAGATAGAGATGATAACGATTGTAATATTTCATATGTTATTTTACGATCCGAAGTTTGATGTTACGAGTGCCGATAATTTTTTAGTACCCCTCCTGGTTGCCATATAAGGCCACACAATTATTGTAATGTGTTGTTTCTATACACCTATTATATTCGTAAGTTGAAAACTTTCCCTTTTCTTGAAAACCAATAATTTTCTTGATTAACATGTTCTTATATTTTGGGCATTTATTTAGTTGATACACTAACATACATATTTTTTCACTAACTATGGTTATTTGGCCATTTGTTTTGATAAGATTTAAATTTTCTTTAAAAGTTTAAATAAATTTATAGCCTAGCCCAAGGCTTGGGATTTTTTCCACTTGGCATTTGAAATGGATTGTTATGTTGGTTCTAATGTCGCAATGTGTTTCAATAGGGTCATGGGATTCACCATGGAGTGGTTGGAACTATGGACCCACTTTGTTGTATGGGGGTATTTGGACTCACAGGCACTTATGGCCATAGGGTGACCAACCTCTTTTGGGGAGTGAAAAGGAAAATTTATCTTTATTTTATTTACTTGAGGGAGGCATAAGAGACTTGAGGGAGACATAAGAGACTTGAGGGAGGCATAAGAGACTTACAGGAGAAATAAGAGAATTGAGGGAGGAATGAGAGATTTGTGTGTGTGTGATTGATGCTTTAGGAGGTATATGGAGTTGTACTGTGATTCTTGGGAGGTATATGTAATTTTTTTGTGATGATTTGGGAGGTATATGGAGTTTTTTTGTGATGTTTTGGGAGGTGTATGGTATTGGTATTATGGTTTATGTGTACTCTTGTGAGTTTGGGTTATGTCTTGTGATGTTGCTTCCATCTTGACACTATGTAGCTATAATTATGGTTTCGAGTTGTGTGAAACATTTGTAAGTGCACTATTGGGAATTCCATGTTGTTATAGTTTGCTTATGTTATGAGTACTATTGTGTTGGGTACATCTGTGACAAGTACTATGTGTGTGGATCATGTATGTTCCTTCCATGGTTTGGTTGAGTTCCTATGATGTGATACAGTCGTGGAAGTATGTAGAGATATGTCTTATGGACCATTAGTGTTGTGTTTTGGCCTTGCGTGGAATCTTGATGTGAGTTACTATTGGGAGCCCAAAAACAAAACAAAAAAACTAAATAAATAAACTAAAAGCTTAAAATAATGGAATACTAAGAGTTGAGATTAATAAATACTTTAAAGGAAAAGACTAAGTAATAAAGTAAAAGAGAATTACAAATCTTCACAGAACATTAAAATTTAAGATATTTCCAAGTTTAGTTTTCTTTCTTATGGTCGTGTTGTATCGACCAATTATTTTGTTAAGTGACATGTGTCATTATTGACTTTCTTTTCTTCCTAACCTTCAAACTTCGGTATTGTGTTGCATCGAGGACGATGCTCTTATAAGGGAGGAAAATGTAGTAACACGTTAAAAAAATATAGAATAAACGTAAACTAAATAAATCGAGATAATGGGAAGTGGCGGTGAGGAGACAGTTGGGATTTTAATTGTTGCGAGGATGCGTGAGGCGGTGAGTTTCGGGAGCGTCACGGGGTATGGGTGTTGTGAGATAGTTTCAAACCTATCATTATCCTTGACAACAAATGCAATCACTTTAATTAGAATCCAGGCATTACACCACACCGAAAACTCAATTTCACATTACAACTTTAGTAGAAATTGGATAGTGCAAAGTGAGGATGGACGTGATGACATCTCTTAGAAATTAGGAAATTTTCTAGTATTGACTAATGAAAAAACATGGTAATTTCTCCCGGTATATGAATATGGCAGCATACGGAGATAGGGTTTAATCACAAGAAACTGATCACAATGTTTCACTTATGCAACAAAAAGTCTCTAACCTGATTAGTTTACATATGCCCACATACTCCCAACCCGTGCACCAAGGTTGAGGTTGTGTCGATACCCATGCAAAACTTGGAAGCATATACTTGGCATGTGAGTTGCTTGATTGAATACCCGAAAGAAATGTGGACTTTTGCTTGCAATGGCTATAGGATATACACAAAATGGGTTTGTTGAAAAAACTTAGAAACTTTCGAGCAAATAAAATCGGCAGTTTGGAGCCAAATACTCTTCCTTGTCTTGTATTTCCTTTCCATATCCTCAATCCCAACAGGAAACTACATTGATTCTTAGATATAATCATAACATAAGTGGGAGTTTTAATTTATTCTGAATCAACTTTACCTCCTGCTAATGAAATGCCATCATCCACGATGGAGACTTTGGGTTGAGAGTTGATAGCATGATTTGTACAAAATGGGTTTGTTTAAAAATTCTTAGAAACTTCAAAACAAATGCAATTTCAAGTGTAAAGCCAAAAACTACAACTATAGAAAACGTCCTCCTGTAAAAATGGGGGTCTTTTAATGGATTTGTGGCGGTTGTGTCTATAAGACTATTCCCTATTGCACTAGTGTCATTGGTGGAAAATCTTCTTGAATGCCAACAACATTATGAGGTGTAGTTAGTTTTATTCCCGCTTATGGATGCATACCGCAGTCAAGAGTGCTTCCATTAAATTGGGAAATTGGAATGATTAGTTTTCTAGTCAAAACAAAGTGGAATATGCACTCTTTACTTATGTAACAATCTTAAAAATCTTCCAACTAATTGGTTGTGTTATCACCAAATCACAAAGACCCTTATGTTTGTACAAGTGCATATACTTGAACTCACGGTTTGATTTGGTAACATGGGTACTATCTCCAAGTTGTGGGACTTGCTACTTGAGATAGACCTCCGAGAGAAAGTCGGTTCTTGCTCCTAAACTACCCGCCACAATCTACTCTAATGCGGGATAAGCTAACTGTCTAATCTAAATTTCCAAGGGACTAGGGAGAGAGAATGCATAAAATGAAAGCCTACACTAAAGCGGTGATACACTAGAAAAGGAGGGTGTGAGAGTAGTCTCCAAATGTGTGAAATATAGAGGCAAAGTGCACACTAGAAGAGGTGATGACAGTTCTCCATAATCTAGCAAAATGCATTCACAGCAATATTCCAAGCACACACAATGATAATGAATTCCTGCAAGAACATAATAATAGACACAATATTCTTGTAGAAAGATAAAACGGGCAAGAAGAATGCAAGAAAACATAGCAGGGGAAGATACATCCACAAACTTGTATTTTATTGCTTCCTGGTATGCACAGTTCAGTCTATTACAAGATAAGGGCCTGGATCACCATGCAAGGAGTCCACTACAAGGGCCTGCAACACACTGGCTTCACAAAGCAATTTTGGCAGAGCTTTGCTACCCAAAAACTCTCCCTTTACAATGAGCCCAACACTCCAATTTATAGAAAAATGAGAAGGAAAAGAGAAGGGAAAATGGAAATCCTGAAATCTGTCCTTCAACCACCTATAAGAGGCATTAAATTGAGTGAAATGGTCATACATTACTTGAAAAAGGCTCCCCATACTATCCCATGTGCTGCAGCAGAGAAAGAATGATGACCATGCCTCTTAATTGCACTCCCAACTACCAAATAAAACACCTTTATCTAAACCCGGCCACGTTTCCTTAAAAATATCAACCAATTTCTGATCAAATCTAGAATTTCTTGATTTATGCATCGGGCTCAAAACCAAAATTCCAATGGTACCAATTTTCTACAATTTCGTTGAGAAATGCAAAAGTTATGGCCTTCGAGTGCGGGCAACTATTTTGGGCCAGGGGCGTTTTCATTCATTTGACGGGAATGAGCATTCACCGACTAGAGCCGATTATATTTCTCTTATTCAAATATATATACCCTTATTAAAAATAATAAATCCAGTTTTTGTGGCATAGAGGACGTCGTGCTCGTTCCAGAAAGTCCAATTTTGTGAAAATCGGAGCTCCGAGTCAAAAGTTATGGCCGTTTGAAGTTTCACGGGCCAAATGTTGACTTTTCTTCTCTACCTTCGGCCACTTCGCTTTTCACATCCCATGCATCCTTTTGTCCCACTTGGCACAGTGCTAAAATTTCCCATTTCGGCCGAACCGGCCGGTTCGCGTACTCTTGTCCCGCATGTCCTGGACTGTTTGGGACAAATTTTCCCGATTCGCCCGGTTCGGCCGGTTCATGCCCTTTTGTCCCATCTGTCCCGATACGAAAGTTCTCATTTCGGCTGATCCGGCCGGTTCGCGTACTTCACGTACCTTCAGCCCAACTGTTCCGGGCTGCCTTAAGTCTTTTTGGCCGACTTGCATCCTCCGCGTACCTTCTGTCCAGATGTCCCAGACTGCCTGTTTCAACATTTAGTCAAATTTTTCCATTTTTCTACTGGCAGCGATTCGGATTTCTGCGTCCCGCGTCCCTTTGTTCCAAATGTCCCAAATGTTGTGCAGACCGCTTGGCGGCCTTTCAGCCGGTTCGTGCCCTTTTGTCCCAATTGTCCCCGATCGCTTGCGCAGGACTAAGACTTAGCCATTTTTCATGATTTTTTCTGCCCGACCTGTTTTTGCAATTTTTCTTACCTTTCCTCGAACTTGCTCTCTTCGACTTGGATAGGGAGTTAGAAAAATATGAGGGACCCTAGAAACATGAAATTTTTTTCCATGACTCAATCTATTTGCACGGACTTGAGAATTTGATGTATGTTATCAAATTTACCTTGGGGAAAATTTTGGATAACAGTTGGTTTCATTACCGAGTTATGGATGAAGCTCTTTCAGGAAAAGATAATCTTGATGATGTGTTGGATTCTTAGTATGAGATAAAAAAACTGAGGCAATATTCTTTGTAGTGGTCATTACCCTGATAAAAATGGTTGTAAATGGGATAAAAGTAAATGGAAGGATATTTGTCTTCAACACAAACCATTTGATAGAATGCTTGATAGAGGCATGAAGCTTATTGGAGTGTAATTGAAACTGCATGGATTACCTCACTCACTGCGGATGCAAATATATCCTAGGCATGGTTAATCTCTCCTTATATTTCACAAAAATATTACTTGATTTGTTTCATTTGCGATGTAATATAATTCTAAAAGCTTAGGATTATCATATAATTAATTGTTTTATATTAACTTGTTGCAAAACACTAAAATGTTGTATCGTAACTCACGCAATCAAAATAATCATTTTGTAATAAAACATGAACTTCAACCCTCATTTTGAGGTAATTCAGAAAAATACCCTACCAAACTTGATCCTTACAATATTGTTTTATTGACAAGTTGAAGTTGACTTCCCGATAAATATGTTGACCATCTCCTAGTTTAAATAGATAAATTGTGATTTATGGAGACTCACAAGGTAACCTTCGTAACTCCGGAAAGGGGATCTTAAGCTTCCATCATGTTCCTTGTCATATGAGGAGTCATTTTAATCCTGAATTGACCTTGAATGATCGTATAAGATATTTTTGACACCCTTATGGGAGCCTGTTACATTGTTTTGTAGCGGTAGGAAGCTACTAAATCTATAAATTTGGCTTTCGATTTGAACCACCATTTGAAACCTGGATAGAGAAATTATTATCCATCTTTGCAAACCTCTAGTATTTTTACTATAAAATTACATGGAACATTCATTTTAGGGAAAAACACTTTTTGTATAGTTTGGCAAAGCCATTTTGTAGGCCTCTAGTCGTAGTATGATTGGGTTAACTGGACCAGTTAGGACCGGTGGCTTGAGAATCATGTCATCGTTTGAAAACCGTGTCCTAGTTTTCAGTTCCGACAACTCTAATGAATTCTCCATATATGGTGGAACTCATAGGAAATTTATTGTGGCACATTCATCCATCGAACGTTAGTTTTGGACGTGGTTTTCTGATCCCTTAAGCTAACTTTTAATCATTTACAACTAGGCCAATTACGACCGATGGCCCCATAAAACATGCCACCAATCGTAAGTCATTTACTAGTTCCAAATTTCATCAGTTCCTATGAAATCTTCGTATATAAGTGGACACGTATAAATTTAACCATGGTGTGTTTTCTCATCGAAGACAACATTTGAAAGTGGATTCTTAGCCTCCGAACTTGATCTGAATGTTTTTGTAGCTAACAAGAAAATGTGAAAGGAGAGTTATAGGACCCTTATTGGTTTGCCAAACCACCATTGAAACTTTTGACGCATGTGAATAACTATTTGAAAACTTTATAGTGTAACTTGTTATGTGAAATAGAAATTTTGACAAAATCATGTTTCTCTCTCTTCCTTTCTCTTTCTCTCTCCTTTTGTTACGAAATGAAGTGAAATGAAATGAAATGAATACATGTTTCTAGACCTTTTTCTTTTGAATGCAAATTATAATAATTATTATATGTAAATGAAAAACTAAAGACATTAATTATGTTAGATTAGGGTGGGTTCCATGCCAGGTGATTTATCTCCAATGTCATGCTTACACGGTTTTGCGGGATGTAAGAATGAAGGCAAAAAGGCAATGTGTAATTTTTTTACTAATGAAATTTTTATAGGTCATTGTAAAATGAATATATGTATAATGTAGTCTCGTATTATACAAAAAAATTGTATTTCAAATTTTCTAATATGTACGAGATGCTAGTTATAGAGATATCTTAGGAAATGTGAATTTAATTCACAAGTTCAATTTAATTCATAGTTTTGTATGGAAAATATATATGCCTCCGAACTTGATCTCGAACGTTTTTGTAGCTAATAGGAAAATGTGAAAGGAGAGTTATAGGACCCTTGTTGGGTTGCCAAACCACCGTTGAAACTTTTGACGCATGTAAATAACTATTTGAAAACTCTATAGTGTAACTTGTTATGTGAAATAGAAATTTTGACAAAATCATGTTTCTCTCTCTTCCTTTCTCTTCTCTCTCCTTTGTTGCGAAATGAAGTGAAATGAAATGAAATGAATACATGTTTCTAGACCTTTTTCTTTTGAATGAAAATTATAATTATTATTATATGTAAATGAAAAACTAAAGACATTAATTATGTTATATTAGGGTGGGTTCCATGCCGTGATTTATCTCGATGTCATGCTTACACGGTTTTGTAGGATGCAAGAATGATGGCGAAAAGGTGATGTGTAATTATTTTATATTATTCAAATGTTTATAGGTCATTGTAAAATGAATATATGTATAATGTAGTCTCATATTATACAAAAAAATTGTATTTCAAATTTTCTAATATGTAGGAGATGCTAGTTTTAGAGATATCTTAGGAAATGTGCATTTAATTCACAAGTTCAATTTAATTCATAGTTGTGTATGGAAAAACGGTTATATATATATGCCTCAAGATTGATCTAAACATTTTGTAGCTAACAGAAAATGTGAAAGGAGAGTTATAGGACCCTTTTTGGGTTGCCAAACCACCGTTGAAACTTTTGACGCATGTAAATAACTGTTTGGAAACTCTATAGTGTAACTCGTTATGTGAAATAGAAATTTCGACAAAATCATGTTCCTCTCTCTTCCTTTATCTTTCTCTCTCCTTTGTTACGAAATGAAGTGAAATGAAATGAAATGAATACATGTTTCTAGACCTTTCTCTTTTGAATGAAAATTATAATTATTATTATATGTAAATGAAAAACTAAAGACATTAATTATGTTAGATTAGGGTGGGTTCCATGCCGGTGATTTATCTCCAATGTCATGCTTACACGGTTTTTGCAGGATGCAAGAATGATGGCAAAAAGGCAATGTGTAATTATTTTTATTATTGAAATTTTTATAGGTCGTTGTAAAATGAATATATGTATAATGTAGTCTCATAATGTACAAAAAAAAGAAATTGGATTTCAAATTTTCTAATATGTAGGAGGTGCTAGTTTTAGAGATATCTTAGGAAATGTGCATTTATTCACAAGTTCAATTTGATTCATAGTTGTGTATGGAATTATGGTTATATATATATATATATATATATATATATATATATATATATATATATATAGTAAATGAATTTTTTTAGTGCATTTTCAATGTTCAATAAATGATTAATTAATTACTAGGTGGTATCCTTACCTTGTAAATGTAATAAAGAGTTTCAATCGAAACACTCAACCCTAGTATAAGATCTGTGTGTAACATGTCTTCATGTGTGATCCTATTTACCATAGAAAACTTTGAAAACCATATAATGAACTTAAAATTTGCACTCGATGGAACCTCCTAGTTTAGGTAAATAAGAGCCCAAGAATGGGGTTATCGTCTTAGTCAGTATGTTTAGTGACATCGTCATAAACCCGACAAATAGGAGCGACACAGTCCAAATTTATATGGACTAAGTAGAGATAAATCTTCCTTCATATCCTAGTGGTTTACCTTGTCTTCGGAAGATAAAATTAGAATTAATTTTCTTCATCGAATGAATTGCTTGTGGGATCCAGATGACATCATGGAGCTAGTGAAATAGTTGTACTATCACTTAAAATTTTGTTAATGAACTCTTTAGATCCTCTCAACTAAATGTCTTATCTTTGGCTAGTGACAATATAGTGCCTTGATCTTTTATGGAGGGTTTATAGGGTAAATATGTTTTTGAACCTTAATCTAATCTATAATAGGGTGTAAAGCCTTGAGTGAAAATTGAAATTAAACTAAACCTTAGTTGATTAGGAGGTTAACTTGTGGGTAGAAAATTATAAGTAACTCTTTGCAAATGAAATTGATTTGTAATGTGTTGAATTTAGAGAGCCCGAAAAACTAAAATATTGTCCTGTAATCCCTTGTTATGCCCTTTTTATGACATTAAGAATAAAATGAATTTCACATGTGGAATCGTGAAATGCAGGAGCATGGGATCTTACCTTGAACACAAATCACTTGTGGTTCATGTGTAGTTTATAATGCTTCCAACCATGTACTTCTTCAATATGTTAGGCAAGTACTTTTGTAACTCTTTTGTTATAAAGTGATGGTAATAATGAGACCATAATGCGATGTAAAAGTAAAGCATATAAGAGTAAACACAAGATTTGGGGTCAGGAATAATGCCACTCTTGGAGTCCTTATATCTCAATTAAACATTTTCATGTGTTACAAAGAATAAGAGTTTCCCCTTGGTGATATAAAACTTCGAGTAGAACAAAAGATATATATATATATATATATATATATATATATATATATATATATATATATATATATATATATATGTATATGTATATATATATGTATATATATATGTATATGTATATGTATATATATATATATATATATATGTATATGTATATATATATATATATACATGTATATATATATGTATATATATATATATATATATATATATATATATATATACATATATATATATATATATATATATAGATGTAGATGTATATATACATATACATATATATACATATATATATATATATATATATATATATATATATATATATATATATATATATATATATATATATATATATATATATATATATATATATATGTATATATACATATACATATACATATACATACATATATATATATATAAAATTATTTTTCAGGGAATGTTGAATTGGGAAATAAAGATACCATGATCAAATAATGTTTATGGGCAAAAGGTATCTTGAATCTAAACCATCCCCCTTAAATCCCGATATTGCTTTTTTGGACATCAAGTCGATGCACTTGAGTTTCACGGGTAAGTTGTAGACATTGAATAAATATTTAAAAATAATATTACTAACATAAGAACAAGATAATTAAGTAATTTATACGAAATTTGAATTATGCCAAATAAGTATGTAAGTTAATGAAAAATTCTGCAAAGGATAAAAAGCCAACAAAAACGGTCAAACTGTAAATTAAATGTGGAATGAACTTAAGAATATGCACATTAATGTTCTTTGAATGATAATCGTAACTAAAATGCAATTAAGGAAATAATGTGTTGTGGGTTTTCCAATCCTTAAGTCCTTTTCTTGTGGTTGGGTCATTTCTAGTATTCCTTCATTGGGAAAACTATGGCATTGACATGTCTATAGTGTTGTCATGTGTCTATGCGAGTCGATGCATTATGTAAGTGTGTTATGCATTGTTGATTTTCTTTTCTTGCATCCCATATGTTGTTGCGTAGTAAAAAATGTAAGGTAAAAAAAAAATTATCCTAGTATTTTATTGTTGTATTTCTGTGTGTAAAATGTGGGTGTTACACTATGCTTCAACTTGTTTCATCTATTGGGCAGTTTCTTCTCCTTTGTTTCCTCTCTTGTGTTTCTTCTTTTGGCTTGGTTGGTTCCTTTTTCTCTTTGCCCTCGGGAATCTTCCTTCTTTGCTTAATTTCTCTATCTCGGCCTTTGGGGATCTATGTACAAAGATGTGGGTCCTTCCAACACCCTCAAATTTTATGTTAATCTAAAAATAATTTAAACTAACAGATAACATATAAATTACATGGAAACATAACTAAAATTAAATCAAACTTAAAATGCAAAACCTATTATAAAATTGATTGAGATATTTGAAAAAATTGAGCAGAATTTGGTGAGCACCGAGTTACTATAACAAATGTGTTGTGGAGTGAGGATAAAAATATGGGCCTTGATGCCCATTATTAAAAGATCCATCAAACCCCGCACCTACAAATATGTACGCAAACTCCATTTTCTCATGTTTCACCACACTTTGGAAGCCCAGGTTTGGGGAAGCGAATGTCATCCTCGTTCATTCCGCCAGGTAATTGAGCACTGCTCTCCCATCCACATTCTGCATGAAAAGAAATCAACGGATATGATGCATCCTTTCTCATCTAGGAACACGATGACGGGAAAATAAGATGGCAGCATACATAGTGTTACTGATTCATTTTCATGTTTATTTTCTATAACATAAAATACATAGATTAAGAACAATAACAAAATCCCTAAATAGGGTTTTTCCCTCTAAATTTAGAGGTGCAGATAGTTACAGGTAAAACTAGCTATAATGCCATGTTTAGAATTCTCATTTGAGGACCGAGCTAGCTGTGCATAGTTTATATCTGGGATGCAGAGATGTGTGCAATTAATTCGGTTTACAAAAATACATCTCTTATTTTTGCAAAGGGTTTTAAACCCACCAACCGAGTTGAGCCATTCATCGAGTAAGCTCATATGGAGTTGGGCATAATTACCAAGCCGCAGACAAAGCTCAATGAGCGAAAGGGAGAGTTGGAGATTTTTGCTTACAATGAGAAATCCTATCCACAAATAGTATTGCATTCTACATCTCTGGAAAGTTTGAGTTGGGATTTTCATAACCCACAAGCTAGCAATTGAGCTTTAGACAAAACAATATAGCATTTCATTGGTTGAGATATTTATTTAATCTGCTCAAGGGAGGTGACCGAGTTATATTGAGTCTAAGGCAAGTGAGATTGTGGTTCTCACATATGCCGAGTTGTGCATTGAGTTACTTGCAAAGACGCACGATTCATGTGAATTGAAATCGATCCATCACGCAATGACCCCACCTCAGCCGATCTGAGTGTTTTATCTCAACCGATCAAGCCATCATCATCCAATGCAAACATATTTGGGCATGTTTTCCCTACTGCATTCAGGAAAGAGTCCTCACCCATGCAAGCTCCATAGCGAGATAATTCTCCTGTAAATTCCAAGGTGTCTTATGGAAAATACAATAGTTGAGTTTTCCAGCGACCCAGAACAACGAAGGACAAAAAAAACACAAACATCAGACATCTAGAAAAGGAAGACTACATTTCAAAATTTTCGACTTGCAAACTTGCATGAAAACATAGAGCCAAGGACTAAAGTGACCCTAAAAGGTAGAAAAAATATCAAATTCTCCAAGCACAATCCGTGCGCTTTCTTGTGACTGGTCTACTCCTATACCAAAGCCTCCAGCATTGGATTTCAACGCTTCTGACAGCTTCAATCTTAACCGCCCATTTTTTTACATCTGTAAGTTTTAGCAAGACAACACCTAACTAGGGTACGCCTTCCGGCGTAATTATGTGAACGATTTTTAAAATGTGACAATGCTTTATACACGATATTCAACTCTATTTATAATATTCATTTTCAACTAATGTATGATATTTAGGATTCATGTATGCTCTCATTTTAGTTTCACATAGTATTAAACAAGTTTTAAGAAAAGAGCAAACATAATTAGTATAAAGCCTTCATAATTGGCGACAAAAATATTTCAGAAATGTATTTTCATCCATCCTCTTCAAAAAAATAAATTGTATTATAGATTCTTACGATTATTTCTTTAATAATATTTTAAGATCAAGTAAAAAAATTCAGTCATTCTAATTATTACATAAAAAAATTAGTTTTTTTAATAATTGATGGTAGGCATCTTAGAATTGTATTACAGAGTGGAGTGGTGGAATATGATGTCATATCTATAAAAGAAAAACTAGGGCCCACTCAACTTTAATATTTATTATTTTAGACGCATGATATTATATATACATTTTAATTTGTAAAACTTTGAAATATAAGATTTGTTATTTTAAAACTTCTCTAAACCGTAAATTTAATTTAACCATAGCATTTGAATTGGGGCCTTCTTTATCGCTGCACTTTTTAATGAATATATTAAATGTACTATTTTATGTTTTCCAATAAACTACGTATGGATGAATTTGTTTTTATTTATGAAACTTTTTAACACATGTATTAAATTTACTATTTTAGGTTTTCTCATATGAATGAATTTGTTTTGATTTATGTGTTTATAAATATTTCCTTGTCTATTATTATAATTTAAGCTATTTATTTGTTATTTACCTATATATTTACCTATAACTCTTAGCATTGTTTACATACATTTATCTAAGATATGTATCCTAGTAAATAGTTATAATAGAAAGATGGAATAGTATTGAGTTCAATATCTAATGTCAAACCCGTAAGAGGCATATCCATATATCAAAATCATTCCAATTTTAGAACTCAAAAGAAAGAAAAAGAAATACCTTTAATCCATGCACAATAAAAAAAACATTTATAATATAATTTAAACATCTCTATATTGTTCACATAAAATACAATTTCATTTATTTTAACAAATTCAACATTCATATTTGTAATATTTTATTTATGGATCTATTACGGACCGTTTACAACATTCTAACACCTACTATAAAATCCCTTCAAATACATACTTTGTAAAATCCCTTAAAATATATTCCTCCCATTATATACCATGTATTATGTAAGGAAATTAGGCTATACACACAATTTTGGAATAAAATTATACATTTTTTTGCTATAAATGTCGAATTTTCAATACAAGTATATCCTAGTTTGATTTTTAAAAAGTATAAAATATATTTCAAGACAAATTCCTTTCCAATTGGAATTCAAGGCCTTCATAACGGCCATAAATAATATAGTTATATTTGTTCATCTTTAAAACTTTATTGATTCTTCAAATTGTCTCAAGTAGTGATTTGAATGATTAGAAAAAAAATAGGCTATGTGCTTATGGCATAAAATTTCTATCTAATACTTTTCTAATAAATGGTAAGACTTTAAATATATTAATGTTCTACTCAATTACCATATTTTGGATCTATATACGAAATTCAAACTTGTGAGAGGTGGGAACCTGTAGACCTTGACCCTAAGTGAAAAATCCAAGTGGAAAAGCCTTCCTAGGGTGATCGGGTTTTAGGAGGGCGTGTAGTGAAAGATTTTTCTCCTCTCCCTCATTTGAACCCTTTATGGGAAGTGAATGGCTTGTATTTACTCATGTCGTAAAATTGGTGAATAAAAGGAAAAAATGATATGGGTTACTCGTATTGGTTACTTTGTAGGCATTACGACTAACATTGACTTTCTGTGAGAGCCTTGTAAAAAAGGAAATGAGGTATTTAATTTGTTTCCATTTCAAATGGATCTTTCATGTTCCAGTTTAAGGTTGAAGATGAATTCCTAAGATCGATTATAGGAAGGGCTTGGATTTACAGATAAAAAGGGTGGCGCCTATCTAGATGGCACCTTGGCTTTAATATAGTGTTAATTTTACCTAATGCCTTCCCCGTCTGTACAAGATTTCTTCTTTGGCACTTGAATTTTAGCAAAAATACATCTTTGTGGGGATTACCAAGGCACTAGGATATGTCTTGACAATATATGCAACCACTCTTTCTCGGACTTGAATGATCTCTGTCATGATATGTGTGAATTTCATTCGAATAATTCTCTACTTTCTTGATCCATCTCATTAATTCATCTCATGGAGAGTTTTGGTAGTGCCCACTTCCCTTTGACACCCATTTGATACTAATCATGATAATCTTTGTTGATTATATTATGAACATGATTATGGAATTTATTATAGTATGATTTTAAATGTTAGATCATGAATTATTGCTGACTTGATTCGGTTATGATGCATGATTATTATTAGATACATTTTATATGTTGATGATGTTATACTTGTTAGATGTGGTTATATGATGGATGTTGTTTTGACTTTTGATATTTGAATATTGTGAGTAGATCTAGAAATGGAAAATTATTGGATGATGATATAGTTGTTGATAAAACTATAAATGATATTGTTAGATTGCTTTGATGTTGTTGTGATTCATATATCTAGATGATTTTAGATTTTTAATTATATTTATATTATTTTGGACGTTCTGATATGGCCACGAGGCCAAAGGAGGTATTTGTATTTTGCAAGTTAAAATATCACAACAAACATTGGGGGATTGGAGACCAACCACATTGGAATTCTAGATGAATTCAACAAGGTCACCATGGCAACTAGTATTTGTTGTGTGTGTTTGTTTGTGTTAGGGATTCCCATGGGGGGGATCACCTTTAAATGTGACCAAGGGATTTTATGTTTTTCTTTTATTTGGTCCCTTTTGTTTAAATTTTGCATGTGTTTTATGTGGTGCACTTACCCTTTCATTATTTATTTAATGTGGTGTTAATATTGTGAGTAATCATATTGTTTAGTTAATTAATTAAAAGATGTCATAAGAATGTAATTAATAGAGTTGTTGGCCATGTTTTAAAGTGTTGTAAGAATGTGTAAGCAATGTGTAAGTGCCATTGTAAGTGATATTTAAGTGTACTCTTGAGTGTGAAACACTCCACCTTCTTAGAAATTCGAATTTGTCATTGGAGGTTGTTTATGGAGGCTTGTGGGATAAGTTAAACTTGTCCCATACCTCTTAAATTTATTTACCAACCATGCCTATGGTTGGGAGTTGAAATTAGAATTTTATCATGCATTTGGGAAGACTTATTGTAGGTTATAATTACACTTTTCTTACATGTTTTAATTTTAGTCCTTTGGAGTGTGGGTTGGATTTGAGTGTGTGTGTAAAATTTCATATTATTCGCCCACTTATTTATTATTCTTTGGTGAATGAAGTTGAATTTTTGGGGTTGGGTTGAGGATGTGTGATGTGGCATCCTACATGGATCCACCTCATCCTCTTCTCTTCCCTCTTCTATAAAATTTGAATTGTTTGCCTTGTTTTGAGTTGCTTCACTTTGGAGACTTCATTTTGGGTGAATTTTTCTTGTTGTTTTGGGAGCTCTTGCTTGGAGAAGTTTTGGAAGATTGTTGCATGCTTGTGCTTGGTTGTTTTGGATTGCTTGCATTGGGATAAAGCTTGTTGTTTTGGAACTTAGAACAACTCCATCATGGAGAGGTAGGAGCTTGGCTCTTGAAATGATCTTCTTGTATTTATGTAAATGTTCTTGTGTGAATGTTTTGGTTTATAATGTGGGTTGTTGGGTAGATGGCTTGGGCATGGTGTAGGAGAAGACTATGGGGTTATTTTTGGGAGGCACAAGTCATTTTAGGGAGGTATAAGGGTGGAGGGAGTGGGGATTTGGGTTCCACCTTACAAATAAATAGCTTGCATTTCTTTACTCATTACGGGGTGCCATAAGAGGTTGGGAGACATAAGAAAATGCAAGGAATAAGGGGTACTTGGGGATTCATAAGGGCATGACATGGTTTTTAAATGATATATATATATATATATATATATATATATATATATATATATATTGGTGGGTTGTTCTCAGTGATGATACCCATTTTCCCCTTTGGGAGGCATAAGCAGCATCCCCCATAGCTTCTTGCTCATTTGGCTTGCTTGTTGAATCCTTTGTAAGAGTTCATTTAAATTAATGGAAGTGGTTTTGTCTTGTCCATATGTTGTTATTCCATTAGAAATATGTGTTTAGCATTCACTATGAAATCCCTGTTTGAAAAGTGGTAAAGTGAAACACGTGAGAAGAAAATGTATTATTTTGTTCTGTATATAATATATGTTTTGGAAGGAATAAAAGCGAAATTTTTTAATGTTGCATTTTGGAATCAATAAAGGATTGCATTACCTTTTTCAATTTGTATTGTTGTTATGAAATTGACCATACATTGTGTTTTGAAATCTCTGTTGAAAAGAAGAAATGTGTGTGAGGAAAAATATAATGCTCTGTTCTCCTTGAAAAATGTTAAGACTGGAAATCAGAATTGTATTTTGGCTTTCGAATGGTTTGATTAAATCAACTAATGTGTTATATTGGAATTGGAACGTATTCTAAATACTTGGAAGAAGAAAGTGGCAAATAGAACCATTAAAATTTGATCCCTGTTTTTTGTAATTTCAAACTGGTAATTATCAAAACAAAAAAATGCACAGTTCAAACCTGTAATAATAAAATAAAAAATTAAATGATTAAATTGAAGTAGTAGGCCCTAAACGAACTCAATTAGACAAAAACACTTAGAGGAAATATTTCAAAACTTGGCAAAATTGGGCTCAAACCATTTTGCAGTCGTTTTGTTGTCAAGAAATGAAAATGTTCAAATTACAAATCTATTAGACAAATTGAATCTTGAATCCTTCCTTAAATCCATCTAAGAACATGTCCCCATGTCTAATTGACATGTTGAGAGAGGAAGAAGATCAAATTGAATAAATCTCACAAGTTAAAATTTACTAGTTCGTACTATAAAAGCCTGCAAGCCATTTTCTTAAAATTGACCCCTTAAACTTTATCGAAATAAAAATTAATGATCTCTATGTAAAGAGGACGTTGAGATATTTCCAGAAATTCCTCATTTTCCCAAAACTGAGCTCTCTAACCAATTTATGGCCTTATGAAGTTTTTCTTCCTTGGCATCAAAAATTGGGAAAACCTTGTAGGCCAAGAGCCCGAATTTTCCCCTTAAACACTTTGGAATTTTTTTGGAATTTTTTCAAGTTTTACCCACCACCACGTAACTAATCGGTGATGCCACTTGGCATCAAGAGGCATCAGTGGATGAGTGAGTCCATTTGCCTTTTTGTGTTTCGAAAAATTTTGGGAAAATTTTCCATGTTTTCTCCAATGTCCCTCTGACCCGCAATCAATCAGGAGTAGCCACGCGGCATGAGGAGCCAGGTGGAGGTGTAGGTTAGTTTTACCCTCTTAGCACTTTGGGGCATTAAACAAAATTTCTCCCCGTTTCTCCGCTTTCCCGCATTGGCTTAGGTGATGCCACGTGTCCCTTGTGGCTTGTGGACTTACGGGTGCAATGTTGGCTTTTCACCCCATGTGGGAAAGTTTCCCAAATGTCTCTCAGTTGCCCTGCTCTCCCCACGCTGGCTTGAGAAGCACCACATGTCCCTCATGGAATTGTGGACCCATGGGTGAACAGTGCAAAGTAATTTTTTTCCCCACGTGAGAAATGTTCCAAAAGTCTCTCCACAACCCTCCAACCCGCCCTTTCGAGAAAATTTTCACCCCTAGGCTGGCAGGCCCACTCTTGGGGAAAATTTTCACCCCAAGGCTCACTGGCCCATAACTCAAAAAAATACGAGGATTTAGGAGGACTTCTTTATATCAATGGAAAGGTGAGGAAATGCGCTATCTAATGGGAATGATTTAGGGAATTTTTTAATGCATTAAGTGTGAGAAAAATCAATTTAAAAATTTAAGCATGTTAGAGGGTGGGTATGATAAGGAATTACCCTCTAAACCTAATTGAACCTTCTAACCCTAAATTTTGGACCTTATGAGCTCTTATAATTGTTAAGAAAATAAAAGTATGTTCTAGTGGATTAGAATTGTTTTGGAACTTGTTAGTGATAGTTGTTTCCTTGTAACTTTTCGTAGACTCTTCTTATAAAAAATAAATTAAAAAATAAAATAAAATTATTCCATAATTTTCCTAACTATTCCTAGGTTGTTCTTGGGTCTCAAGTGGGTTGTATTTAGCGGGCATTATAGTTTGACCAAGATTTAGAATACAAATGTTCCCCTAATTTATGTAAAAAGTGCCCGATGGTTCGTCATGGGATAGGTAGTTTTGTGGGATCCATCTAGGAGTGAAAATTAAACACTTTGTGATTCTCCCATGCTTGGGAGGTAGGTTGTGTTGTTGGGGTTGTCATTATTGAAATGGAGGAATTGGGGTGCTGCCCTATGAGACGTTGGTTATGGTCACTACGCAACAACAATATCTCTGCAGATCGGGCCGATCCTAGAGGACACGAAAAGATGGTTGATCCGGAGGATCGAGATCTAGTGTTCTCTATTTTTGCTAGAGAGTTTTAAAATGGAATGATGGTATCTACTTATGCGGTGCGGGATGGTTTGGTCTCTTACGAGCTACTAGTCCTCAATCCCCACAATCGGGAGTGGCCTCTCCTTCTATTTTAGGGATGTCTAACCTAAGTAAAGTGAAGGAGAACAGAGAATAACTAATGATAGAAGCATTAGAGCATGACTATTATGTGTACTATAGTTTTCATTGGATTGGCCCAAATTGAAGATTCTTTTGAAGAAAATATATGGAAAAAATGGTTTGATGAAGAGCGTTTCTCTAAAGGAAAATTGGAAGTTGTGTTGGATCTAGAAGAACATGTCTCTGAAAAAATCATCAAGATGTTAAGTGAAAAGTTGACTCCCTCTTTGATCGATCCCGATTCTTCTAAGATCTTGTAGTTTTGGGAAGGTCATCGGTATAAAGATTACAGATAACATGAGTTTTGGCATACATGAGGACCATCATGATTATGATTAAGCTGATGGTTGGAGCCTATTTCATAATAGAAAATATAAATTCAAGTAGATATTCTTTCTTTCTTTCTTTCTTTTGGGATGTCATTTGGTCATGTTTTTGTTGTGTTTTTACTACAACTTTATTCTTGTTCTGGTTTTGCTGCTTTTGATGCTTTTATGCATATTTTGGCCTTGGCCTTTCTCTATTGGGGAAGGGATCATAGAAAAAAACCTTTACCCTTGATAATAAATATTCTACTCAATAATAATTACATAAATGTTTCCATAAATTTCACTTTATATATAGCAAAAAAATAGACAAATTGGTCAATCTAACATTAAAATTACAATAATTTTAGGATTGAACTACCTCATTCTTTATAAAAATTATATTTGGATGTTAACTTCATTTTATATTAATATAATATAACGCCCACATTTTACACACACAAATACAACACACATAATAACAGGATAAATGTTTTTGGCTTACATTGTTTTATACATAACATCACATAGGATCACTTAGGATAATGTATAACACATGAGACATTTATGTCACCATGGACCCACATATACAACATGAAACACATGATTCACATCAAGGCCACATTTCCAAAAGTTACAAAGTACGATAACGAACTACTACAATATACACTTACTCACAAGCACTTGCCACAACACATCATTGTTCATGGTGAGATATTTATTACAATCTTATTTTTTGATTTTTATTAGTTGACTATAATTGTGTAAATTAAAAATAACATGGGACCCTTCATTTCTTTATAACTAGGTTCATGTTTTTATTTAACATTTCACCTATAGTGGTTCCTTTAGAATTTGCTCATTTCTCTTGTGGAAATAACTTTATATAGCATGATTATGATTAGGAACGTATATACACACATGCGTCTTCAAAAATTTGACTTAAGAATTTGTTTGAAAGAGTCTTGTTTAATTAGTTTTGAAAAATACTCTTGTTAAAAGGAGCAAAATTCATATAAATAAAATAGAAAGTTTCTAGATCAATAAAAACCTATCCCGAATTCAATTCATAACATTTCTTAATGCTAACAATACACTCTTTTCATCTTCAAGTTATTACAACCAACTATGTAGGTTAACTAATTAAGTTGTATCATTCTTGATTCACAATCTATTGCTCCAATTAGGAATTCATATTTTCAAAATCATATTGCGCATGGAAAGGTACATTACACTTGTGTTCCCATTATAGAGACTTTTCTTTGATTTTAAGTGATGAGTTGCACATTTAAAACTACTTCTATTTCATCATCTTAATGATTTTATCTCAATATAGCAACAAGTTAATTACATGCTTCCACCAATAATATTGTACTTCCTGAGTAATACTAGGTTTAATATATTCCTATCTACACTAAGGGTTATACTAACGTTTACAAGTCCAACAAGTGTAATTTCCTTAACTCGTAAGACCTTTGCTACAACTGAAGTTATCCCATTCTCAAGGCCACATTTTATTATTTCATTAGCATCGGTGTTTAATCCAGATTTCTGCAAACAAAGCATATGATTATGCATCATATTTAGTTTTTATTCAATTTATTAGGTTGTTGTATTATTTGTTAAGATCTCCTTTATTACATTCATTTTATGATCACATTTGACATTTTAATTGGATTTGACATCGTTCAATGGTGTAACATTTTTAGTAACGGTTATTCCTTAGTTTAATCTTATTTACCCTTTTTACTAACTACATTTACGTGGTTACTTTGGTCCTATATTAACATCATTTTGGAACAAATGTAATTCCTATAACACTTACATATATTCAATGTTTAAATTTTACCTTTGCTAGACAAGGGGAACTATCGTGAGATCAAGGAATTATTAGGATTTAAGAGTGATTTAGATTCAAGATACCTCTTCCCATAAAAATCCTTCCATCATAGTACCCTATTTTTCCTGTTACACTTTGTTATAATTCAACAGTTCATTTAAGTAGATTTAATAGTTAAATGTCATTAAGTTCTTTTTTTTTGTTATACAAGAATTTATGTTGGCTCAAATTCTTGATTTCTCCATAAATAATTCGTATTTTTTTCTTTCTTAACAACAAGAGAATGCCTAAATCAATTATGAAGACTTAAAGCATTATTTTATTCCTAAACAATATCTTATTTATCTTCTTGAAACTATTGAAAGCCTTCTAAACAATACTAAAAATGAAATTCCATTGAACTCTTGCCTATAAATTCATACGAGGTGTTCATAATTTAAAAATTTATTTTATAAAATAGTAATAAATAATATACATTTTATAGATTAAAAATGTGGAAAAATACAGAAAATCTTTATGATTTTACCATATCTAGTAAATATGATGTCAATATCTAGGTTCTTGGCTTCAATATATATACATGAAATAGTAGATCACGTATGTTTTGGGAGATTGTTTGCATGGTTTATAAAAGTTAGTAATTTTGTTTTAAAAATGGATACATTATAGCATTAATGAAATAATATAAGCTATAATAAAGGGTGGTAACAAACATTCATGGCTTAATAGTCATGAATGTTGAAAATTAAAGGTCTTTGAATTACGCTTTTGTTAGAATTTAATGCAGATAATATCAAGCCTCATAAAGAATTGAAAACTCCACCTTCCCACTCCGTTAACTACCCGCGACTTGCATTTATTTTATTTGGCCCTTGAATATATATTGATTGTTGAAATTGCGTTTGAAACTTTCCTAACACCATATATATCCATATATATATATATATATATATACGGAAATGGTAAAAATACAAAGGGTGATATATATAAATATATATGCATCAACATAATAAAGTGAGAGAGAAAAGAGAGAAGAGCAATAGCCTGAAGGAAAAGAAAAAAAAAAGAAAGAGGGAAGGAGAGAAAGTGAAGTAGCACAAAATAAATAGAACAGAAAATAGAAAGGGGAATATTTTGAAAATAGATGTGTGTAGCAACACGAGAAGAAAATTTTTGTAAGAAGAAAAAAAAGAAGATTTGGACACACAAAGAAACAAATTGAAAAATAGATCATCAGCTGTAAGATTGTAAAATTTATCGAATTATTATAATATATTATGTGTATGTGTTTTATTTGTATTTTTAGTTGTGTCTTTCCCTTACTGGTTGCATTTGGCACTAAATTTTGTCTACGGTTTGCTATCATAGCAAACAAAAAACTTAATAGTTAGTGGATTTGTCTTTTTATTTTTGTGTTAAGTTATAATGGATTCCAACATCAAATCATGGCAACAACCCCAATATTTGATGGGAAAAATTATGATATCTCGGTGTATTAAAATGAAAACTTTGTTATCATCTCCAGAGATATGTGAATTGGTTGAAGGAGGCTATACTGAGAGGTAGTAGACCAGACTACATTCAATGCATTGACACCAACACAAAAGAATGCTTTGAAGTAAAATAGAAGGAAGGATGCAAAGATTTTAAGCTACATCTAGAATGCAGTCCTTGATTCATTATTTTCAAGGATAACATCGTGGATTAACTCCAAGCCAAGATGGGATACCCCGCATAGTGATTTTCAAGGAAGTGATAAGGTGAAATTTGTAAGATTGTAAATTCTAAGGAGAGAGTTTTAAACTCTTCTCATGAAAGACTCAGAGTCTATCAATGACTTCTTTACAAGGACTATGGCCATTGTCAATCAGATGAGGACAGATGGTGATGTGGTAGAAGAACACACAATCATAGATAAGGTATTGAAAATCCTTCCGTAGATTTCACCCAAAGATGATGGTAGCCATATAAGATTTTAAGGACTTAAAATAAATGAGTGTTGATGAGTTAATGAGTAGAAGTATAATATTCTACCATTAGGAAACATTTCCAAAATGGATATAAGTTGAATCTTGATAATGGAGAATGTGATTTATATGATAAAGGTGGAAGCAAGAAGTTTATTGGAATAGTGCATATGAC
The DNA here is from genome assembly GCA_018340775.1 of Taxus wallichiana var. yunnanensis. NCBI lineage: Eukaryota > Viridiplantae > Streptophyta > Pinopsida > Cupressales > Taxaceae > Taxus > Taxus wallichiana. Next base: position 383,311,215 of record CM031241.1, read on the forward strand.
ACATAACACAATGTTCCCTTTGAGGATCCAAAGTGTAGTAGGCATAACAATGTTTAAAACAATATCCATATATCAATCCACACTCTAGCATCTCGGTATGGGAATTTGAGTCTGGTTTATTGAATGTTCTTTATAATAAGAAAATGGTTAAAGAATTACCTCATATTCAACAACAAGACAAGGTTTATGATGAATGCATATTAGGGAAGAAAAATAGAAATAATTTTCCCTTAGCTAAATCATGTAGATCAACCTCACCTCTTGACCTTATACAATTAGATTTATGTGGTCCCATGAAAACTTCCTCCATGAATAACATTTCATATTTCACTACTTTCATAGATGACATCGATATGATGTCATGGGGATTTTTTCTAAAAAATAACTCGGAAACATCTAAGGTATTTAAATAGTTCAAGGCCATGGTTAAAAAGTACAGTGGCCATTATATAAAGACATTGAGAAGTGATGGAAGGAGAGAGTAGATATCAAATGATATTTTAAACTTCTATAAGGAGCACAAGATCGAGAAGAAATTTACAACAAGGTATACACCTCAATAAAATTGTGTAGTAAAGAGGAAGAATAGAACCATTCAAGAAATGGACAAAAGTGTGTTGAAAGATAGAGGATTGTCAATGAATTCTTGGCAAAAGGAGTTGGGACAAAAGTATATCTATTGAATATATGTCTGACGAAGAGTGTGAGGAATAATATACCTCAAGAATCATGGAGTGGAAGAAAACTAATTGTTAAACACTTGAGAATTTTTAGATGTGTGCCGTACGCACATGTGCCAAAGAAAAGGAGATCAAAATGGGATAACAAAGGATAAAAGAGCATTTTCATTGGATATTGTGAGAAATCTAAAGCTTAGAAATTGTGTAATCCAGTTACTAAAGATCCGTTAATCACTTGGAGATGTTTAATTCATTGAGGAGGCATCTTCGGAAGATGCACAAGAAGTGGATCAGCCACAAAAAAATTTAAATGCACATATCATTGTGCCAAAAGCACTAGATGGAAAAGAAAACAATGTACCAAGTTGGAAACCCATTTCTCAAAGTGGTGAATCCTCAAATGCAAGCATACAACAAACCATGCAAGGACCGAGAAAATGAGGAATCTTCATCATCATCAGACTCATTGCAGTAGCAAGGTCAAATGAGTAATGTTCAAGAGATCTATGATCGTTAAGGTATGAATAAAATGAAGATGAAATTATAATTTTTTTTTTACTTTTATTAGTAGTTGATCTAATTTATTTTGAAGAAGATATTAAAATAAAAATATTGTGTGAAGCAATGGAGGAATAAATGCATGCAATAGAAAAGAATGGAATATTGGAGTTAGCGAGATCTTCGAGAAGGAAAGAAAGTCATTGAGTCAAGTGGGTTTATAAATTCAGATACTCTTGAAGGAAAAATTGAAAGACACGAGGAAATATTTTTCATCAAAGGCTATACAAAAATTCTGGACATGATTACAATGTGACATTTTGTCTAGTAGCAGGTTAGAGATCTGAGAATAATTATTACCATAGTTTTTCATCATAAGTGGAAAGTGCATCAAATGGATGTCAAGTCAACTTTTCTGAATGGAGTGTTATAAGAAGATGTGTATGTGCACCAACAACCTAGTTAAGAAATCCCAAGGCATGAAACAAAGGTGTACAAACTGAAAAAGAGCTTTGTCAGGTTTGAAACAAGTACCAAGATCTTGGCATAGTAGGATTGATTGCTATCTAAATAGTAATATATTTAGCAAAAGCAATGGTGAGCCTACACTCTACGTCAAAGAAAAAAAATGGAGAGATGTTAATTGTTTTTATATATAGATGATTTGATTTTTACTTGAAATGCAAGAAAGGAAATAGATAAATCTAAATTATACATGAAGAATGAATTTGAGATGACTGATTTAGGATTGTTGAAGTATTTTCTTGGTATTAAAGTCAAGAAAATAGATAAGGGAATTTTTATATGTCAAGAAAAGTATGCAAAATAAATCTTGCAAAGATTTAGAATGTTGGATTACAAACCAACATCTATACCACCATAAATATGTCTTAAATTGACCAAATAAGATTACAACAATGATGTGGATCCTACAAGGTACAAAAGAATTGTAGGAAGATTAGTGTATTTAATTGCAACAAGAGTAGATATAATGTATGCGATTAGTTTGATTTCCGTTTATGTAGACACCAAAAGAGTCTCACTTTGGTAAGTAAGGAAGTGTATTATGAGGTGTGTGAATTGAAGAATGAATTATGGAATTTTACATGATCTTGATAATGGTTTTCAATTAGTTGTATATACAAACAATGATTGGGTATGAAACCTTGATGATAGAAAGAGCACATCTGGATATGTTTTCAATGTTGGATCAAGAGCCATTTCATGGCATTCACAGAAATAGACCGTATTTTCTTTATCTAATGTTGAAGAAAATTATATTATAGAAAACTCTTCCACTTGTCGATGATTTGGTTACAAATAATCCTCTCATATTTGCAAGAAAAAAATAGGGAGGTTTTGTTTTTATTGTGATAATATGTCTTTGATTGCATTATCTAAGAATCTATTTTTCATGGCAAAAACAAACATATTGTAATTAGATATCATTTTATTCATGAATTGGTGGAGAAAAGAGAAATTGAGCTCAATTTTTGTAGGTCAAACTAATAACTAGCTAGCATTTTTAACAAACCTTTTTCAAAGGAAATATATGAGTATTTGAGAGAAAATTTGGGCATCATAGATGGATTACCTAACTCCAGAGATTAATTTTGTTTGGCTTGAGATTAATGGGGACTATCGAATTAAGGGGAGTGTCGATTTCAAACTCCTCCTTTCTGCTCCATCAACTACACGTGACTGCGTATATGTTTTATTTGGTTTTTGAATATATAATGGTTGTTGATATTTCTTATGAAACTACCCATGCACCATTTCCACGTGGCTCTATTCCATGAGCCATCATCATCTCTCATCCCCATGGACTTAAAATCCCCGAGATTAATTTCTTTGCATTATATTTGGGTCAAGGTTTATTTGCATGGGTCATTTTAAAGTGACTTGTTATATGTTGCAATATATATTATTTTGGGTAAAAAATTTTGGGGCTTTATTTTCCTGTAGAAAAAGTAAAAATACTTTTATATATATATATGGAAACGGTAAAATTAAAAGGGGAATATATATATATATATATATATATATATATATATATATATATATATATATGGAGCAGCATAATAAAGTGATAGAGAATAGAGAGAAGAGCAACAAATCAAAGGAGAAGAAGAAAATGAGAGAAAATGCGGTAGTACAAAAAAATAGAGAGAGAAAATAGAAAGGGGAATATTTTGCAAAAATATGTGCGAAGAAGCATAGAAGAATTTTTTTGTAAGAAAAAGAAAATAATATTTAGAAACAAGAAGATAAAAAAATTGAAAAATAGAGCAACAACTCTAAGATTGTAAAATTTCTAAAATTAATATGTAACGACCCAAAATCACACACACAAACAACGCAGTAAAAGACAGGATAATTTTTTTTTTTGACTTACTTCCACACATAACATGATGCAACATTTCGTCACCAAGGGTACAACTAACACTGTGAACAACTTGATACAAGGATGGCCATAAAGGCAGCACGGAAACATTCACATCTTTCAAGGACAATTTACTTTTCTTTTAGACATGACAACATAGAAGTCCAACCACAAAACAAACTTACAGTTAGGGCCAACCACAATGAGATATTCTTGGGGTTTATTTATTTTAAAAGGACATCTTGTAATGCTTAGCTTACGTTTTCAAGGAGGCTCAAGATATGATTCGTATAATTCAACTTGCCAAGCCAAGTTTATTCTTTTTACACTGAGTCATCATCTTTAATCTTCTCTATTAAGACATTCATTTGCTTAATTCGTTTATTTAGAGAAATGGGTAATTTAATTTCACAAGGCCATCTATTAACACTTACGCTACTAGAACTTGTCCATGCCCATATGACAACATGGGTTCACGTTCAACAACTTAAGAGAAAAATTACAAGGTACCTTGGATAAAGTTAAGGAAGGAGGTCAAATGAGTTCATCCTTGAGACATCATTAGTTCTTACTTGAGGTTCAATTGGAGCTTGAGGTTTTATACGTAATTATTAACGCTCTTACTTAGGCTTCAACCGAAAGAGCTTATCAAGAGGGAGCTACTTACTTTTAAATAGGATGAGAGATAAATTGAGTGGTTTCTAAATTTTCTTCTCTTACTTTTAAATCTTATTAGAAACTAACCATTGTTTTCCTTTAAGCTTGTTTTAAGCGTTCACATAAAAGAGTAGTGTTTACTAGTTCGATTAGGGATAACACGTTATATAAAAACACTTCGCAAGGATAGTCTCACTCTTGATTACTTAAGGCATTTTTGTTTTCAAGGGGATCTAAACCACAACATATTTCTTTGAATAAAAATTTTAGGTAACTTCACGTAAGGAAAAATCCACCCCATTAAAACTTACATATAACACATCAATATAAGGTCTTAGAAAGATTTAAATTTACACTTAATTCTCAAGATCCAAGTTTTACAATGCTTACGCCAATGAAAGGATTGAATAACATTTCCCACAAAGATAAGTTACCGGTTTTACCTACGAAGGACAAGATAACATCTTCATGCAATTTAACAACCCAAGGAAAGAGGTCTTCTAAATTACTTTGCAATCACTATTACAAAATTTAGCTCACATTGGACATTTTTACAAGGAATTTCATAAATTACACGATGAAACCTTTACAAATCTTTCCTTTAATCTACTCACACAATCCATCCGCAAAATACTAGGTGGAATCGAGTTCACGAGACCGAGCATGTTAAGGACTACAAACAAAAACATCATGCTACTTTTAACAATATCATGAAAGGAAACTTTCTATATTCTAGAAAAGGATTGAGACTCTCACTACAAGTCAAATTCTTAAGACAAAATAAAATTTTCACCATGCAAACTAAGGGAGGTCATGTGTTGCGAGCTTAGGAACAACGTCTCTATAAAGCAACAAGAGTTCAACAACCAATCGGTAAGACCATAGGCCTTAAAATTTAAAAACAAAATGTGGAGTGTATTGGGATTTCAGTCATGTAATACTATAGATTACATGATGGAAATATAATACTTCCCACCGATCTAAAATTCATAGGAAAATACAAAATTACCATTGCGATCATTTCTCACTTATACGACAATAGTTTATTAATTATTCAAGAAGGGCCATAAGATATATCTAAAGGTCGAATGTATGGGGATTTTAATCATGTAATCATGATGATTATATGATTGAAATCTAATACTATCAACCTATAATACCCTACCTACCAAGAGCATCCACAATTAATACTAACAAAATGTTTGAAATAGGCATTGCCTAGTAGTCAAGTGACTGCGATATCCAAACAAGGAACAACAAAAAGACTTGAAACTACCCAAGTCCGTCATGGAAGTTGGCATTCTAAATATCCATCCAAATTTCATAGTACTTTAAATCCATCATCCTTCTTATGTAATTTTATAATTTCGATTTATAAAAATTTAAAAAGAAAATCATTATTTTCTCATCACAATATTTTCTTAATGTAACCATCATTACCATACCCAAGTCACCCTTATATATATTTACATATACCACCAACAATAGTTAACAAACTTAACAACAAAATTCCGTCATAACACAACCAGATAATCATGATTACATCTACAAGCCAAAGAAACAAATCCGGATAGCCACGTACCAAACTTGTTCATAATAATAGAGAGTTCTGAGATAATCATCAGCAAGCCATTCTACTGCAAGGTTCATGACCAAGTTACCAAAATTCATATTATAACAACATGAAAACCAAACTTTAATCATAAAGGAATTTAGAACTACTTTTCATTTTTTATTAAAGAGTTTCACATGCTAGCCGCAACAATAAAGTTGTTATTAAAAATAGCTATTTTTAATTAGATCCCTGCCCCAACTTACTTTCCGTCTAACCTAAAGGAAAGGGCAGTCATTATTGTGTATGGTGAATAAGAGCTCAAAGATCCAACTAACTAGCTGTAATAAGCCTGAACCCACAAATATTCGAGAAGCCATAATTGGCTATACATGTAGGTTCGGGTTTCCATTCACAGTAAAATAAAAACAACACTACTCCAACGGTATTTAATTATTAGAATTTGAATTTGATAAGGTAAACGAAATTTACTTTAAAACAATCGAAACATACTAGAGGATTGAATTCCCATGATCACTCACGTTACCATGCAATCCTACTACAGTTCGCATGAATTAAGGTAGATTCTATTTACCTTAATCATCTTTAATCCTCATTAAAAAAAAAAAAAAGCATGGTTTGAGCTAGAAGATATATTTCCTTAAATGTAAGCGTAAAATTTCACAAACCCATAGTATGCTAAAAAAAAAACCCCAATTAGATTTATGGATTAAAATTCCTTGGTAATGAAACTACAAGTTGACTACCAAGAAGGTCAAGCGACCATCCCCATAATAGTCTTCTCAAAATAATAATCTAGAGAAGCTCCCATAAAAAAAACAAAACGTTACATCCCATCTTGAAAAATCAAGTATCTCTGAAAAACTATTACAAGTAAGCATCTGGGTGAGACCCGTAGTTTCTTTATAATATATAAGAAAAAGATGGAACCCAAATAAAAATTGTAACCACCTAATTATAAATGGTTATCGATTTATTCGATCACACTAAAATCAAAGAAGGAGATCTCTGTCCCCCTTTTTTTCTATTTTATTTATTCGATATTGCAACTAGTAGAGCTCGCAAAGCATTACAAAAGTGCAGTAAGCCCTTTAACACATATTTCATCCATAGATTTCTACTCAAAGGGAGAACATCAACACCCGAAGGCACTCTTAATTAAAACCCAGTTTAAAACAAGACACACAAGAGGAACCATTGCAGGGATTGTGTTTATACAAGCACAAAGTGGAATAAGTTGTAGAGAGAGCAAAAAGGATGCTCCAAGCAGTACCATTCGAACATGAAAATATTTCATTTCAGAAATTTTTAAAGCTAGTAGATGTTAGATTAGGTAGTGCTTAACATGCCTGATTTCCAGTCTCTACCAAATTAAGGACACCTCCTAGAGCAGCAATAACTATAACGATCCCCAATCTCGAATCAGAGGATACCTAGAAGAAAACAAGAAACCCAACTGTAGAAAATGGGTGAACTGAGAAGAGGCACACAAGCATTACCCAACCTCAAGATTTGATCGAGATTCTTCCATGTTAAATTCACCACCTGGACAGAAGCGACTTTCCAAAATGAAAAGGCAAGACAGCTCAACTAAAACTTTATCTCGTTCTTCTACTACAGTTGCAAGGTTTTGCAACAACCACGATCACGACGTGTGTCGCGTGTAACTGCAGAACATCGGGATCATAGAGGTGTTCATAATTTAAAAATTTATTTTATAAAATAGTAATAAATAATATACATTTTATAGATTAAAAATGTGGAAAAATATAGAAAATCTTTATGATTTTACCGTATCTAGTAAATATGGTGTCAATATCTAGGTTCTTGGCTTCAATATATATACATGAAATAGTAGATCACGTATGTTTTGGGAGATTGTTTGCATGGTTTATAAAAGTTAGTAATTTTGTTTTAAAAATGGATACATTATAGCATTAATGAAATAATATAAGCTATAATAAAGGGTGGTAACAAACAGTCATGGCTTAATAGTCATGAATGTTGAAAATTAAAGGTCTTTGAATTACGCTTTTGTTAGAATTTAATGCAGATAATATCAAGCCTCATAAAGAATTGAAAACTCCACCTTCCCACTCCGTTAACTACCCGCGACTTGCATTTATTTTATTTGGCCCTTGAATATATATTGATTGTTGAAATTGCGTTTGAAACTTCCCCAACACCACCTTCCACATGGCTCTATTTCGTGAGCCATCCTCCTGTCTCATCCCCACAGACTTCAAAGTCACGGACTAATTTTTTTGCATTATATTTTCAAATCCAATTTTATTTGTGGGTCATTTTAAAGTGGCATGTTATTATATGTTACAATATATATTATTTGAGGTATTATTTTGTGTAGTAAAAGTATATATATATATATATATATACATATACTAAGGCAATGGTAAAAATACAAAGGGTGATATATATAAATATATATGCATCAACATAATAAAGTGACAGAGAAAAGAGAGAAGAGCAATAGCCTGAAGGAAAAGAAAAAAAAAAAGAAAGAGGGAAGGAGAGAAAGTGAAGTAGCACAAAATAAATAGAACAAAAATAGAAAGGGGAATATTTTGCAAATAGATGTGTGTAGCAACACAGAGGAAATTTTTGTAAGAAAAAAAAAAGAAGATTTGGACACAAGAAGAGAAACAATTGAAAAATAGAGCAGCAGCTCTAAGATTGTAAAATTTATCGAATTAATATAATATATTATGTGTGTGTGTTTTATTTATATTGTCTGGTTGTGTATTTCCCTTATTGGTTGTATTTGACACTAAATTTTGTCAACAGATTTGCTATCATAGCAAACAAAAACTTAATAGTTAGTGGATTTGTCTTTTTATTTTCTGTGTTAAGTTATAATGGCTTCCAACATCAAATCATGGAAACAACCCCCAATATTTGATGGGAAAAATTATGATATCTGGTGTATTAAAATGAAAACTTTGTTATCATCTCAAGAGATATGTGAATTGGTTGAAGGAGGCTATACAGAGGTAGTAGACCAGACTACATTCAATGCATTGACACAAACACAAAAGAATGCTTTGAAGGAAAATAGAAGAAAGGATGCAAAGGCTTTAAGCTACATCTAGAATGCAGATCCTTGATTGAGTATTTTCAAGGATAACATCGGATTAACTCCAAGCCGGGATGGGATACCTGCATAGTGATTTTCAAGAAAGTGATAAGGTGAAATTTGTAAGATTGTAGATGCTAAGGAGAGAGTTTGAAACTCTTCTCATGAAAGACTCAGAGTCTATAAATGACTTCTTTACAAGGACTATGACCATTGTCAATCGGATGAGCATAGATGGTGATGTGGTAGAAGAACACACAATCATAGATAAGGTATTGAGAATCCTTCCGTAGATTTCACCTAGTGATGGTAGCCATATAAGATTTTAAGGACTTAAAATAAATGAGTGTTGATGAGTTAATGAGTAGAAGTATAATATTCTACCATTAGGAAACATTTTCAAAATGGATATAAGTTGAATCTTGATAATGGAGAATGTGATTTATATGATAAAGGTGGAAGCAAGAAGTTTATTGGAATAGTGCATATGACACATAACACAATGTTCCCTTTGAGGATCCAAAGTGTAGTAGGCATAACAACGTTTAAAACAATATCCATATATCAATCCACACTCTAGCATCTCAGGTATGGGAATTTGAGTCCTGGTTTATTGAATGTTCTTTATAATAAGAAAATGGTTAAAGAATTACCTCATATTCAACAACAAGACAAGGTTTATGATGAATGCATATTAGGGAAGAAAAATAGAAATAATTTTCCCTCGGCTAAATCATGTAGATCAACCTCACCTCTTGACCTTATACAATTAGATTTATGTGGTCCCATGAAAACTTCCTCCATGAATAACATTTCATATTTCACTACTTTCATAGATGACATTGATATGATGTCATGGGGATTTTTTAAAAAATAACTCGGAAACATCTAAGGTATTTAAATAGTTCAAGGCCATGGTTAAAAAGTACAAGGGCCATTATATAAAGACATTGAGAAGTGATGGAAGGAGAGAGTATATATCAAATGATATTTTAAACTTCTATAAGGAGCACAAGATCGAGAAAAATTTACAACAAGGTATACACCTCAATAAAATGGTGTAGTAAAGAGGAATAATAGAACCATTCAAGAAATGGACAAAAGTGTGTTGAAAGCTAGAGGATTGTCAATGAATTCTTGGCAAAAGGAGTTGGGACAAAAGTATATCTATTGAATATATGTCCTACAAAGAGTGTGAGGAATAAGATACCTCAAGAATCATGGAGTGGAAGAAAACTAATTGTTAAACACTTGAGAATTTTTAGATGTGTGCCGTACGCACATGTGCCAAAGAAAAGGAGATCAAAATGGGATAACAAAGGATAAAAGAGCATTTTCATTGGATATTGTGAGCAATCTAAAGCTTAGAGATTGTGTAATGCAGATTCTAAAGATCCGTTAATCACTTGAGATGTTTAATTCATTGAGAGGCATCTTCGGAAGATGCACAAGAAGTGGATCAGCCACAAAAAATGTAAATGCACATGTCATTGTGCCAAAAGCACTAGATGGAAAAGAAAACAATGTACCAAGTTGGAAACCCATTTCTCAAAGTGGTGAATCCTCAAATCAAGCATACAACAAACCATGCAAGGACCGAGAAAATGAGGAATCTTCATCATCATCGGACTCATTGCGTGTAGCAAGGTCAAATGAGTAATGTTCAAGAGATCTATGATCGTTAAGGTATGAATAAAATGAAGATGAAATTATAATTTTTTTTTACTTTTATTAGTAGTTGATCTAATTTATTTTGAAGAAGATATTAAAATAAAAATATTGTGTGAAGCAATGGAGGAATAAATGCATGCAATAGAAAAGAATGGAATATTGGAGTTAGCGGATCTTCGAGAAGGAAAGAAAGTCATTGGAGTCGAGTGGGTTTATAAATTCAAGACTACTCTCAAAGGAGAAATTTAAAGACACGAGGAAATATTTTTCATCAAAGGCTATACAAAAATTCCTGGACATGATTACAATGTGACATTTTGTCTAGTAGCGAGGTTAGAGAAGCTGAGAACAATTATTACCATAGTTTTTCATCATAAGTGGAAAGGGCATCAAATGGATGTCAAGTCAACTTTTCGAATGGAGTGTTATAAGAAGATGTGTATGTGCACCAACAACCTAGTTAAGAAATCCCAAGGCATGAAACAAAGGTGTACAAACTAAAAAGAGCTTTGTCCAGTTTGAAACAAGTACGAAGATCTTGGCATAGTAGGATTGATTGCTATCTCGAATAGTAATATATTTAGCAAAAGCAATGGTGAGCCTACACTCTACGTCAAAGAAAAAAATGGAGAGATGTTAATTGTTTTTATATATAGATGATTTGATTTTTACTTGAAATGCAAGAAAGGAAATAGATAAATCTAAATTATACATGAAGAATGAATTTGAGATGACTGATTTAGGATTGTTGATGTATTTTCTTGGTATTAAAGTCAAGAAAACAGATAAGGGAATTTTTATATGTCAAACAAAGTATGCAAAATAAATCTTGCAAAGATTTAGAATGTTGGATTACAAACCAACATCTATACCACCATAAATATGTCTTAAATTGACCAAAGAAGATTACAACAACGATGTGGATCCTACAAGGTACAAAAGAATTGTAGGAAGATTAGTGTATTTAATTGCAACAAGAGTAGATATAATGTATGCATTAGTTTGATTTCAGTTAATGTAGACACCAAAAGAGTCTCATTGGTAAGTAGGAAGTGTATTATTAGGTGTGTGAATTGAAGAATGAATTATGGAATTTTACATGATCTTGATAATGGTTTTCAATTAGTTGTATATACAAACAATGATTGGGTATGAAACCTTGATGATAGAAAGAGCACATCTGGATATGTTTTCAATGTTGGATCAAGAGCCATTTCATGGCATTCACAGAAATAGACTGTATTTTCTTTATCTAATGTTGAAGCAAATTTTATTATAGAAAACTCTTCCACTTGTCAAATGATTTGGTTAAAAATAATCCTCTCATATTTGCAAGAAAAAAAAGGGAGGTTTTGTTTTATATTGTGATAATATGTCTTCGATTACATTATCTAAGAATCTAGTTATTCATGGCAAAAACAAACATATTGTAATTAGATATCATTTCATTTGTGAATTGGTGGAGAAAGGAGAAATTGAGCTCAATTTTTGTAGGTCAAACTAATAACTAGCTAGCATTTTTAACAAACCTTTTCAAAGGAAATATATGAGCATTTGAGAGAAAATTTGGGCGTCATAAATGGACCACCTAACTCCAGAGATTAATTGTTGTTTGGCTTGAGATTAATGGGGAGTGTCGATTTCAAACTCCTCCTTCCTACTCCATCAACTACACGTGACCTGCATATGTTTTATTTGGTTTTTGAATATATAATGGTTGTTGATATTTCTTATGAAACTACCCATGCACCATTTCCACGTGGCTCTATTCCATGAGCCATCGTCATCTCTCATCCCCATGGACTTCAAAGCCCCAAGACTAATTTCTTTGCATTATATTTGGGTCAAGGTTTATTTGCATGGTCATTTTAAAGTGACTTGTTATATGTTGCAATATATATTATTTTGGGTAAAAACTTTGGGGCTTTATTTTCTGTAGAAAAAGTAAAAATACTTTTATATATATATATATGGAAACGGTAAAATTAAAAGGGGAATATATATAAAATATATATGGAGCAGCATAATAAAGTGATAGAGAATAGAGAGAAGAGCAACAACTCAAAGGAGAAGAAGAAATGAGAGAAAATGCAGGTAGTACAAAAAAATAGAGGAGAAAATAGAAAGGGAATATTTTGCAAATAGTTGTGTGCGAAGCACGAAGAATTTTTGTAAGAAAAAGAAAAGAATATTTGGACACAAGAAGAGAAACAATTGAAAAATAGAGCAACAACTCTGAGATTGTAAAATTTCTCAAATTAATATGTAATGACCCAAAATCACACACACAAACAACGCAACAGGAAAAGACTTACTTCCACACATAACATGCAACATTTCGTCACCAAGGGTACAACTAACACCGTGAACAACTTGATACAGGATGGCCATAAAGGTAGCACGGAAACATTCACATCTTTCAAAGACAATTTACTTTACTTTTAGACATGACAACATAGAAGTCCAACCACAAAACAAACTTACAGTTAGGGCCAACCACAATGAGAATATCTTGGGGTTTATTTATTTTAAAAGGACATCTTGCAATGCTTAGCTTACATTTTCAAGGAGGCTCAAGATATGATTCATATAATTCAACTTGCCAAGCCAAGTTTATTCTTTTTACACTGAGTCATCATCTTTAATCTTCTCTATTAAGACATTCATTTTCTTAATTCGTTTATTTAGAGAAATGGGTAATTTAATTTCACAAGGCCATCTATTAACACTTACGCTACTAGAACTTGTTCATGCCCATATGACAACATGGGTTCACGTTCAACAACTTAAGAGAAAAATTACAAGGTACCTTGGATAAAGTTAAGGAAGGAGGTAAAATGAGTTCATCCTTGAGACATCATTTGTTCTTACCGAGGTTCAATTGGAGCTTGAGGTTTTATACGTAATTATTAATGCTCTTACTTAGGATTCACTAAAAGAGCTTATCAAGAGGGAGCTACTTACTTTTAAATAGGTGAGAGATAAATTGAGTGGTTTCTAAATTTTCTTCTCTTACTTGTTAAATCTTATTAGAAACTAACCATTGTTTTCCTTTAAGCTTGTTTTAAGCGTTCACCAAAAGAGTAGTGTTTACTAGTTCGAGTTAGGGATAACACGTTATATAAAAACACTTTGCAAGGATAGTCTCACTCTTGATTACTTAAGGCATTGTTGTTTTCAAGGGGATCTAAACCACAACATATTTCTTTGAATAAAACTTTCGGAGTAACTTCATAAGGAAAAAGCCACCCCATTAAAACTTACATATAACACATGAATATAAGGTCTTAGAAAGATTTAAATTTACACTTAATTCTCATGATCCAAGTTTTACAATGCTTACGCCAAAGGAAAGGATTGAATAACATTTCCCACAAAGATAAGTTACCAAATTACCTACGGAAGGACAAGATAACATCTTCATGCAATTTCTTAACAACCCAAGGCAAGAGGTCTTCTAAATTCCTTTGCAATCACTATTACAAAATTTACCTCACATTGGACATTTTTACAAGGAATTTCATTAATTGCACTTTGATGAAACCTTTACAACTCTTTCCTTTAATCTACTCGCACAATCCATCCGCACAAATACTAGGCTGGAATCGCCATTCGCGAGAACTGAGCATGTTAAGGACTACAAAAAAAAACATCATGCTACTTTTAACAATATCATGAAAGGAAATTTCTATATTCTAGAAAAGGATTGAGACTCTCACTAAAAGTCAAATTCTTAAGACAAAATAAAATTTTCACCATGCAAACTAAGGAGGTCATGTGTTGCAGTTAGGAACAACGTCTCTATAGCAACAAGAGTTCAACAACCAATCAGGTAAGACCATAGGCCTTAAAATTTAGAAACAAAATGTGGAGTGTATTGGGATTTCAGTCATGTAATACTATAGATTACATGATGGAAATATAATACTCAACCCACCGATCTAAAATTAATAGGGAAATACAAAATTACCATTGCGATCATTTCTCACTTATATGACAATAGTTTATTAATTATTGAAGAAGGGCCATACGATATATCCAAAGGTCGAATGTATAGGGATTTTAATCATGTAATCATGATGATTATATGATTTAAATCTAATACTATCAACCTATAATACCCTACCTACCAAGAGGCTCCACAATTAATACTAACAAAATGTTTGAAATAGGCATTGCCTAGTAGTCAAGTGACCTGAGATATCCAAACAAGGAACAACAAAAAGACTTGAAACTACCCAAGTCCGTCATGGAAGTTGGCATTCTAAATATCCATCCAAATTTCATAGTACTTTAAATCCATCATCCTTCTTATGTAATTTTATAATTTCGATTTATAAAAATTTTAAAAAGAAAATCATTATTTTCTCATCACAATATTTTCTTAATGTAACCATCATTACCATACCCAAGTCACCCTTATATATATTTACATATACCACCAACAATAGTTAACAAACTTAACAACAAAA
Organism: Taxus wallichiana var. yunnanensis; assembly: GCA_018340775.1. Taxonomy (NCBI): domain Eukaryota; kingdom Viridiplantae; phylum Streptophyta; class Pinopsida; order Cupressales; family Taxaceae; genus Taxus; species Taxus wallichiana. The sequence continues at coordinate 383,326,240 of CM031241.1, forward strand.
TTCCGTCATAACACAACCAGATAATCATGATTACATCTACAAGCCAAAGAAACAAATCCGGATAGCCACGTACCAAACTTGTTCATAATAATAGAGAGTTCTGAGATAATCATCAAAGAAGCCATTCTCTCGCAAGGTTAATGACCAAGTTACCAAAATTCATATTATAACAACATGAAAACCAAACTTTAATCATAAAGGAATTTAGAACTACTTTTCATTTTTATTAAAGAGTTTCACATGGTAGCAACAATAAAGTTTTTATTAAAAATAGCTATTTTTTAATCGGATCCTCGCCCAACTTACTTTCCTTCTAACCTAAAGGAAAGGGCGGTCATTATTGTGTATGGTGAATAAGAGCTCAAAGATACAACTAACTAGTCTGTAATATGCTTGAACCCATAAATATTCGAGAAGCCATAATTGGCTATACTGTGTAGGTTCGGGTTTCCATTCACACTAAAATAAAAACAACACTACTCAACGGTATTTAATTATTAGAATTTGAATTTGATAAGGTAAACGAAATTAACTTTAAAACAATCGAAACATACTAGAAGATTGAATTCCCATTATCACTCACGTTACCATGCAATCCTACTACTATAGTTCGCATGAATTAAGGTAGATTCTATTTACCTTAATCATCTCTAATCCTCATTAAAAAGAAAACCATGGTTTGAGCTAGAAGATAGATTTCCTAAAATGTAAGCGTAAAATTTCACAAACCCATAGCTGTCTAAAAAAAAAACCCCAATTAGATTTATGGATTAAAATTCCTTGGTAATGAAACTACAAGTTGACTACCAAGAAGGTCAAGCGACCATCCCCAATAATAGTCTTCTCAAAATAATAAGCTAGAGAAGCTCCCGTAAAAAAACAAAACGTTACATCCCATACTGAAAAACTGAAGTATCTCTGAAAAACTATTACAGTAAGCATCTGGGTGAGACCCATAGTTTCTTTATAATATATTAAAAAAAAGACGGAACCCAAATAAAAATTGTAACCACCTAATTATAAATGGTTATCGATTTATTCGATCACACTAAAATCAAAGAAGGAGATCTCTGTCCCCCTTTTTTTTCTATTTTATTTATTCGACTACAACTAGCAGAGCTCGCAAAGCATTACAAAAGTGTAGTAAGCCCTTTAACACATATTTCATCCATAGATTCCTACTCAAGGAGAACATCAACACTCAAGAAGGCACTCTTAATTAAAACCCGATTTAAAACAAGACACACAGAGGAACCATTGCGGGGATTGCGTTTATACAAGCACAAAGTGGAATAAGTTGTAGAGAGAGCAAAAGGGATGCTCCAAGCAGAGTACCATTCGAACATGAAAATATTTCATTTCAGAAATTTTAAAACTAGTAGATGTTAGATTAGGTAGTGCTTAACATGCCTGATTTCCAGTCTCTACCACCATGAGGACACCTCCTAGAGCAGCAACAACTATAACGATGCACAATCTCGAATCAGAGGATACCTAGAAGAAAACAAGAAACCCAAGCTCGTAGAAAATGGGTGAACCGAGAAGAGGCACACAAGCATTACCCAACCTCAAGATTTGATCGAGATTCTTCCATGTTAAATTCACCACAGAGACGATGAAGCGACTTTCCAAAATGAAAAGGCAAGACAGCTCAACTAAAACTTTATCTCGTTCTTCTACTACTGGTTGCAAGATTTTGCAACAACCGATCACGACGTGGTCGTGTTTAACCGTAACATCGGGATCATAGAGGTGTTCATAATTTAAAAATTTATTTTATAAAATAGTAATAAATAATATACATTTTATAGATTAAAAATGTGGAAAAATATAGAAAATCTTTATGATTTTACCGTATCTAGTAAATATGGTGTCAATATCTAGGTTCTTGGCTTCAATATATATACATGAAATAGTAGATCACGTATGTTTTGGGAGATTGTTTGCATGGTTTATAAAAGTTAGTAATTTTGCTTTAAAAATGGATACATTATAGCATTAATGAAATAATATAAGCTATAATAAAGGGTGGTAACAAACAGTCATGGCTTAATAGTCATGAATGTTGAAAATTAAAGGTCTTTGAATTATGCTTTTGTTAGAATTTAATGCAGATAGTATCAAGCCTCATAAAGAATTGAAAACTCCACCTTCCCACTCCGTTAACTACCCGCGACTTGCATTTATTTTATTTGGCCCTTGAATATATATTGATTGTTGAAATTGCGTTTGAAACTTCCCCAACACCACTTTCCACGTGGCTCTATTTCGTGAGCCATCCTCCTGTCTCATCCCCAAAGACTTCAAAGTCACGAGACTAATTTTTTTGCATTATATTTTCAAATCCAATTTTATTTGTGGGTCATTTTAAAGTGGCATGTTATTATATGTTACAATATATATTATTTGAGGTATTAGTTTGTGTAGTAAAAGTATATATATATATACGGCAATGGCAAAAATACAAAGGGTGATATATATAAATATATATGCATCAACATAATAAAGTGACAGAGAAAAGAGAGAAGAGCAATAGCCTGAAGGAAAAGTAAAAAAAAAGAAAGAGGGAAGGAGAGAACGTGAAGTAGCACAAAATAAATAGAACAGAAAATAGAAAGGGAATATTTTTAAAATAGATGTGTGTAGCAACACGAAGAAAATTTTTATAAGAAGAAAAAAGAAGATTTGGAAACACAAAGAGAAACAAATTGAAAAATAGATCATCAGCTGTAAGATTGTAAAATTTATTGAATTAATATAATATATTTTGTGTGTGTGTTTTATTTATATTTTTGGTTGTGTCTTTCCCTTATTGGTTGCATTTGACACTAAATTTTGTCAACAGCTTTGCTATCATAGCAAACAAAAACTTAATAGTTAGTGGATTTGTCTTTTTATTTTCTTTGTTAAGTTATAATGGCTTCCAACATGAAATCATGGAAACAACCCCCAATATTTAATGGGAAAAATTATGATATCCGGTGTATTAAAATGAAAACTTTGTTATCATCTCAAGAGATATGTGAATTGGTTGAAGGAGGCTATACAGAGGTAGTAGACCGGACTACATTCAATGCATTGACACAAACACAAAAGAATGCTTTGAAGGAAAATAGAAGAAAGGATGCAAAAGCTTTAAGCTACATCTAGAATGCAGTCCTTGATTCAAAGATTTTCAAGGATAACATCGTGGATTAACTCCAAGCCGGATGGGATACCTGCATAGTGATTTTCAAGGAAGTGATAAGGTGAAATTTGTAAGATTGTAAATTCTAAGGAGAGAGTTTGAAACTCTTCTCATGAAAGACTCGAGTCTATAAATGACTTCTTTACAAGGACTATGACCATTGTCAATCAGATGAGGACAAATGGTGATGTGGTAGAAGAACACAGAATCATAGATAAGGTATTGAAAATCCTTCCGGTAGATTTCACCCGTGATGGTAGCCATATAAGATCTTAAGGACTTAAAATAAATGAGTGTTGATGAGTTAATGAGTAGAAGTATAATATTCTACCATTAGGAAACTTTTCCAAAATGGATATAAGTTGAATCTTAATAATGGAGAATGTGATTTATATGATAAAGGTGGAAGCAAGAAGTTTATTGGAATAGTGCATATGACACATAACACAATGTTCCCTTTGAGGATCCAAAGTGTAGTAGGCATAACAACGTTTAAAACAATATCCATATATCAATCCACACTCTAGCATCTCGGGTATGGGAATTTGAGTCTTGGTTTATTGAATGTTCTTTATAATAATAAAATGGTTAAAGAATTACCTCATATTCAACAACAAGACAAGGTTTATGATGAATGCATATTAGGGAAGAAAAATAGAAATAATTTTCCTCGGCTAAATCATGTAGATCAACCTCACCTCTTGACCTTATACAATTAGATTTATGTGGTCCCATGAAAACTTCCTCCATGAATAACATTTCATATTTCACTACTTTCATAGATGACATCGATATGATGTCATGGGGCTTTTTTCTAAAAAATAACTCGGAAACATCTAAGGTATTTAAATAGTTCAAGGCCATGGTTAAAAATACAGTGGGCATTATATAAAGACAAATTGAGAAGTGATGGAAGGAGAGAGTAGATATCAAATGATATTTTAAACTTCTATAAGGAGCACAAGATCGAGAAGAAATTTAAAACAAGGTATACACCACAATAAAATGGTGTAGTAAAGAGGAAGAATAGAACCATTCAAGAAATGGACAAAAGTGTGTTGAAAGCTAGAGGATTGTCAATGAATTCTTGGCAAAAGGAGTTGGGACAAAAGTATATCTGTTGAATATATGTCACGAAGAGTGTGAGGAATAATATACCTCAAGAATCATGGAGTGGAAGAAAACTAATTGTTAAACACTTGAGAATTTTCAGATGTGTGCCGTGCGCACATGTTACAAAGAAAAGGAGATCAAAATGGGATAACAAAGGATAAAAGAGCATTTTCATTGGATATTGTGAGCAATATAAAGCTTAGAGATTGTGTAATCCAGATTCTAAAGATCCGTTAATCACTTTGGAGATGTTTAATTCATTGAGGAGGCATCTTCGGAAGATGCACAAGAAGTGGATCAGCCACAAAAAATGTAAATGCACATATCATTGTGCCAAAAGCACTAGATGGAAAAGAAAACAATGTACCAAGTTGGAAACCCATTTCTCAAAGTGGTGAATCCTCAAATGCAAGCATACAACAAACCATGCAAGGACCAGAAAATGAGGAATCTTCATCATCATCGGACTCATTACGATAGCAGAGCAAGGTCAAATGAGTAATGTTCAAGAGATCTATGATCAGTTAAGGTATGAATAAAATGAAGATGAAATTATAATTTTTTTTTACTTTTATTAGTAGTTGATCTAATTTATTTTGAAGAAGATATTAAAATAAAAATATTGTGTGAAAGCAATGGAGGAATAAATGAATGCAATAGAAAAGAATGGAATATTGGAGTTAGCAGATCTTCGAGAAGGAAAGAAAGTCATTGGAGTCAAGTGGGTTTATAAATTCAAGACTACTCTCGAAGGAAAAATTGAAAGACACGAGGAAATATTTTTCATCAAAGGCTATACAAAAATTCCTGGACATGATTACAATGTGACATTTTGTCTAGTAGCAAGGTTAGAGACTGCGAGAACAATTATTACCATAGTTTTTCATCATAAGTGGAAAGTGCATCAAATGGATGTCAAGTCAACTTTTCGAATGGAGTGTTATAAGAAGATGTGTATGTGCACCAACAACCTAGTTAAGAAATCCCAAGGCATGAAACAAAGGTGTACAAACTGAAAAAGAGCTTTGTCCAGTTTGAAACAAGTACCAAGATCTTGGCATAGTAGGATTGATTGCTATCTAAATAGTAATATATTTAGCAAAAGCAATGGTGAGCCTACACTCTACGTCAAAGAAAAAAATGGAGAGATGTTAATTGTTTTTTATATATAGATGATTTGATTTTTACTGGAAATGCAAGAAAGGAAATAGATAAATCTAAATTATACATGAAGAATGAATTTGAGATGACTGATTTAGGATTGTTGATGTATTTTCTTGGTATTAAAGTCAAGAAAACAGATAAGGGAATTTTATATGTCAAACAAAGTATGAAAAATAAATCTTGCAAAGATTTAGAATGTTGGATTACAAACCAACATCTATACCACCATAAATATGTCCTAAATTGACCAAAGAAGATTACAACAACGATGTGGATCCTACAAGGTACAAAAGAATTGTAGGAAGATTAGTGTATTTAATTGCGACAAGAGTAGATATAATGTATGCAGTTAGTTTGATTTCCAGATTTATGTAGACACCAAAAGAGTCTCATTGGTAAGTAGGGAAGTGTATTATGAGGTGTGTGAATTGAAGAATGAATTATGTAATTTTACATGATCTTGATAATGGTTTTCAATTAGTTGTATATACAAACAATGATTGGGTATGAAACCTTGATGATAGAAAGAGCACATCTGGATATGTTTTCAATGTTGGATCAAGAGCCATTTCATGGCATTCACAGAAATAGACTGTATTTTCTTTATCTAATGTTGAAGAAAATTATATTATAGAAAACTCTTCCACTTTTCGAGATGATTTGGTTAAAAATAATCCTCTCATATTTGCAAGAAAAGAAATAGGGAGGTTTTTTTTATATTGTGATAATATGTCTTTGATTGCATTATCTAAGAATCTAGTTTGTCATGGCAAAAACAAACATATTGTAATTAGATATCATTTTATTCATGAATTGGTGGAGAAAAGAGAAATTGAGCTCAATTTTTGTAGGTCAAACTAATAACTAGCTAGCATTTTTAACAAACCTTTTTCAAAGCAAATATATGAGTATTTGAGAGAAAATTTGGGTATCATAGATGGACTGCCTAACTCCGAGAGATTAATTTTGTTTGGCTTGAGATTAATGGGGAATGTTAGATTTCAAACTCCTCCTTTCTGCTCCATCAACTACACGTGACTGCATATGTTTTATTTGGTTTTTGAATATATAATGGTTGTTGATATTTCTTATGAAACTACCCATGCACCATTTCCACGTGGCTCTATTCCATGAGCCATCGTCTTCTCTCATCCCCATGGACTTCAAAGCCCCGAGATTAATTTCTTTGCATTATATTTGGGTCAAGGTTTATTTGCAGGTCATTTTAAAGTGACTTGTTATATGTTGCAATATATATTATTTTGGGTAAAAACTTTTGGGGCTTTATTTTACGTAGAAAAGTAAAAATACTTTTATATATATATATGGAAACAATAAAATTAAAAGGGGGAATATATATAAATATATATGGAGCAGCATAATAAAGTGATAGAGAATAGAGAGAAGAGCAACAACTCAAAGGAGAAGAAGAAAATGAGAGAGAGGAAATGAGAGAAAATGCAGTAGTACAAAAAAATAGAGGAGAAAATAGAAAGGGGAATATTTTGCAAATATATGTGTGCAGAAGCACAGAAGAATTTTTTTGTAAGAAAAAGAAAAGAATATTTAGAAACAAGAAGAGAAAAAAATTGAAAAATAGAGAAAAACTCGAGATTGTAAAATTTCTCAAATTAATATGTAACGACCCAAAATCACACATACAAACAACACGGTAAAAGACATGATAATTTATTTTTTTGCCTTACTTCCACACATAACATGACGCAACATTTCGTCACCAAGGGTACAACTAACACTTTATGTGAACAACTTGATATAAGGATGGCCATAAAGGCAGCACGGAAACATTCACATATTTCAAGGACAATTTACTTTTCTTTTAGACATGACAACATAGAAGTCCAACCAAAAATAAAACTTATAGTTAGGGCCAACCACAATGAGATATTCTTGGGGTTTGTTTATTTTAAAAGTACATCTTGCAATGCTTAGCTTACGTTTTCAAGGAGGCTCAAGATATGATTCGTATAATTCAACTTGCCAAGCCAAGTTTATTCTTTTTACACTGACTCATCATCTTTAATCTTCTCTATTAAGACATTCATTTGCTTAATTCGTTTATTTAGAGAAATGGGTAATTTAATTTCACAAGGCCATCTATTAACACTTACGCTACTAGAACTTGTCCATGCCCATATGACAACATGGGTTCACGTTCAACAACTTAAGAGAAAAATTACAAGGTACCTTGGATAAAGTTAAGGAAGGAGGTCAAATGAGTTCATCCTTGAGACATCATTAGTTCTTACTCGAGGTTCAATTGGAGCTTGAGGTTTTATACGTAATTATTAACACTCTTACTTAGGCTTCACTGAAAGAGCTTATCAAGAGGGAGCTACTTACTTTTAAATAGGCTGAGAGATAAATTGAGTGGTTTCTACATTTTCTTCTCTTACTTGTTAAATCTTATTAGAAACTAACCATTGTTTTCCTTTAAGCTTGTTTTAAACGTTCACCAAAAAGTAGTGTTTACAAGTTCAGTTAGGGATAACACGTTATATAAAAACACTTTGCAAGGATAGTCTCACTCTTGATTACTTAAGGCATTGTTGTTTTCAAGGGGATATAAACCACAACACATTTATTTGAATAAAACTTTTAGGTAACGTCTGTAAGGAAAAAGCCACCCCATTAAAACTTACATATAACACATCAATACAAGGTCTTAGAAAGATTTAAATTTACACTTAATTCTCAAGATCCAAGTTTTACAATGCTTACGCCGGTGAAAGAAAGGATTGAATAACATTTCCCACAAAGATAAGTTACCAGGTTTACCTACGAAAGGACAAGATAACATCTTCATGCAATTTCTTAACAACACAAGGCAAGAGGTCTTCTAAATTCCTTTGCAATCACTATTACAAAATTTACCTCACATTGGACATTTTTACAAGGAATTTCATTAATTGCACTGATGAAACCTTTACAACTCTTTCCTTTAATCTACTCGCACAATCCATCTGCACAAATACTAGCTGGAATCAGATTCATGCGAGGAAGTGAGCATGTTAAGGACTTACAAAAAAACATCATGCTACTTTTAACAATATCATGAAAGGAAACTTCTATATTCTAGAAAAGGATTGAGACTCTCACTACAAGTCAAATTCTTAAGACAAAATAAAATTTTCACCATGCCAACTAAGAAGGAGGTCATGTGTTGCAGTTAGGAACAACGTCTCTATAGCAACAAGAGTTCAACAACCAATCAGGTAAGACCATAGGCCTTAAAATTTAGAAACAAAATGTGGAGTGTATTGGGATTTCAATCATGTAATACTATAGATTACATGATGGAAATATAATACTCAACCCGCCGATCTAAAATTCATAGGGAAAATACAAAATTACCAGTTGCGATCATTTCTCACTTATACGACAATAGTTTATTAATTATTCAAGAAGGGCCATAAGATATATCCAAAGGTCGAATGTATAGGGATTTTAATCATGTAATCATGATGATTATATGATTGAAATCTAATACTATCAACCTATAATACCCTACCTACCAAGAGGCTCCACAATTAATACTAACAAAATGTTTGAAATAGGCATTGCCTAGTAGTCAAGTGACCTGAGATATCCAAACAAGGAACAACAAAAAGACTTGAAACTACCCAAGTCCATCATGGAAGTTGGCATTCTAAATATCCATCCAAATTTCATAGTACTTTAAATCCATCATCCTTCTTATGTAATTTTATAAATTCGATTTATAAAAATTTTAAAAAGAAAATCATTATTTTCTCATCACAATATTTTCTTAATGTAACCATCATTACCATACCCAAGTCACCCTTATATATATTTACATATACCACCAACAATAATTAACAAACTTAACAACAAAATTCCGTCATAACACAACCAGATAATCATGATTACATCTACAAACCAAAGAAACAAATCCGGATAGCCATGTACCAAACTTGTTCATAATAATAGAGAGTTCTGAGATAATCATCAGCAAGCCATTCTACTGCAAGGTTCATGACCAAGTTACCAAAATTCATATTATAACAACATGAAAACCAAACTTTAATCATAAAGGAATTTAGAACTACTTTTCATTTTTTATTAAAGAGTTTCACATGCTAGCCGCAACAATAAAGTTGTTATTAAAAATAGCTATTTTTTTAATCGGATCCTGCCCCAAACTTACTTTCCATCTAACCTAAAGGAAAGGGCAATCATTATTGTGTATGGTGAATAAGAGCTCAAAGATCCAACTAACTAGCTGTAATAAGCTTGAACCCACAAATATTCGAGAAGCCATAATTGGCTATACATGTAGGTTTGGGTTCCATTCACAAAAAATAAAAACAACACTACTCCAATGGTATTTAATTATTAGAATTTGAATTTGATAAGGTAAACGAAATTTACTTTAAAACAATCGAAACATACTAGAGGATTGAATTCCCATGATCACTCACGTTACCATGCAATCCTACTACAGTTCGCATGAATTAAGGTAGATTCTATTTACCTTAATCATCTCTAATCCTCATTAAAAAAAAAACCATGGTTTGAGCTAGAAGATAGATTTCCTGAAATGTAAGCGTAAAATTTCACAAACCCATAGTTGTCAAAAAAAAAACCCCAATTAGATTTATGGATTAAAATTCCTTGGTAATGAAACTACAAGTTGACTACCAAGAAGGTCAAGCGACCATCCCCAATAATAGTCTTCTCAAAATAATAAGCTAGAGAAGCTCCCGTAAAAAACAAAACGTTACATCCCATACTGAAAAACTGAAGTATCTCTGAAAAACTATTACAGTAAGCATCTGGGTGAGACCCGTAGTTTCTTTATAATATATAAAAAAAGATGGAACCCAAATAAAAATTGTAACCACCTAATTATAAATGGGTATCGATTTATTCGATCCCACTAAAATCAAAGAAGGAGATCTCTGTCCCCCTTTTTTTCTATTTTATTTATTCGACTGCAACTAGCAGAGCTCGCAAAGCATTACAAAAGTGCAGTAAGCCCTTTAACACATATTTCATCCATAGATTCCTACTCGAAGGGAGAACATCAACACCCGAAGGCACTCTTAATTAAAACCCAGTTTAAAACAAGACACACAAGAGGAACCATTGCAGGGATTGCGTTTATACAAGCACAAAGTGGAATAAGTTGTAGAGAGAGCAAAAGGGATGCTCCAAGCAGAGTACCATTCAGAACATGAAAAGATTTCATTTCAGGAAATTTTTAAAACTAGTAGATGTTAGATTAGGTAGTGCTTAACATGCCTGATTTCCAGTCTCTACCAGCCGCAAGGACACCTCCTAGAGTAGCAGCAGCTATAACGATCCCCAATCTCGAATCAGAGGATACCTAGAAGCAAACAAGAAACCCAACTGTAGAAAATGGGTGAACTGAGAAGAGGCGCAGAAGCATTACCCAGCCTCAAGATTTGATCGAGCTTCTTCCATGTTAAATTCACCACCTGGATAGAAGCGACTTTCCAAAATGAAAAGGCAAGATAACTCAACTAAAACTTTATCTCGTTCTTCTACTACAGCTGCAAGATTTTGCAACAACTGATCACGACTATGGTCGCGTGCAACCAGAACATCAGGATCAACACCAACGGTTCCTTGGGATCACCTGCGGAAGGCTGTCACTTAACTCTCTCTCACGGAGGCCACTAATTTTTTGGGATAAGTTTACTTATCTACGATGTAGCTACTGCGTATAGCCAATCACTTCCTCACGGCACTTTCCTAGGAGAATTTCGGTTCTATGCTCCACTAAAACTGCCTATACAGCACGATTTTGAGACCCACACCCACCCACGCAACATCAGGGTGATAGACCTTCATTTCACCATCAATGAATCCACTATCCAGAACACACCAATGCAAGCTACGCGCCACCAAAGTTTCTTTGCGTGAGTAGGTCAAAATGAGGTGTCAGGGTTATAAATTAAGGTAGCTTGGTGAACAAGTAGGTATGTTGAACAATGAAGATAGTTGGTGGAGGCGCCCAACCACACACCACTTGCCAAAAGGAAAAAACAACAACAACCCACGGAACAACTTCTCCCTCACGCCAGGCAGGTCGCATAGATGGCCATAAAGGATGGCATGAAGGTAGGTGAATGCAACTATTTTCCATTAATTTTAAGCTTGCATGGAGCCAAGGGAAAAAGACTAGAGGTTGCAGTTTTTAAGGCAACACATTTGAATGGCTAACCAAGGCAACAATAATAGACATCCTCTTCAATTGCGTGAACCCAGGCTCGGTCTACGGGAGTGACCGACAACATAAAAAAACTTAACGATAATAATTAATACTTAAAATTGATAACAATTGAAAATAAAATATAATCACCAATCGACAATAATAATAATAGTAATATTATTATTATTATTATTATTACTTTGTAGCTTAAAATAGTTATTAATTATAATCGTAACGGTCAGAAGTCAAGCTCGACAATAGAGAAAAAAATTATTATTATTATTATTATGGATATTCCTCTTTAACCGAACACATCCTAACACACCAAAACGTCATTCCAGCCCTCTACTAGGATAATAGAACATGATATGCCTTTAACAGGGTATTCATAAAGGACACTACGAGGTCTACAACCAGAGGCAACGACAACAAAAGAGGAGGCAAGACGGAGACAAAGGATGCTAATCCTTCTCTATGAAAAGGAAGAAGTCATCTAACGAATAATGAGAGCACTCGCAAATGTTCAATGTTTAGCAACAGGGTCACCAAAACAAGGACTAGGGTATGCCAAATGGGGCATTACATTCTCCTCCCCTTAAGAAAAGCATCGTCCTCGATGCGACATAACACAACGGAAAAGAAATGGTTCATGCAACCAAGAACAGGTAAAGGAGAAAGTACATTTTATGGTTTAAAATTTTAGTTGATTAAAGCACGGTCACAAGGTAGCCTTAGGAACATTTGGTAGAATTTTTAACTTTCAATGTTCTGTGAAGATTGGCAGTTCTTTCTTGTTCATCGTTTCATTTGTCTCTTTCCATTAGCATTATTCTTAGTTTAATTTCTTTTAAAACTTCATCATTGAAGAGTTTTGGTTTATTCCTTATTATGGGTGCCCAACATGAACTGTTAACACAACACCCTATCAGGTTCAAAGACACTACAGATTCACAAGCACATAAGTATATACTTCAAGACTGTATTACACCACAAAAGGTTACTCAAATACGGAATGGATTAGGCACAGTCCACATAACATAGTACACGTCACACATCTATGACTGACATATAAAATACTCAAACAAAAGAGTACTACAATCCACCAGACATTTCCTCAATTTGCATCAATGAAAAACTCACATAACACCAAACCATGCTACAGGTACATAGTGTCCACAAGGGAATCAATGACATATCTACAACATCACAACACATATCCATCTGACATGAGTAACACATACATCAAAATACCACTACAAAACATCACAATGACTCAACATATATCCCAGAACATCAACCATACACACAAATATCATATGCCTCCCTCAAGTCTCTTATGCCTCCCTCAAACTCTTATGCCTCCCTCAAGTCTCTTATGCCCCCTCATCTCTATGCCTCCCTATCTCTTATGCCTCCCTCAAGTCTCTTATGCCTCCCTCAAGTCTCTTATGCCTCCTCAAACTCTTATGCCTCCTCTCGAGTCTCTTATGCCTCCCAAAACTCTTATGCCTCCCTCGAGAGGCCGGGACCCTATGGTCCAAGACACATAGAGTTCGAACACTCCTAACCCAAGTGACACAATAATGCGTGGCTTAACAACCCGCTAGTTATCTCAGTACTCCTTGGGGCGTACCCCTATACAACAAAGCGGGTCCATAGGTCCAACCATTCCATGGTGCATCCCATGACCCTATTCCACACATCACGACAATAGAACCAACACAACAATCCAATCAAAGTGCCAGTGGCAAATTACAAGCCTTGAGCAAGGTGGTAAAATTCCAAATTTAAAAGAAGACCCAAAATCAAGAAAAATAAATGGCCAAATAGCCATAGTTAGTATCAAAATCCCCATGTTGGTTCCACAAACCAAGGAAATGCCCAAAATTTTAAAGCATGAAAATCAAGAAAAGATGCTTTGGTCCTTACAAAATAAAGTAAAAAGCTCAATTTACTGAATAAAATTAACTTATAATAATGTCACATTACAATAACTATGTGGCTTTATCTAGCCACCAAAGGGGTACTCTCAATGAGTTGCTAGCACTTTCGGAACATCGAGCCTCAGCTTGCAAAATATGTATCAATAATACAACTGTAATCACCTCCATCTGAATCATCCCGCCACCACTTCGACAATGCTAAACATAGTCATAGTCGCACTTAGGTTGTGTACATACAACCACATAGCGAGAGAGGAAAGAATCACATGTTATCTACTAAACCAAGTTTTGGCTCGAGTTATTGACCCATGGTACACCATTCCTCACTCTCAACATACACTTCTACCGATTTCCCTCAGGATCGGTTAGCGTAAGGTTCACAACATAACATACAACAACATCACTAACATAACGGTGGCACACACATAACTACCATAACGTCTTACATATGGTACATATACAGGGTAGATCACGATCATACATTCACTGAGTGTAACACATCACTTTACCACATTCTGCACCCAAAGTGCAAACACCATACGATAGGGTTCATACACTCACAGTATGACCCAAAATCACAACATGAAGCATTACATATTTGCACAGTCATACATACGATGAACATAGTACATCTCAACATAACATCCATTGCTGCATAACAAGGTGGTACACACATTTCTTCAAAACATGGTAAAAACATCATGATACAACTCATTTCTTTTAACATCAATCTAGTCATACAACACATTGATACACTTACATATCACAATATGTCACAATGCTCCAACACTACATCATCCACATTATAATTCTTTTCACATATCACAAATAACAATTCACATGTGAACTCTTCATAGAATCCATCAAGAAGGAGAGAGAACACTCCCATCCCCGAATATCAACACTGATCACAAACATGCACAAGGTGACATACACATCACGTGCATTCACAATATCACAATTACGACAATAATCACGTCACGTTTAAAGCACATTACTCTTCCAATATCTACCACCATCATGCAACATCATCATCATCATGCGGTATCATCATGTAACACCACCACCACCATGTAACATCATCATATAACACCAATCCAGGCCATAGATTCGAGAGCATGAACCTATGCTCACGATACCAAGTGTAACGACCCAAAATCACACACACAAACAATGCAAAAAAGACAGGATAAATTTTTTTTGACTTACTTCCACACATAACATGACGCAACATGTCGTCACGAAGGGTAAACTAACTACATGTGAACAACTTGATACTGAGGATGGCCATAAAGGCAAAAGACGGGAAACACTCACATCTTTCAAGGACAATTTACTTTTCTTTTAGACATGACAACATAGAAGTCCAACCACAAAACAAACTTACGCTTAGGGCCAACCACAATGAGATATTCTTGGGGTTTTATTTATTTTAAAAGGACATCTTGCAATCTTAGCTTACATTTTCAAGGAGGCTCAAGATATGATTCATATAATTCAACTTGCCAAGCCAAGTTTATTCTTTTACACTTTGAGTCATCATCTTTAATCTTTTTCTATTAAGACATTCATTTTCTTAATTCGTTTATTTAGAGAAATGGGTAATTTAATTTCACAAGGCCATATATTAACACTTACGCTACTAGAACTTGTTCATGCCCATATGACAACATGGGTTCACGTTCAACAACTTAAGAGAAAAATTACAAGGTACCTTGGATAAAGTTAAAGGAAGGAGGTCAAATGAGTTCATCCTTGAGACATCATTAGTTCTTACTGAGTTTCAATTGGAGCTTGAGGTTTTATACGTAATTATTAACGCTCTTACTTAGGCTTCACTGAAAGAGCTTATCAAGAGGGAGCTACTTACTTTTAAATAGGCTGAGAGATAAATTGAGTGGTTTCTAAATTTTCTTCTCTTACTTGTTAAATCTTATTAGAAACTAACCATTGTTTTCCTTTAAGCTTGTTTTAAGCGTTCACCAAAAAGAGTAGTGTTTACTAGTTCAGTTAGGGATAACACGTTATATAAAAACACTTTGCAAGGATAGTCTCACTCTTGATTACTTAAGGCATTGTTGTTTTCAAGGGGATCTAAACCACAACATATTTCTTTGAATAAAACTTTTAGGTAACTTCTGTAAGGAAAAACCACCCCATTAAAACTTACATATAACACATCAATACAAGGTCTTAGAAAGATTTAAATTTACACTTAATTCTCAAGATCCAAGTTTTACAATGCTTATGCCAGTGAAAGGATTGAATAACATTTCCCACAAAGATAAGTTACCAGTTTACCTACAGAAGGACAAGATAACATCTTCACGCAATTTCTGAACAACCCAAGGCAAGAGGTCTTCTAAATTCCTTTGCAATCACTATTACAAAATTTACCTCACATTGGACATTTTTACAAGGAATTTCATAAATTGCAGTCCGATGAAACCTTTACAACTCTTTCCTTTAATCTACTCGCACAATCCATCTACACAAATACTAGCTGGAATCAGTTCGCGAGAACTGAGCATGTTAAGGACTACAAAAAAAAACATCATGCTACTTTTAACAATATCATGAAAGGAAACTTCTATATTCTAGAAAAGGATTGAGACTCTCACTACAAGTCAAATTCTTAAGATAAAATAAAATTTTCACCATGCCAACTAAGAAGGAGGTCATGTGTTACAGTTAGGAACAACATCTCTATAGCAACAAGAGTTCAACAACCAATCAGGTAAGACCATAGGCCTTAAAATTTAGAAACAAAATGTGGAGTGTATTGGGATTTCAGTCATGTAATACTATAGATTACATGATGGAAATATAATACTCAACCCGCCGATCTAAAATTCATAGGAAAATACAAAATTACTAGTTGCGATCATTTCTCACTTATACGACAATAGTTTATTAATTATTCAAGAAGGGCCATAAGATATATCCAAAGGTCGAATGTATAGGGATTTTAATCATGTAATCATGATGATTATATGATTGAAATCTAATACTATCAACCTATAATACCCTACCTACCAAGAGGCTCCACAATTAATACTAACAAAATGTTTGAAATAGGCATTGCCTAGTAGTCAAGTGACCTGAGATATCCAAACAAGGAACAACAAAAAGACTTGAAACTACCCAAGTCCGTCATGGAAGTTGGCATTCTAAATATCCATCCAAATTTCATAGTACTTTAAATCCATCATCCTTCTTATGTAATTTTATAATTTCGATTTATAAAAATTTTAAAAAGAAAATCATTATTTTCTCATCACAATATTTTCTTAATGTAACCATCATTACCATACCCAAGTCCCCCTTATATATATTTACATATACCACCAACAATAGTTAACAAACTTAACAACAAAATTCCGTCATAACACAACCAGATAATCATGATTACATCTACAAGCCAAAGAAACAAATCCGGATAGCCACGTACCAAACTTGTTCATAATAATAAAGAGTTACGAGATAATCATCGTGAAGCCATTCTCTTTACGCAGGTTCATGACCAAGTTACCAAAATTCATATTATAACAACATGAAAACCAAACTTTAATCATAAAGGAATTTAGAACTACTTTTCATTTTTATTAAAGAGTTTCACATGCTAGCCGCAACAATAAAGTTGTTATTAAAAATAGCTATTTTTTTAATAGATCCTCGCCCCAACTTACTTTCCGTCTAACCTAAAGGAAAGGGTAGTCAATATTGTGTATGGTGAATAAGAGCTCAAAGATCCAACTAACTAGCTGTAATAATCTTGAACCCACAAATATTCGAAGCCATAATTGGCTATACATGTAGGTTTGGGTTTCCATTCACAAAAAATAAAAACAACACTACTCCAATGGTATTTAATTATTAGAATTTGAATTTGATAAGGTAAACGAAATTTAATTTAAAACAATCGAAACATACTTGAGAGGATTGAATTCCCATGATCACTCACGTTACCATGCAATCCTACTACGATTCGCATGAATTAAGGTAGATTCTATTTACCTTAATCATCTCTAATCCTCATTAAAAAAAAACCATGGTTTGAGCTAGAAGATAGATTTCTGAAATGTAAGTGTAAAATTTCACAACCCCATAGTTTATGCCTAAAAAAAAAAAACCCAATTAGATTTATGGATTAAAATTCCTTGGTGATGAAACTACAAGTTGACTACCAAGAAGGTCAAGCGACCATCCCCAATAGTCTTCTCAAAATAATAAGCTAGAGAAGCTCCTTAAAAAAACAAAACGTTACATCCCATCTTGAAAAACTAAAGTATCTCTCGAAAACTATTACAAGCATCTGGTGAGACCCGTAGTTTCTTTATAATATATATAAAAATTACGGAACCCAAATAAAAATTGTAACCACCTAATTATAAATGGGTATCGATTTATTCGATCCCACTAAAATCAAAGAAGGAGATCTTTGTCCCCCTTTTTTTTTTTCTATTTTATTTATTCGATTTACTTGCACTAGCGAGCTCACAAAGCATTACAAAAGTTCATGAAGCCGTTTAACACATATTTCATCCATAGATTCCTACTCAAAGGGAGAACATCAACACCCGAAGGAACTCTTAATTAAAACCCAGTTTAAAACAAGACACACAAGAGGAACCATTGCAGGGATTGCGTTTATACAAGCACGAAGTGGAAAACGTTGTAGAGAGAGGAAAGAGATGTTCCAAGCAAAATACCATTCAGAACATGAAAAGATTTCATTTCAGGAAATTTTTAAAACTAGTAGATGTTAGATTAGGTAGTGCTTAACATGCCTGATTTCCAGTCTCTACCAGCCGCAAGGACACCTCCTAGAGTAGAAGCAGCTATAAGGATCCCCAATCTCGAATCGAGGATACCTAGAAGCAAACAAGAAACCCAATCGTAGAAAATGGGTGAACGAGAAGAGGCGCGAAGCATTACCCAACCTCAAGATTTGATCGAGATTCTTCCATGTTAAATTCACCACCTGCGGGACAGTGCGACTTTTCAAAATGAAAAGGTAAGACAGCTCAACTAAAACTTTATCTCATTCTTCTACTACAGCTGCAAGATTTTGCAACAATTGATCATCACGACTGTGGTCGCGTGCAACCAGAACATCAGGATCAACACCAACGGTTCCTTGGGATCACCTGCGGTAATGTGTCGCACTAACTCTCTCTGGAGGCCATTGATTTTCTGGGATAAGTTTACTTCTCTACCTATAGCTCTGCATGTATAGCCAATCACTTCCTCATGGCACTTTCCGAGGAGAATTTCAGTTCTATGCTCCACCGAAACTACACACAACACGATTTTGAGACCCACACCCACCCACGCAACATCAGGGCGATAGACCTTCATTTCACCATCAATGAATCCACTATCCAGAACACGCCAATGTAAGCTACGCGGCCACCAAAGTTTCTTTGCGTGAGTAGGTCAAAATGAGGCGTCAGGGTTATAAATTAAGGTAGCTTGGTGAAAAAGTAGGTATGTTGAACAATGAAGATAGTTGGTGGAGGCACCCAACCACACACCACTTGCCAAAAGGACAAAACAACAACAACCCACTGGAACAGCTTCTCCCTCACACCAGGCGGAGTCGTATAGATGGCCATAAAGGATGGCAATAAGGTAGGTGAATGCAACTATTTTCCATTAATTTTAAGGTTGCATGGAGCCAAGGGAAAAGACTAGAGGTTGCGGTTTTAAGGCAACACATTTGAATGGCTAACCAAGGCAACAATAATAGACATCCTCTTGATTGCGTGAACCCAGGCTCGGTCTACGGGAGCAACCGACAACATAAAATAAAACTTAACGATAATAATTAATACTTAAAATTGATAACAATAGAAAATAAAATATAATCACCAATCGACAAATAATAATAATAATATTATTATTATTATTATTATTATTATTATTACTTTGTAGCTTGAAATAGTTATTAATTATAATCGTAACGGTCAGAAGTCAAGCTCGACAATAGAGAAAAAATTATTATTATTATTATGGATATTCCTCTTTAACCGAACACATCCTAACACACCAAAACGTCATTCCAGCCCTCTACTAGGATAATAGAACACGATATGCCTTTAACAGGGTATTCATAAAGGACACTACGATGTCTACAACCAGAGGCAACGACAACAAAAAGAGGAGGCAAGACGGAGACAAAGGATGCTAATTCTTCTCTATGAAAAGGAAGAAGTCATATAACGAATAATGAGAGTAGTCACAAATGTTCAATGTTTAGCAACAGGGTCACCAAAAACAAGGACACTAGGGTACGCCAAATGTGGCATTACATAATATAATATATCTTATGTGTGTGTGTGTTTTATTTGTATTGTCTAGTTGTGTCTTTCCCTTCCCTATTGTATTTGGCACTAAATTTTGCTAACATATTTTTAGTTAGAAACACCATTTTTCCCCAACCAGAATCAAATACTAAACAAAAATAACACTACCTTATACCGAATCGGGTGAATAAGTCATACTAGCAATACATGGGTTAACAGAAAATATCTCCCAGTAAAGCGAACAAGATATACTGCAGATAAAATGATGGTGTACCTTATTATAGAGGATATAATATAACCTTGATCATGGACGAAGGTTTTCTCTCTTAATGATTAATGATCTCCTCAAAATGTTAAAAATCAAGAGCAACCTTCTTGATTTTAACTTTAATCCATATGAAAATAATAACTAAAAAAAATGACTTTTTTGTATTGAAAAAAACATCGACAAAAAAGCAGATATACAAACATGCCAAATTTCAAGATATCTTTAGCTCAAAGGAAAAACTAAATTATATATTTAAGTGTCTTGTTTCCGGCACATGAAAGATGGATCATCCCCGAGTAGTTCATCATCTTCTATTCTTGGGCCACATCCTAGTAGTCTATCATCTTACATCTATGGGTCACGTCCTTATAGCCCTTCTTCTTCTATTCTTATGCCACATCCTAGTAGCCCTTCATCTTCTATCTATAGGTCATGACCTAGTATCCCTTCTTCTTCTATTCTTGGACCACATCCTAGTATCCCTTCATCTTCTACGTATGGCTCACCTCCTAGTAGCCCTTCTTCTTCAATCCTTGGACCATATCATTTTCATCAATCACATCATCCTTCTAGCAATGACCATGGTAATCCCACCATCATTTCTCTTGTTCCTATCATCAATCGTAAATGTTTCCTTTCTTCTCCTTCTAAAGATCGAAAAATCACAAGTCACCTTATAACAAACCCCAACAGGTTCATTATGAAGCTCGGTCAAAAATTCCTAGAGCTCAAAATCCCCAACAACTTGAACAATTTCAAAGTTCTAAATCAAGAGCGATTCAAGAATGCACATCAACATAACCATCAATTATGGTGTAAAGTGTTAAACCTCTAGATAGGGAACTCAAGCTCCCACATACAAAATTCATGTTTTATGATAAATCACAGTCATTTATTGAGTGTGAACTCACCACAATCATTGAGATCGGGAAAACATGACTTTTGATTAAAAAACACAGCTAGTCTAACTTATCAAGGAAGTTACAAACATTGTTGTTGGATCTTACCACACATAGTGACTTTCTTGGTCCCAACCTCTTAAAACTTTCAAAAATCTAAAAATAAAAAACAATTCAAAAATATAAAAAACATTGAGAAAACACAACAAAAATCAAAGGTACAAAGATCAAACATTACAATCAAGTGTTGCGTACACATGGATATTTCTTTCTTCCCTTCCTTGTTATTCTTTTGCAAGTCTTCCTTCCATTTTTATCCCTTCGGTGATATTTTGGTTAGCTTATTCACACGTATTTTGTGACATTTTTCTCTATGGTATCTGTTTGACCCTAGTCTTTTATCACCTTGGTAAATTAAAGAATGACTAACCTCTTAGAGATCCTATCACATTCAACATCTAATAAACTTTTTGTGAAGAAATTTTGGACATATTTGTTGACACTAGCCAATGTCATCATCGTAAGCACTTCCATATCCTTCCATCAAGCCATTAGTGGTTCTTAACCCCTTGTCAAACAAGAGAGCTTAAATAAGTTTTTAGAAAGCAAAAGAATCAAAATCAATCAAAAATCAAAAGCTAAAAGCTACAAAGCAAAAGAAAATTTATATATTACTCTCTCTTGGGGTATGTCCAATAATATCTATCGGGGCTATGGATGGTGGTAGCGGCATGAGAGCAATGTTACAATTAGAATCAAATACATCTTTGTCAGGGCTATGGATGCCTAGCTAACAAAGTGGAGAAATGTACAACTATCCTTTCACCAACCATTCGAAAAATCACCTTTCATAATAAGTCATTCCTACACATTGGCTAGGGTCTCCTCACTTGTTTTCTATTAAATCTTCACTTCAAGAGGTAATAAACTCCACGTGTACACATTGGATCTCTATGAGTAGGCAAGATTAGTATGTTACCAAGTGTCTCATTTTGGATCTTGTTCAAACTCTTACTCTAGTCCATATCTTGTCTTACAATTTTTGCCTTTGGTTAATCAATTCTTCATCGTGAGGCTTCTAAGCTGCATTCATATCATTCACATCATTCTTCTACTTCATTCAGAACATCCATGTGTATAAGATTACTTGTTTGCCATGTTTTCGGACATGTTTTCACCTTTCACAAAAACAATATTTTCCTTCCTTTCTATCATGTGCTTTTAGGCCCACTTACACTAGGGGAATAATTACTTCTTCCCATCATTTCATTGGTTTATGTTCATCATCATGTTGAACCTATCCATAATGGCCTTGGGTCCTACTTCTACCCATGAAGAGTTTACCTTTGAATACTCCCACCTAATTGTTGGGGCATTTTTACATCTTCACCTTTCTGGTACGCACGTGGCCTTATACCCTTGTACATCCCATATATCACTAGGGGCATCCATGCTTCCTTGTCTTGCTGTACATAATTTCATGAAACATTCAAAATCAACCAAAACATTCAAATATGTTAGAAAAATCATCAAAAACATTCAAATATGTTTTAGAAAACTTCTAAAAATTGAAAATCATCCTATAAAACATCACTCTTTTGTTCTCACTTTTTCATGTGTGTGACTTACGGATCATCTTGATCTACATCTATCAATAAAATTTATGCTTGCTTACTTCGTCATTAGTATGGGGAATAATGAGTTTCCTAGTACTATTTCGTAGTGCACATTAATTTTCCATCAGACCTAAGTGTCCTCCATTATTCCCCTCGCATGTATCCTTGCTTGGGCACCATCATCAACCCTTGTTGTTAATTCACAAAGGTCAAATCAAGCTCGATAATAAAAACATTATATTATGTTTCTCTGTTTGTTTATCTTGTTTACTTTCTCGTATTGTATTACATTTTGTATGTTGCATGGAGTTAGGCATCTTTAACTTACACATATTGCATTATGTTTTGTATGTTGCAAGGAGTTGGTGTTTTCAGCAATGGACAATTGTTCGTAGTATGGATTTTCTTGTCATTCTACTTTTATCGTATGCTTATATTTTTCATAAGGACCGATGACGTAGCTCTTATGGAAATATGATGACATCAAAATTATTCTAATACATAGTGGCTAGAGGATACACTCTTCTCTCTCCTCCTCCATATTTCTTCTGCGTAACTTTTGTCTCACCCCTAGTTTTCTATTTTACCAGGCATCCTACCCCTTCCCATTCTTCTATCTATCTCTTACCATTTTCGACCATCGATTTTCTTCCTTCATCACCCTATCGACACTCAAGGGGGCATCTCTCCTTCCTACTAATTTTTATTTAATCCCTTCAAAATTTCTTTTTTTACTATCTTTGAAGTGGCGTCACTTACGCCACATAAAAAAGGGCAAATGTAGACACCCATAATTACGCCCAAGCAATTTAAATACTTAAACTATGTTGATTATCTATCCGGTGAAAAATTGATGACATATTGTCAATAACGCTCATTTTCCCTCATATCATCATTAATTAATTACACTAAGCTAATTAATTAAGTCACCTATCCAACAAATACCCTAATTAATGAACTTTCATTAATAAATCACCCCTTCTACCTAGACTAATTAATTATTATTAATTCATTAGTTTTCCCTTCCATTTAACCAATAAATCAATATTAAATTGATTTAATCCCCTTCTAATAGCGTAAATCGTATTAATATTCCTCTAATTAGCTTCTAAAAAGCTTACATCTACCTATTTGTTAATCACCTTTGATTAATTAAAACACCCCCCAACTCCCATGACTTGCTAAGCATAAATTAAACCCTTCTAAAGTAAGGTTACCTTTTATAAAGAAACCTTATCCATTCCTAATCATGTTTTACATTTATCCCACATGCAAAGGGATGAAGTGTTTCCTTTATCCATTGGGCTATATAAGGATCCCTCCTTTTACCTTTATACCTACACCTAAACTTCTTGAGAAAGCAAATGCAAAGCATATAGAAAAATAGAATAAGAACTTGCCTTTTGTTTTCTTGAGAGTTCATCATCTTGAAGAGTTAAGTCTCTTTCCTAAGTGCTTAGGTCATATGGGAGGTGTCAAAAGGGTCTTGTAGCCCAAATTTGACAAGCCCTCATTCCTATGTTCTTGGAACACCAACGAAAACTATATTTGATATCCATGAATCCTACATAGGTCCATTCATTTATTTGTTATGAGAGAATAGAGGATTTAGATGTTTAACATTATTAGTTTCAAAGTTTTATATACTTGATGAATGTTAGCATCTAACCTTGTTCAATTCATATCATGATGGTGCTTAGTAGTTTGTTTAATTTTTGCTAATTAAGGCTATTAGGTGTTAGTATTTCTTTACATTAGCATTAGTTTAAAAATAATTCATGCACATAGGAGGTATAAGCAGCATCACCCATAGTTTCTTTCTCCTTTGGCTCGCATGATGAAGCCTGAGTTTTGTTTGCTATGTTTTAATGTGGTTACAAACTACATTCTATTTTGGACTATATTTTAAATGTGAAATTTGCATGTGTGCTTGTGGAAGCCTATTTTTTCTATGAGTTGAAACACATCTTTCATTGCATTATGGTTGGGGATCGGGAGCCAATGAAGTAAGATGGATTCTCCTTTTCATTGGATTTCTTGGTTGGGTGGAGAGCATTACCTTTCCCCTGCTCTTGTTGTGATCGAATGGAAGAATGATAAATCTACATGTTGTTGTTCGGAGCAAGGGACGGAAAAAAATAGTTGATAATCCCTTGATGAAAAGAAATCTTATTGTAACATTTCCCATTTGCAGGTGGTTGAACTTGTATATGTTTTGTAATGGAAATATGTCGTATGTAATTTTGAAATATAAAGGAGAGATATACTATGTTTTCTATCTTGAAAGAAAGAGATGTATTTTGTATATTGTATTGTGAAAATCAACAGAAAAGAGAAGTTGTAAAAGAAGGAAATATTGTCTTTTGAATAAAATTTGCATTCTTTTCCATGATTGGAACTACTGTTGTTTAAAATCTAAGTTTGAAATGTATTTGAAATATCTATTTGAAAGGAAGAAATGCGTGTGAGGAAAATACAGAACTCTGTCTTTTAAAATGTGTAAAATTGGAAATCAGAATTACATTTTGGTTTTGAATAGTTTTATTTGAATCAACTAAATGTATTATATTAGAATTGGAATGAATTATAATACTTGGAAGATGAAAATGGAAAATAGATCCCTTAAATTTGATCTTTGATTTGTATTTTCAAACTGAACAATGAAATAAGAAATTAAACAATTAAATTGAAGTAGTAGGTGCTAAATGAATTCAATTGGATAAAAACACTTAAGAATTTCTTAGAAAACTTAGCAAAATTGGGCTCAACCCATTATGATGTCATTTTTTCTGTCAAAGTTGTATTTTTATTGGGATTCAATCAAACAAACTTACCTTCCAAATCCATCCTAAATCCATCTAAGAAAATTCTCCATGTCTAATTGACATGTTGAGAGAGGAAGAAGATCAGTTGATTAAAATTTCATAAGTTAAAATTTACCAGCTTGCCTTTCTAAAGCCTGCAGATCATGTTCATGACATTTACCCATTAACCTTTAACAAAATGAAAAATTAATGCTTCTGAGCAAAGAGGGCTTTGAGATCTTTCCAAAAAGTCCTCGTTTTCCCATAACTGAGTCCCCATTCAAAAGTTATGGCCTTCGAAAGTATTTCTTCATTTGGAGTCAAAAATAATTGTAAATGTAAAAAAAAAATTAGGGAAAAATTTCCACAAGGCGGACCCGCTGGCCCAAATTTTCCTTTAGCACTTTTTGGTGAAAAACACTAACAGCACAAATTTCCTTGTTACTCCGCTGATCCACAAGCCTTTCTTTTTGTCAAAAATCACCTAATTTCAAAAAAAAATTTGGGAAAATTTCCCCGTGGACCTGCCACCCCGCTTTTGCCTTTTTGTTTTTTTCATGGCCACACGGGCTGCAATAGTTAACCTTTAAAATAATTTAGGAAAATTTTCTAAGTTTCCTCCGACATCTTGTCGGAGGCTATGCAGCCAATTAGGTGCTACCACATGGCATCACATGGTGTCGGTAGAGGAGCGGATCCCCTTTTAGCTTAGCACTTCAAAAATATTTTTGGGAAAATTTTCCTATATTCTCCCAATCGGCTTGCAGATCCACATCCAATGGATGGATGACATGTGTCTTCACAACACGTCTGCAGAGGGGGCGATATTTTTATGTCTTTCAACCTTTTCTTCTCATAGAAATCAAATTTTGCTAAATTACTCGATGACTGACGGGTGCAACCAATCATTGATTGACTTGTGGCATCATTCGAGGAATTAGGAGGTGCATGCTATTTGAATCCTTTTCACTTTTAACCCTAAAAATTAAAATCTCTAAGTTTCCCTTGAAGTTCATTTCCCTGTGACCAATCAACGCTTGATATGTGGTGCCTGGGTGTTGGCAGAGGCCTAGATCATTTGATTCCATAGCGCCTTTCAGCCAAAAAGGATCATTGTCTTAAAATCCTCCGATGGCCTGATTTTCTACCAGAGTTTAGAAATGCTAACACGTGTCCTCTTCGGGCTCACGAGTGCATGAAGGAAGATCACGCTTTTGTCCAAAAGGGAAAATGTTCTAAAAATCTCCATGCCCCACCCTCCCACACATGGGAAAAAAAATTGCTTCCCCGTCCCGGTGTGGGTGCGCTGAAGTGAAATGAACTTTTTTTCACAAGGGCGCTAAGGGAAAACTTTCTTCCCTAGGCCCGCAAGCCTACCCTTGGTAAAATTTTCTTCCCTAGGCCCGCCGGCCCATAACATGAGAATTATAGGGAGTTAGAAGGACTTCTTTATATCATTGGAAAGGAGAAGAAATTTCCTATCTAATGGTTTTGTTTTAAGGAAAATTTTAGTGCATTAAATATGTAAAAAATAGGTTAAATTGCAAGGTAAGCCTAAGAGTGGGGAAATGGGAAATAACTCCCCATTAATTTAAAATGTTAATCTGAAATATAGGTTGACCCTTTGGGGGTCATGTCATGGGGTAAGTGAATGTTTCCCTAATTCCATGTAAATGAGAACCATGCCTAATTTTATGCCTAGTTGAATTAAATACCTTTTTTATATAATTTTTTGACCCCTTTAACCCTCTGAAATTTATTAGGAATGTTGCATTTTAGTGTTAATATAATTAATTGATAAATCAACACCTAAAGGAAATTTAATCTCTTCTCACCTAGTTTTACTCATTAATTGTATTATAATCTTTAATGTTGGTTATAATGGAAAACTTCATCTTCTTAACATAATTAACCTTGATATATTTCTTTGTGACAATATTGCTTTGAGGCTTGTTGGTAGTCCCACCTTAAAATAAAATAAAATTATCCATAATTTTTGTAACTAATCCTAGGTTGTTCTTGGGTCTTAAGTAGGTTGTTTTAGTGAGCATCACATAATGTGCCACATTCCTGAGGGTGTGATAAAATTGCATCGGATCTTTGGAAAAGTCTAAGTATGGGTAGATCCAATGGAATCTTCCACGTGTCTCTTCAGAACATTTTTGGTATGAAGCTCAAAAGAAGGATTACCAAACAAGCGCTTGCCTTCCATGTTTTAGGGTTTGAAAAAGTTTCACCGAACACTTGAAAATGCTAAGTATGGGAGATCTAGTGGAAACCTTGATGTGGTTCCTTGGCACTCTTTCAAAAGTAAAATTTAGGAGTAGGTCCCTAAATAGGCGCGTGCCCTACACGTGTCGCGGGCTTAAGAAATTTGTAAAAGGTTTTGAAAATTCTAAGTATAAAGAGGATCTATGTAATCCTCCACTTGTCTCCCGATGTAACTCCAAAGCTAAAAACCGGAGGCGGGACCTTAAATGAGTGTAGGCTCTCCACATGTCTATGGTCTAACAAAGCTATACTAACCATTGAAAACTCTAAGCATGGGCAGAGCCAGCGAAAACTTTAGGTCTCTCCTTGCACAACTCAAAGGTCAAAATGAGAGGTGAATCCTCAAATGAGGCGGGCTGCGAGGGCATTTTTCATTTAATGCCACTTCAAAACAAATCCAAACTTTATAAAATACCTCCTGTGACCCACCCTTTTGTGTTTAATGTGGATTCAACACATGGATTTATCTAGGAACTTGCAGGGTCATGCTTCACTTTTATACCTTACTCCTTTTTTCAAAACAAGGCTAAAAGTTCCAAAGTCCTACAAATGACACACCTCCCCACTTTGACTTGAAAAATTACCATGTGTCCATCTTTGAGGTGAAATTAAGATATTTTCCTTGCCCCTTCATATTGTTGAATATCTAATTCAAACTCTCTAGGTCGTGGGACTAATTTGGAATTTTTACAAATGTGAAAAAATGACAAGTTCATAAAAAAACTGTTGTAACGCATCCAATTAGGAAATACCATGTATCCATAGATATTGGGATGGGATTTAGAAAGGAGACACAATCGTGGAAGAAACCCAACAATAAAAATTTTCCCCACGGAGAGAAGACGTAAATAAAACTAAGACTCAATGTGATGCACGACCCAAGGAAAGGACTGAAAATGGAAACCAAATGAACGATAAAGCTTTCACGCATCCATACATGGAGAAATAGAATGCTTCAAACCATGCAGATTGAAATTTTTTTAACAAACAGTGTGAGATTAAATTGAGCACCAACACCTACCTTCTTCGTTTTTTAATAGCCCAATGTAATGTATGAGAAATATAGAAGAAATAATGTGTTATTTTCTATGTAAAAATGATCCGATTTATTTGATAATTTATACAAGAAATAAGTGAAGTCAATTCCTAGTGAGTTTTGTTGCTCAAAATATTATCAATGTAAATGTGTTGGCCAAGACATTGTTTGATAAAATACCAAAATGTATTTTTGAATTTTGGAACAACTTTCTATGTAATGTATAATTTGTTTAAATACATGTCTATTTTACACATTAGCAATACAATTATTTCATTTTAAGGTCTCAATAGTGAACTGTTATTACTTATTTCCTCTACATATTTCAGTGCAATAATATATTACTCAATATGTTTATTAAGAAGGTATTATTGATTGAATAATATTGGAAATCCTTGATATAAATTACCATAGGGTGCCTCGGGAGGATGGGATGGATCAAAAGAATGAAAAATTTACAATTGAGAAAGGTATTGATTTCGGAACCGGGAAGATTCATAGGTTAAGTAAGGAGTTGTGAATTCAATCTGCCAAGTATTAGGGTAGCCACGGGTTGGTGGTGGACCGTAGGACCAAGCTAACTAAGAGATAAGCTAGAGGCGATTTGTGCCCTCACCTTAGGGCTCCCAAAATGAATGCAAATCTATCTAGGGCACATCGACAAGGCAGGGACGGTAATGGAATTAGGGGTTGGAGATACGAGAAATCGTGGCTTGGTGTATCCCCGAGAAGACTACTTCCTTCAAACGTGCACTAGAAAATAGGGCGGCCGATCCTCAAGAAAGCATGATTCAAATAACATGGCCTACCCGGTCAATCTAGTTGAGGATATTCCTTCACTCACCATAAAAATCCATAACTTAAAGAATATTTCAAAAATTATCATGGGATGTGGTGGTTTGTAGGTTTAATGGTTTTTGGCCTTCCTCCTCAACTCCGTACCAATGCATTTTCAAAAATTGGACAAATAAATGCAAAATCTCTCTGTTCCAAAGGTTTATTTGTTTTCCATTTTATGGAATCTAAAGATTACCATCGATGTTTGAAAAATGGTCCTTTGTTATGGGGACATGTGGGTTTATTTATTCTTTGTAGGGTTCCTAGATTTCGATTTGAATACTTATTTGGTCGCCAAAACACCGGTTTGGGTCAGGCTTCCTAACCTCCCCTTACATCTGTGGTATGCCTTGGATGATATTGGGAACGTTTTGGGAAAATTTATAAAAGAGGACTTGGACAAAACACATTCGGGTCTATGTTCATTTTCCTGAATTTGCGTTGAAATTTATTTAAGAAAAGGAATACCTGATCGAATCAACCTTAAATTTAGTAATTTTCAGCATACCGAGGTCTTAGACTATGAGAATGTAAAGATTAATAGTGTTTCACATTATTAATCATATATTATTATATGTAAATGTAATATTTATAATATTACATTAATATGAGGATGTAAATGAGTTGTTATAAACAACTCATATATTAGAGTTCGCATATAGTTTTGTTATACCCGTGAATATTATTCTCGGGATATTTGTTATAACACCTCCCTAAATAATCGGAGGTTGTTTTCCTATCTATATGGCTATATAATAGCATGTGTAATGTTTTCATATTATGTTGAATAGAATATCTTTTGTTGTGTTAAATCTGGTGCTCTGCTCACATTTGATATTAGAGCGAGATGAGATGCTTTGGTAGGGTGTGCATACAAAAACTATTCTAAACTAACATTTTAACTCATGCGTTGGATCTACCACATTGAAAGATTGTATGGAGTAAGTATCGACATCAATCATGTTTTTGATAGTCACCATTCATATAAAGGTGTCTAGTATTATTGTTAAAATTCGAAGTTACAAGAAATTATATTGAATTTCTTGTACCATCATTTGGAAATATGTTAGATATATTAGTTGAATTGCTCGATCCCCATTTTATATCGGTTCAAGAACAGATCACACCTCCATCAACGTGCATCCCATAATTGAGGTGTTCGAACCTGGTCTTGATACATGTTTTTGAAGATTTACAAATATCTCCTTCTTGTGTAGATCATACCCAAGTTAATGACCTATAACAAGGTAGATTCTTGATTCTCAAGTAGTTTATAACTTTGGGTTTAATTCCCTTGACTTAGGAACAACTACACTTTGAATCGGAGTTACGGGTATCTTTTAAACCAGCTTACAATAGCGCCAAAGTCTTCCATCCACGTCGTGCAGACTTGTCAATTGCTATTACAAGGGTTCTTCAATCATCATCTCTATGTTTATAGAATTGTTGAATGTCGTATTCTATAACGATACAAATGTTGTATTTAATTATCCCTTCATATGTGTGCACCAACATTCCACGACCTTATTCATGAATTCTTCATCTCAAAAGATCTCGCACCAATTAAAGGCATGGGCAAAGTCATCCTCGGGTCAGTCGTAGTTAAGAAGGTTATCTGAATTGTGTATTAGAATGAGTTATTGCGTCTTTGATCTACAGTCTATAGTTTTTTATTAGTCTAGTTAAGTCATGTCATTATAGCTTGATATGTGTTAAAGTTCTCTTTGTTAGTGTTATATATAAGAGTCAATTGTAATTTTTCATCTAGTCTAAACTTACAGTCATTTTAAAAGTGTCATGAGTTTATTCAAAATATAGTTTTCATATCATGTAAAGTCATTTATTTAAAACTATCCCATAGTCATTATAAGTTTTGTATTTTAAGTCATTTTTATATTAAAATGTCATTTGTGTAGAGAAATTGGAAGTTGGTAATTTAATATGTGATCTTAGGATTTGTAATGGTATCATGTTTAAGATTCACTTAGTCAAAATTAAGTTATAGTCATATTTGTTATGTCTTTGAAAGTATTGTTTTAGTAATTAAGTGTTATTGTTTTACATTAGTAATTTTGTTGTCAAAGAGTCGGATCAAGTCTTTGTAGAAGTCTGAATTTTTAAAAAAAAATTGCCTCTTTTCAATAATTGGACGCATTTTCGCATACGCATATACATCTTGTGGAGATATTTTTTAGATCTCCATGAACATATTCAGCTGAGTTAGTAGTGTTAAATTGGAGGTAGGAGGTAATGGGGCATGGAGGGCGATCAACGGATCTCATTAATCACCAATGAAATGCTCACATTCAAATTTGGTGGCAGTATTTTCTATTATTTCATTTGTGTGCTGTGTTGAACAAAATGGTGTGTGGTTTCCTTCCCATGTTTTGATTCAAATGATGAAGATGTGCATTTTGGAACTTGAGAACAGATTATATAGGAGGCAAGTTAAACTGGAGTGATCCTCGACTATAAAGATCCTTCGACTGTTGTACTTCTAAGATCGATCAGCAGGTGAAATCTATCGTTCACTGGAAGTAAAAGTGAGAACTATTGATTTCACGTATGTAGGTGAATCGGTGGAAGTGTGATCACTCGGTATATAGAATTTTGGTGTAGATTATGCAGAAATATGTGCCATTTGCAAGCTTCATGTCCCTTCAATAATAATAAGAAATTTGGAAAAAAAATTGGATCGACATCTTCGAGCGGATGCGAGCACGTAGACCCAGATTTGGTTTCTGCATCAAATTTTAAAGATAATCCAAATAATCGTATCTCCGATAGTAAAGTTTTTACAAAGAATAATGATACAAAGATGGGATTTCAAGAAAACCACTTGGTTGTAGGTGGTATAAAAGGGGAAATACTTCAAAGTTTGGAATCATATGAGCGAGTTTGTCTTTAGATAATTTGATGGCTTTGGAAAATCCTAGTGACTTTGCGTTGGTTATTGCGTATGATCTAGGAAAATTGCCAGAGGTAAAGAAGAAGAAAAATAAAAAAGGACACATAATCAGCATCGATGATTATTTTCCATCGAGGTGGGAAGTGATTTTAGGATTTTTTTGTTATGTCGATATCAATCGTTGTTTGGCTTTTCAAGCCCTTTTGATTTCTTGAGAATTTGGCCTCAATATAATGAATAGGGAATGGGTCCTTGACCCACCTTATCAATAATAAAAATAAGGTATTATTGATTCAATGTATAACATTATATTATATTTATTAAAAAATTCATCAACCTTGTACTCGGGTAATGTTTAACTTTGCCCCATCTTAAAAATAACCATAGATATTATTTGGAAAATTTGCATAAATGACTTTTGAAATCTTGGAAAATGCCACAAATTAAAAGGAAATGTTGTTATCTCGGATAAATTGTTAGATGTTAGCATTAGGGTACTAACTTGTAGCAAATTTCTCTTTTGTGCATGTGGTAAAGGTGATTTGAATATTATAATTTGGATATTATTGTGATGTGCCCTTAAACTATTGTTTGTATTAGGATATGAGTAGCCGACTTGTGGCTTACCATATCATTTTATTATATCATTTATACTTTATCATGCTTAATAGGTCAGCCTTGGTGATGGCCATAGCATATGAATAGTATATATAGGGGATTGTAGGTAGTAGTTCATTATCATTTGAGCATTTGAGTCTTATTATATGGTTTGGAGGTTGCCCCCTCGAAGTGGTGAAGCTATTATAATTGCATATTGAGATCATTATTCTGAAATATTATGTTATTTGGTGTTATATTGCTGCTCATAATCTGAATTATACTAGTAATTTAATTACAAGTGATATCGGAGCTGTGATTTGGGCCAAAATTAGGGCAAAAACCCTAATTTTTTGTTTCCACAATGTATTTTGAACTAGAGTGAACTGGTGGGAGATATGTTTACCAGAGTTTTGAAATATTTCAAGTAAGGATCCCTAAAAATTTTAGAATTTATTTATTTATTTTGCACAAGTTATTAGAAATTTAGGTTTTTTCATAAAATCACTCCCTAGGTGCAAATAGTGATTTTTTTCAAGTTCTTTACATTTTCGGAAGCTTTGTAAAAAAATAGTACTAGTATCTTCTCTATGTTTTTTCCTTTTTGGCCGAATTTGTATCAAAAACCTAAACCCTAAGGTTTGATATCATGGCGGGGCCTTCCACAAAAGCAAAAAGAATCCGGTTACTCAGGTAAAACCCCATATAAATATGGGATAGTGATTGAAGAGATGGAGTAAGAAGGGTAAATACTGATTCCTCAAAGACTAGGGTTTACCTCGGTTGATAATAAGGTGATCCAACTTGATTATGAGCTACGAAATGTATAATCGAGATGGCCTCTAAAGGAGACATAGCCCAAATCAATCATTGGTTGGATGATATCATGCAACATGTAAAGGGTAAACAATGTAGCCCAAATCCAACCCATATCAACCAAGGAGGATCTCTAGTTCAAAATCATGGACAAAATAACCATGTTGGATCACTTTTCCAGCCAATCAAAATCCAACTTATTCGCAACCACGAAACATGATGCCAAAAGTGGATATGTGCAAATTTGATGGTAAAGATCCCCAATTGAATAAATCAAATGGATAACTTCTTTGAACTACATCAAACACCATCGGGACAAAAGGTGACATTGGCATCCCTATATCTTGAACCGAGCAGCATTTGTTTGGTATCGATGGTTATGTGCTTAGAGGTGGAAGAATGGTTTTGGTGTCACTTGGATAGTTTTTACCGAGGAGTTGCAATTACACTATAATTCCAATGTTTCAAAGAACTAATTTAGTCAATTATCAAAGTTACGACAAACAGGATCAGTCAAAGATTATGTGCATCAATTCTAGAACCTATCCTTAAGGGTGGAGAATATACCGAAAGAGAATCGAATGACCTATTTCTTGGGGTCTTAAGGACCACATCGAGCATGAGGTATGTATGTTTAATCCACTCAAGCTTTCTGATTCTATTATCATGGTATGTTGAGAAAAGGAAAAATTTCTTTGTAGTAGGAGGCCACCTTTCATTAACACTAGAGACTACAATATCTCTTTCGCCTTCATTTTCTACACCAATTAGACTAACTCCTCATCAAATTGAAGAAAGGAGAGCAAAAGTATTATTTTTTAACTATGATAGAAAATATGGTGGGACACAAATGTCTTTGAGAAGTTGTTCTATATTGATGTAGGTAACGAGGATGATGAGGATGCTTTGACATTATAGGAGAGGCCGAGGAACTAGTAGAAAATGATGTAGAGAATCACCAACCTAAAATTTCTTGCCATGCATTGTCAAGTATTAGTACTCAAACACTCAAGGTTATTGGCTATCTAAAAAAATAGAAGGTGACAAAGGTGTTGATTGACTCGGGAGTACTCATAACTTCATAAATAGTATCTTAGCTGCCCGCCTCAATCATTTTATTTCCCAAGCTTAAAAAATGTAAGTTATGATTGTTGATGGTGGGACAGTCAAGTGCACAGGAAAGTGACATAGTATCAAAATTTCTATGGGAGACTACATGTTAGACTCACCTACATTTTCTATTTCTATGGGAGGGGGTAGATATTGTTTTGGGTGTCCAATGGCTCACAACCTTAGGTACTTATAGAGATGAATTTCCAAGAATTGTTCATGCGATTTCATTCGGATGGAAGGACAATACAATTGAATGGGATGATAGCTAAGTCTCCACATATTATTAGCTCTCATCGGATGCGAAGGTTCTCAAAAAAAAGGAGTAGATGGATTTATAGCAAAGTTATTTTCAATAGAAGTACAACATACGAGTCTTGAATGCCACTTGATCTTCAAAAGATTTTTAATGCTCACTCATCTATTTTGGATGCAATTCCAAAGGGACTACCACTAGTTAGGGATCATGATCATGTCATTCAGTTTATTCCAAGGAGCCAAACACCTAACATTAGACCATACAAATACCCATATTCCCAGAAAAGTGAGATCGAGAAAATGGTTCAAGAAATGTTGAAGGCGAAGTATCATCGAGTCTAGCTAGAGTGCCTATTCTTCACCAATGGTCATGATACGTAAGAAGGATGAAACATGGAGGATGTGTCTAGATTATCTTGAGAAATCAACAAGTACACCATCAAAGATAAGTCTCCTATTCCAGCAATTGATTATTTACTTGATGAATTGCATGGTGCTATTTATTTCACAAAATTAGATCTTCGTTCGGGTACCATCAAATTCGAATAAAAGAGGAAGATGTTCATAAAATAGCTTTCAAGACTCATGAGGGCCATTATGAGTTTTGGTAATGAATCTTACAAATGCACCTTCAACCATTCAAAGCTTGATGAACACTATTTTAAGGCCATTTTAAAAGGAAATTTGTATTGGTTTTCTTTGATGACATATTGATTTATAGTAAGATATGGGAAGAACACTTCCAACATATAAATAAAATGTTGGAAGTTTTGGAGATACATACTCTCTATGAAAATCCATCTAAATGTTCTTTTGGTGTACAAGAGGTAGAGTACTTGTGTCACATTGTATCTCATGAAGGCATCAAAGTTGACCCTCGGAAGATCAAAGCTATGGTGGAATGGCCAAGGCCCAAAACTCTCAAAAATATTTGTGGGTTCTTAGGACTAACAGGGTACTACACAAGATTTGTGTGAGGATATGGTAGAATAGAAAACCCGCTCATTGCATTGCTAAAGAAGGATGCCTTCCACTAGAGAGACTTAGCCACTAAATCCTTTGAGCAAAGGAATCCTTGTGCAAAGCACCCAGATTTGGCTACTCCCGACTTCTCAAATACCTTCATTGTTGAATGTGACACTTCAGGATCAAGATTGGGAGCAGTTCTAAAGCAAGAAGGAAGACCAATTGCATTTGAGAGTCACCAATTCAAAGGAAAATATCTGCTCAAACACATGCATGGGAAAGAAATGATGGCTATTCTTCATGCGGTAAAGCAATGGAGGCCCTATCTCATGGGTAGACACTTGAGGTAACAAATGATCATGATAGTCTCAAATACTTTTTGGAGCAAAGGTTATCATCTGAGGAACCAAAAAAGTGGGTAACAAAAATGTTGGGTTATGATTTTGAAATCATATACAAAAAGGGTAAAGAAAATGTAGTAGTTGATGCGTTGTCCATAAGGGATACATCCAGATGCCTTACTATGTGGAATGTCCATGTTGATGACTGATTGGGTGGATGAAGCAAGATTGGAATGGGATCAAGACAAGGATACACAATCTCTAATACATAATATCAAGCAAGGATATATGACATCTAACAAATTCAAGTGGAAAGGTAATGGCCTATGGTACAAGGACGGAGTTATACTTGAGTAAAGATTTTGAGTTGAAGCATAAGATTCTTGCAGAGCTACATGCCTCTCTGTTGGAGGACACTTTGGGTTTCAAGACATATCATAGAATTAAAAAAGAATTCTTTTGCGAAAGACTCAAAGGGGATGTACAAAATTTTGTATCGAGTGTTTAGTGTGCTAATAGAACAAAGGGGAAACAATTAAGACACCGTGTGCATTCTGACCTTTACCAATTCCTAGCCGAGGGGATGGGAGGAGGTCTCCATGGATTTTATCACCAAATTTCCTTATTCAGAGGGTAAGAATGTTATTTTCATGATTGTGGATAGGATCACAAAATATGCCCATTTTTGTATCCTATCACATCCATTTGCAACTAGTACATTCGCAACTATTTTTTTGGAGACAGTTCAAAGGCTACATAGAACCCCAAAGATAATTATAAGTGATTGTGATCCTATTTTCACAAGTAATTTTTGGACAGAATTATTTTCATATGTGGGTACTCAGCTAGCTCACAGTTCATCTTATCATCCTCAAATTAATGTGCAAACAGAAATGGTCAACAAATGCTTAGAGGGGGTATCTACGTTGTTTTGTATTGGATAAGTGGGAAAGGTGGATTAAATGGATACCACTTGCAGAATGGTGGTATAACACATATTTTCATACCTCTTCCCAAATGATCCCATTTTTAACATTATATGGTTATGATCCACCTTATCACTTCCTCCTTGAGGGTGGAAACTAAGGTCGCTCCAAATATGTTGAGGAACACATTCACATGAACAACATGTTTTGGCTGGTTTGAAGGAGAATTTAGCATTAGCACAAAATAGGATGAAACAACAAGCAAATCAACACCGTAGTGAAAAACAATTTGAAATTGGTGACTGGGTTTTTGTCGTCTCCAAACCTTACAAACAGATGTCCCTAAAGAAAAGAAAAAGGACAACAAACTTGCTCCTAAATATTATGGCCCTTATTAGGTTCTACAGAAAATTGGCACTGTTGCTTATAAACTAGAGTTGCCTCCATCTTCACACATACACCCGGTATTCCATGTTTCATGCACGAAGAAGGTTATTGCATAGAAATTTGAAGCCCGGATAGAGTTACTTTAGAACTTGACGAGGAAGGAAGAATCATTTTGGAGCCGAGAGAAGATTTTGCAAACACGTACTAATAGGTGAGAACCAGAGACATTAAAGAATATCGATCAAGTGAAAAAATTTGAGCATAAAAGATGCAACAGGGAAGATGAAGGTTTTTGCAGCAACATCCGAGGATTATTCAACACTTAGGACAACGTTGGTTTGAAGGGAAGGGCATGTTACACCCTTAACCTATTGCTTGTATTAGGATATGAGTATCCGACTTGTGGCTTACCATATCATTTCATTATATCATTTATACTTTATCATGCTTAATAGGTTGGCCTTGGTGATGGCCATTGCATATGAATAGTATATATAAGGGATTGTAGGTAGTAGTTCATTATCATTTGAGCATTTGAGTCTTATTATATGGTTTGGAGGTTGCCCCCTCGAAGTGGCAAAGCTATTATAATTGCATATTGAGATCATTATTCTGAAATATTGTGTTATTTGGTGATCTATTTCTACACATAATTTGAATTATACTAGTAATTTCATTACATATTGTAAATTCTAGGTGAATAAACCCGAAATTAAGTTGTACCCGGGAAATCTTAGGCGAAATAAAGCAAGCGACCCAAACCCTAAAAATTAGCCAAATCTAAATTTCAAAATGCCAAATATTTGTGAATTAATGAAGATTAGCCACTAAATTTTATACTACTTGTACTTCTTTAAATATAGGTTTTGAAAAATATGTGAGAGGCATGTCGTGAATACTACGAGATGTTCTATTTGTTGCCTTAGGAAGGTATAATCTAGTTTGAGAACAATAATCTTTAAATTGGAGGTTCTTCAAGATCTCTATGTGAGAGTATGATTACCTAAGTTGGTGAGCCTAAGGTTCATGTCTCATGCTAATTTTTTGTTTCTATGTCCAACTTATAAATTTGTTACAAGGATTTTTCAAACTTATAACTTGTGTAATTATTTTTTTGAATCTTGATTATTTAATTTAAATAAATTTGTAAAATTATTATTACATGTTATATTTAATAAATTTGACTTTTCTATAATTATTTTAATTCAATTAATCAAATATATCTTCACATGGAATTAACATTTTCATTTTTCTGTTGAAAGAGAATGTGTTGTTTAATTTGTCATTTAGGAAGGGTAAAGCTTAACTAGCCCGTCAAATTAAAATATGGGGAGCCCTTCAAATTTCATCAATGGGAAAGGCTAAGCTAGATGGGCCTGCTTTGTTTTCTTTTTCGCACTTTCAACGTGGGTATGCTGTAGATGGGCCCTAAAATAATATTCAAGGGTCTGCTGTAGATGAGCATTTTCACGTGCAGATTTCCTGCTATTAGATGAGTACCCTCCACAAGGGAGGAAGTTGAGTGTGGCCTCTGCCGAAAGAAGACTTAACTTAATACTCTATTTACAATTGCCCTAGATCGTTTCCCAAATTTGTAAAGCCGAGCAAAAATGTCGAATAATTTTGAGTGCGAGCCTCTGGTAGTGGAGGATATTCCTGGATTTCTCAAAGTCTACAGCGATGGATCAGTTGTACGGGAAGACGAAACATCTTTCTCTTTAGCCATTTCTGAGAGAGATGATGTGTTATACAAAGACGTTGTGTTTGACGAGGAAGCTGAGCTGTGGGCACGCCTCTACCTGCCACCCCTAATGAAGACCAACTCCAACTCCAGGGTGCCTGTGCTGTTATACTTTCACGGTAGCGGATTTATCATGTCGAGCCCTGCATCTCCCCTTGTCCACAGCATGTGCAAGCTGTGGGCAGCCAAACTAGGCGTGATTATCATATCTGTCAAGTACAGGTTAGCACCTGAACATCGTCTTCCTGCTGCCTACCACGATTCCATCGCAGCGCTCAAGTGGCTGGAGGCGATGAAAAAAGACGGCGCAGTCGCAGATCCGTGGTTACAATCTCACGCCGACTTTTCCAAGATATTTGTGATGGGCGACAGCGCAGGAGGGAACATTGCACATCATCTGGGCATGTGGGCTGCAAAGGCATCTGGAGAGGCCGAAAATGGAATGGAAATTAAAATCAAGGGGATGATTTTGTTGTACCCCTTTTTGGGGGTGAAGATCGGATGCCATCACAAGAAGGAAGTCTCTCCATACTTAAGGTGGAGCATTCAGACGCCTATTGGAGACTGGCACTGCCCTTGGGAAGCAACAGGGATCATCCTTTCTGTAATCCCGTAGGGGAAGGGACTGCGGATTCAGTTTCTAAACTTTCCCTTCCGCCCATGCTTTTTGTGGTTCCAGGGCGTGATACAACGAGAGACAAACAATTGCAGTACTGTGAGTTTCTTAAAAATTGCGGAAAGGAAGTTGAGGTGCTTTTGTTCGACGATGAAGACCACGGCTTCAATTATTTGAATGTGGAGGGCAAAAGCACTGTTGAACTTCACCGCAGTATGTCTGACTTCATCAAATGAAATAGGGGTTTCACTAGATAAAATGTAATACAAGTCGACCACAAAAGCTAGTAAGTTGATGTACTTCGAAATTGTGTTTTATCGAATAATCTTCTCCTTAATATAAAATAATCAATGAATAAAGATCTTTGAGATGCGAGTGGCTTCCAATATTGCTATAGATATCTTTATGTCCATCATAAGTATTCTTTCGATGAGTTAAAGATTATACCAACATCCATCCTACCCCTACATATATCCATTTAATCTTACCTACGAATTCCACATGTCCAAGTTTGATACGTGAGTGTGATGTTATTGTAAATACATTTTCTAAATGTATCACCCAAGTATGTGATTCCGACAAGTCTATTCTCAATATCATGTATGTTAGTACAAACTGCATACATTAATCTAATTCCATGAATGAATTTAATATTTCGAGTTCTATAAGTAATTATGTTGTTACTCCATACACATTCTCTAAATTTATCACCCAATCATGTAATTCCAACAATTTTATTCTCAACATTCTGTTTGTTAGCACAAACTAAATTTAAAGTCAATAAAACATGAACTTTGAATCTACGGGTTGGAAGCTCCACAACATTCCATTCCACTAAAAGCATTTTAAAAGATTTTTTTGAAATGTTTACTTTTATAGTCGACTATCAAACATGTGTAATTTTTATGCACAATGGCGCTAATAGCTCAATCTTTAAAGTGTACTTCCATTCTAGTTATATATAGTTTTTGTTTGAGTTGGGATAGAACCCACCGTTAGTTCTGAAGCGACCATAAAATTTTGCAATGAGTAATTGCATCCCTTCTTAGCATTTAAGTTGACAAGATGATGTATTTTGGCCATGACAACAAGAATAGTTTTAAAAAAATTCCATCTCAGCTTGTGCCTAGGCTCCACTGTCCCTCTCTTTCAAATTGTGCAAGGACACCTTATGCACCAAAGATCTATGTTTCTTTGCATAAAAGGTACCAAATAAGGAAGTAT
This sequence comes from Taxus wallichiana var. yunnanensis, assembly GCA_018340775.1. NCBI lineage: Eukaryota > Viridiplantae > Streptophyta > Pinopsida > Cupressales > Taxaceae > Taxus > Taxus wallichiana. Next base: position 383,367,796 of record CM031241.1, read on the forward strand.
TTGTTTTTTCCTTGGTCTTTGGTTAACCATACGATAGTAGAACTTCCTTGTTATTGTTCATCGACCTCAACAATATACAATATTGAATACATCACACTAGCCGTATAATACAATTTCTCAACAAGGAAATACAATGTAATGAAAATGTGTCATCTCTATATGAAGTTATGTGTTGAATGAATGCTCAAAAGAGAAATAAATTATGCTTCAAATTTGCTCTCGTATTCTATATGTTAGAATTAATTAGAAGATATATTTATATCCTTATAAATGCAATAAAGATATTTATATCTTTATAAATCCACCAAGGAGCATGAATCTATTTATATAGTTATATTGAATTCAAAAGTGAAACCTTATTGGCATGCGAATTGAATATTTATATTTAAAAATATTGTCATGCCTTTTGGAGGCTTCTAAATTTGTGGAGACATTTCTATAAATGTGTTTTCGGACAGCCTTTGCAATGAAATTTATTAAAAATTATTTTTTCATTATTATTGAATTCTTTTCCATGCTCTATTCCAAAACTCTCATTTTGGCACAAGAAAATACTTGTAATACAAAATGTTCGAGAGTTATGCTTTACACCCTTAAAAATCCATTTACTTATAACTCTTTAGTGATTTATAAACAATTACATTTTCTACCTTTTTAGTATTCTTCCACATATTACGTACATGTATAGTGAGGTATTCACAAGTATATTGCCTAATGAACATATTCCCCCACTTTTGTTTTGGTGGATCTCCACATCCTATTACAAATCTCTTATTCTAGCACATGCTTGAGCTAGAAAAGGTTGTCGATTTTCATTCTATAGTGGTAAATTGAATTTCCTAAATGAGGTAATTTTGTGCATATGTACCAATGGTTGCAATCCTCACAAAAAAAAAAGGTATAATCATTTTACAAACCTATATTATATATGTGATAGTCGATTGTTAACAACTTGTATGTATTCCTTATTTATAGTGAGTCTAGTTTCATCCTTGTTTTCACCTAGAATGTACATAGATATAGGTGGAGGGCATTGAGTTATATTAATAAGAAAAATATTGGAAAGAAAACATACAACAACAATTTACACATGAGTTATAAGGTATGTCAAGTGGGGTGTAAATGCCATGCTAGTTTATAAATACAATTCCATGTGGTAGTTTCTATGTAGTGTATTCGATAATGTCAGAGTTTGTTGTTGATTTCATTATGGTGTCTCGATGAATACCAATATGAAGTAAAATTTTAAGAGACATATGCTGTTTATTAGCTGCTATGAGTCAAATGCAATTACGATGGCTTTTGACAACTATATGCATAAATTTGACATGTTTGAAAAATGTGAAGGAAGAAATTTAAAGAAAAATTTCATCTTTTTTTTTCCTTGAAATCAAGGAGGTTATGGAGTGTTAGTTCCAAGTCGTTTTCACCTAATTTATGTCGTGACAATTTTATTTGATTATAAGTATTGACCTTAAGGATTATTTACTATTTTTGGAAGATGTATAATAAATAGAAGGAACTTGTTCCAAAATATTTTATTTTCATGTGTGAAGCCCAGTATTGGTAAAAATGTGACCAATATTTAGATAGTCTGTACTGGAATAAAATACGAAACATTGTCGATGTCTAGGATGAATGGAGTTATGTCGAGTTGATATAAAATGAAAAAATATTTAATAAATAAACTACAATGGTGAATGCAAAAAAATAACATTCAACCATGAATTACATTACCCCTAAAGGAGACACGATATCACCGGATAGATATCTACTTCATACATAATTAACTTTTTAACTGTTTGACACTATCAACTTTTCTATATCAATTTTCAATTGAAAGTTATTTACAATGGTAGAAAAATAGAAATGAGAGAAATTATTATTCCCCATTAGATTCTACATAACAACATCATACACACCTTAACATTTAGAAACTCTAAATTGTAACTAGGTGCATTGTTATTAAGTCATTAAAAAACTAAAAAATCATTTAAGAATTCATCGGTTAAAATAAAATTGACATATATCCTTATTTAGACTTCTAACACATTAAGAATAAGAATACTACAAGTTTACAATGAAGATTTAATAGGCCTATGAATTGTCCATTAGTGAAGAACATAAGAACATATTGAAGAAAATGCCTATTCTATACATTAAGGAATAAAATATTATACAACAAAGTTTTATAGTAATTCTATATCATGAACACATATAATTGCAATTACAAACCATACTTGACTCATACAACCAAAAATAATTACACCATAAAAATTTGGATCGAATAACAATCACAATATAATGAAAGATTAGTCTATTTGATACTTATTTCCTCTCACGGATCTTTCTCCAAGGAATATTACCTATATTTTAGTATACTAGATCAATCCTTCACTCTTTTTTCTTCTTCATGCTTCTCACTTATCCCTATCATATTTCTTCATTGGAAAAATTTCTTAAGAGAAGAGGAAAATTCCAAGCTATATATAAGAATTCAAAAAGTGTAGATATAAAATTACACAATTAAATTCAATTGCATTGTAAGCAAGCGTGCATTTACCAAATATACTGAAATAGTTATATCCATTTAAAGAAAATGAAATTTGTGTTATTATACAACAAGTATTATAGGAAAAATAGCATAGGGACGAAGGAGGTTACCATGAGCACATAATGCACATAATGACCAACCTAATGGGCACAATTCTTTAACTTTTAGTGTATCTTTGTTATGGGGAAGAAAAAAGAGGCCATACGCAAGAAAAAAAGGTTGTCAACTATGTAACAAGTGTTAAAAAGAGACTATTAATAAGTAACTAAAAGGACTTTCCTCTCTTTAAATGAACAATTTGTAGATGTTTGGGGTGTTCATTTAGCTACATTGTAAATTTGTTTAGTGGATAGGATTTTTAGAGAATAAATTTTACATTCAAATATTTGCAATAATGAGGTTTGAATTACTCCCGGTTGGTTTTTCTCTTACAAGGAAAGTATAATTTTCTTAGGTTCTTTTTACTTTTTACGTATTACACTAAGATAAACATAATACATTTGAAATAGTTTCTCTAATTTACTCTAAATATTATTAAATGGTAACTCCCACAAAATATTAAAATAAAACTGCTCACACTTTTAAAATCAACGCCTTTGCATTGACATACCACACAAGGTCACCCTTATGCGTTCATTTGAAGCATGAGATAACACTACTTCAGATCGGTTTCATAAGCATCATGACATCTAAGATAAAGTTTCTAGTCGATACATTCTTGAACATCTTAAGAACACACTAAACACATACAAATGCCAGGAGAACTTAAAAAGATTAATTACTAGCCATGCATAAAAAAACAATCTGTAGTAGTGTTTCTCAACATGACTAAATATTCATTAATCTCTTATTGAAGCATATAATTGCTCAACAATAACTATCTCACATTAATTCCTCTAATCCGAACAATCATATCACATACTCTGCCAATGTATCAAAGGGTTATGTATACTAATGTGACATTACCTTCATCATACTATCTAATAGTTATATTGACCCTTAAGTATAAATTTGTAAAGACTTAACTATCATTTTCGACTCAACACACATGTAGGATAATTTCAATCCTTATCTTTAGCACATGTAGTACTCGCTTGGTGATTTTTCCATATTTGTAATTCCTCTTCTCTTGTGAAATACTTGTTAGGTGACCATTGTGATCCATATATTCCTTTCATCCATGAAATTACTCCTCAACTTGAACTTTGAAGTCTTTTATGATCCTTGTTTCCATCATTCAAGTTCTTGTGTGCTAGTTATCTTGGATTTTTTCTAGTTCTCTTGCATGTCATGTAGGTGGATATTTTTATTATATTTTCCACACCAAATATAATCACATCCTCAAGCCTTTACAAATGTGATAATTTTTTTATTGTTGACAAATGTGAAATAACATAGTATGTTTAAAATGGTTTTGTAGTGCCCACTTCCCTTTGACACTTTTTGATACTCATCATGATACTGCTGAATATATTATGGACATGATTATAGACTTTATTATAGTATAATCTTAGATGTTAGATCATGGATTATTTTTGACTTATTAAGTTATGATGCATGATGATTATTAGAGACATTTTATATGTTGATGATTATATATTGTTTGACATGGTTATATTATGGATGTTATTCGAAATGTGATATTTGGATATTGTGAGTAGACCTAGAAATGGAAATTATTGGATCATGATATAGTTGATAAAACTATAAATTATATTTTAGATTGCTTTGATGTTGTTGTGATTCATATATATAGATGATTTTAGGAATTACATCTATATTATTTTAGATTTTCTGATATGGCCATGAGGCCGAAGAGGTATTCTTTTTGCATGTTAAAATATCACAACAAACATCGAGGTATTGAGACCAACCACATTGGAATTCTAGATGAATTATACAAGGTCACCATGTAAACTAGTATTTGTTTGTGTGTATTTGTGTGTGTTAGGGAGTCCCATGGGGGATCACCTTTAAATGTGACCAAGGGTTTTATATATTTATTTTATTTGGTCCCTTTGTTAATGTTTTCATGTGTTTATTTTGTTATGCTTTTACCCTTTCATTAATTATTAAATGGTGTGTAAATATTGTGAGTAATCATATTGTTAAAATAAATAAATTAAATATGTCATAAGAGGGTAATTAATGAGATTTGTTGGCCATGATTTAAAGTGTTATAAGTAATGTGTAAGAGATGTGTAAGTGATGTGTAAGTTAAATTTTGAGTGTGAAACACTCTACTTTCTGAAATTAGAATTTTTCCTTGGAGGATGATTTTGGAGGCTTGTGGGACAAGTTAAACTTGTCCCATACCTCTTTAATTTATCTACCAACCATACCTACAATTGGAGAGTTGAATTAAGACTTTTATTATGAATTTTGAGAAGACAAATTCTAGGTTTTAATTGCACTTTTCTTACATGGTGTAATTTTAGTCCTTTGGGGTGTGGGTTGGATTTGAGTATGTAAGTAAATTGTCATATTATTCACCCACCTATTTATTATGCATTGGATAATGGAGTTGAATTTTGAGGTTAGGGTTAAGGATGTGTGATGTGGCATCTCACATGGACCCACCTTATCCTCTTCGCTTCCCTCTTCCATAAAATTTGAATTTCTTGCCTTATTTTGGGCTTGCTTCATTTTGGAGACTTCATTATTGGGTTAATTCCTTGTTATTCTGGGAGATCTTGCCTTTGGATAAGTTTGAAGATTGTTGCATGTTGGTTGTTTGATGGATTTTTGGATTGTTTCTTAGAAACAACTATTGTTTAAAACTTGGGAAACTACATCATGGAGAGGTAAGAGCTTGGCTCTTGAAATGCTCTTCTTTTATGAATGGAAATGTTAATGTGTGAATGTTTTTACATTTTTGGGCTGTTGGGTAGATAGCCTAGGAATGGTGTAAGAAAGACTATGGGGCTTATTTTTGGGAGGCACAAGTGTGTTTTAGGGAGGTATAAGGGTGGAGGGAGTTGGGATTTGGGTTCCACATTAAAATAAATAGCTTGCATTTCTTTACTCATTATGGGGTGTCACAAGAGGTTGGGGAGGCATAAGGAAATGTGAGGAATAAGGGGTAGTTGGGAAGGCATAAGGAATGTCGGAGTTTTGATATACTATAATTTGGTGGTTTGTAATTCGGTAGTGATACCCATTTCCTCTTTTGGGAGGCATAAAAGCATCCCCATAGTTTTTTTCTCCTTTGGCTTGCTTGATGAAGCCTCAGTAATTTTTTTCATGCTTTAATGTAGTTGTAAACTAAATTATTTTTTGACGGTCTTTTTATTGTGAAAATGTTGCTTGTGTATTTGTGGAAGCTTTTTTTTGCCATTAGTTGGTTCACAACTTTTATTGCATTTGGTTGGGGCTCGGGGTCCAATGAAGAAGGATGGATTCTCCTCTTCATTGGATGTCTTGGTTGGGTGGAGAGCCTTGAATTTCCCCTACTTTGGTTTTGATCACAATTTTGAAGAATGAGAAATATGCATGTTGTTGTTCTGGAGCTGAGAGAAAGACAATTTGATAGTCCCTTATGAAATGAAATCTTATTGTAACCTTTCCCACTTGAAGTGGATGAACTTGTATATGTTTTGTAATGGAAATATGTTTTATTGGTTATGAAAGTGTAAATTGAAATGTGAAAGAGACATACTCTGTTATGTTCTTTTGAAAGCAAGAAATTGTGTTCTGTATGATGAAATTGAAGAATGAAAGAAGGAAGTTGTAAAGTTGTCTTTTGGAATCAATAAAGGATTGCATAACCTTCCTCAAATTGCATCATTGTATTGAATTTGATCACCTATATGTGAGTTGTAATCTTTGTTTGAAAGAAAGAAATGCGTATGAAGAAAATGTAATACTCTGTTTTGTGAAGTGCATGATTTGAAAAGAATAAAAGTTACATTCTTGTCTTTATCATTTGATTGAAGGAATGAAACCTATTTGAAACTAGCATGAAATGAATTCATTTGTAAGGCAAGTAAAATAAGAACCATTGAGTTAATTTTGTTGTTTCCATTTCTGCTTCACGTTAAACTTTGCAACTTTTACTAGAAATGAAACAATCGGAACTAATCAAGAAATAACAATGAAAAATTAAAATTGAACATGCTAGGTTATAAATGAATGCAATTAGACAAAAGAACTTAAGGGAGAATCCTTCAAACCTTGCAAAAATGGGCTCAACCCTCTTACAGTCATTTTGTTGTCAAGAGATGTAAATTTTCAAATTGCAAATCAATCAGATAAATTGAATCTTGAAATATTTCTTAAATCCATCTACGAATAATTATCCATGTCTATTTGACATGTTGAGCGAGGAAGAAGATCAAATTGAACAAATCTTATAGGCTAAAATTTACCGCTTGCATTTGTAATATTATGCGAAACATTTTTACAAAATTGAAACATTAAACTTGATCAAATTAAAACATTAATGATCCCTTTGTAAAGAGAACGCCGAAAGATTTCCAAAAATCGTCATTTTCCCAAAACTTAGCTCTTTATCAAAGTTTATGGCCTTTTGATGTTCTTCTTCATTTGGTGTAAAAAATAAAAAAATTCTAATTATGGAAAGAAAAGTTTGGAAAACTTTCCTTGGTGAACCCGCGAGTCCGAATTTTCCTTAGTGCTTTGGAAATTTTTTGGGAAAATTTTCCTAATTCTCCTTTCCACCCAGCTGGCCCGCAACCAATCGAGCTCGCCACATGGCATAATGACGCATTAGAGGAGGGGAAGAACCCTTTTTTAACTTAGCGCTTCAAAAATATTTGGGAAAAATTTCTAAATTTTCCTTTCCGTCCCATAGCCAATCAAGAGCTGCCACATGGCATCACCGAGGAGTGGGTTCTTATCTTAATTTTATGTTATCGAAAAATTTTGGAAAAAAATTCAAAAATTTTCCCACCCCTACCATCCCACATCCAATTAGGAGAATTCCATGTGGCATCGTGAGGCATTAGTGAAGATGCATGTGAATTTTACCCTTTTCACCCCTCCGGGCATTAAATTTTTTTACCCCGCTACCTCGCTTACCCCACGTTGGCTTAGGAGATGCCACGTGTCCCTTGCGTACTAGTAGACTCGCGAGTGCGGGTGTAAAGGTGGTTTTTTGTGCTGTTGACAATTTTTGCACTTGTGCAAAAATGGGCAACTCGAAACTTCATCGTTATGATGAAAGTCATGGGTGAAGTATACCTAAGCTAAAGAAGTTCTGATGTTATTAGTTATTGCTAAATTAATTAATGATTAAGTGAAATATGTAGCTATGTGTGTTGTTACAAAATGTAACAGATCACATAGTCTATAATTTCATGATACCTTCAAAGAAGAACCCCCAAAGGATAGTTGTGTTGTCTTGATGAAGACACCAAATTATAGAGTAGGTGAAGTGTTGATTTTGGGATAACAAACATAAGTGTAGATTACATAAATCAGAGTTCATTACTTGAATGTTACAGGTTCTCATTAATGTTCTTTCCTTCATGTTTAAGACATTCAATTATATGACTGATTTGTTTAGTTCATCATACACTCCATTCAGAAGCTTGAAATGTAGAAGGAAATACACAACTCAATTTTAGAATTCAATGTTTTATTCACAAGGAAGGTCAAATGTTTCCCACACAAGCCATGGGATGTGACTAAAAAGTAAAGTACATCTACTAAAGAAAGAGGTACACATGCATGAAATAGAAAGCAAAGGAATATGAGTGAACCCATCATTTCCTTTTTATATTCTTTTGTTGTGCGATTGTTCCACTTCCAAATTGTTCCATCTTTTTCATCACAATTCAAAGCATGATACCTAAAAAGTAAAGGAAAGGAATCATCAATAAAGAGCTTAGGGTTAATCCATATTCCTACACTATCCTAATTCGTGCATATGGATTTCTAACCAACATAAGATATATAGTACCTTAAAATCAAACTGCATAGCTTACTCAAAAGAAGAAATAGAAAAGAAAATAAGGAAAATGTATACAAAAGAGTCCAAGAGGCTAATTATTTTCTAACTATTTTCATAAGTGTGCAGGTATAGGTTGTAAAAAGTAGAAAAGGACCATGTACATGCTGGAAAGAGGGTTAATATAAGTCAAAACTTAGATATCTTCTCTAAAAGGAAAAGGTTACACTACAAAACAAAGAAGATGCATGTAGACAAATACATTTTCATATTACAGTCAAGGAAACAGAGAGTTCTAGGAAAATTTTGACAGGGCTTTGCCATGTAAAATGGACATTTACGACTTTTCCAGTATCCATATCAAGCTAAAATAAAGGGAAATGCAGTAAAAGTAATAGATTACAGTATTTCAATGAAGTATCTGAATCAAGGATTATGCCTGAAAATGGTATTACATAGAAGAAGAATTTCTTGCAATTTCCATAAAACCACTTGCAGGATACAAAGGCATCTTAATTACGAAATACCGTATGTATTTCTATTACAGTTGGCATTTTTAGTTTAGTATTCAATCATAGTAATCTTCAACTTCAGAATCAAAGAGTATAAATGCAACTACAAGTTACAAGTAGGCATTTCAAAAAGTGAACTGAAGAAAGGGATATATAAAATGCAGAGTTTTCAAGCAACCCATTTCAGTTATAGTTTTATCAACATCATTCAACCCTGCAAAGCTTAGACCGATCAATACACAAAGAAGGAAAGTAAAGAGACTCATTTTAAGAAAAATCACATGAGGTCAATAAGCATATCTAAGAAACATAAAGTAGATTATTGAAAACTCAACCATGGATCAAGCTTGAGATGTCAACCCTAGATTCAAAAACTTCAAGCAAATATTTTCAGGATGCAATGTGAAAATATTCAAAGATGATTGAATGAAAAGCATTTATGAAGCATATAACTCTGAATCATTGACAAAGAAGAATTACTCATATGTTTTCCTCATTCCAAAATGAGCAAGCTCTAGTTAGAGAAAAAAAATTGAATGGAAGAAGAACTCCACAAAGAAGAAAATCAATACTAGAATATCAAATATAGATTATTTTTATATACCACTACTCTGTTTTGAAGGAGAAAGTATAAGTGGAATCTACATCTAACTAGAAAAGATCTATAGTTAAAACTCCTTAAAAAGTGGTGTTTTAACAAAACCTTGGAAGGTTATATAGAATTGGCCAAAGCAAATGGAACTCAAAAGCATAGTACGAGAAAATAAACAAGACCCATTCATGAGTAGCAAAGAAATCAAAGTAAGAAATAGTACTCAAGAAAATGAAATAGTTTTCATGTTCAAGATAAAGAAACTCACCCTTTTTAGAATTCACAGTTCAAAGTTACAGAGGGCCTGAACTAAGGAAGACAATAACTTCCATCGAAGTTTCTAACAAATTATCATAACAAAGTTCCAATTGTGGCCAAGGAAAAGGTAAAGATCTCAAAAACCTAGAAGCTCACATAGTTCTGAAGAAGGCAGAGGACTATCTTGCTCAAATAATGAATCAAGCCCAGACAGAGTAACAAACCACAGAAGTACATGCAAGAGACATAAAGCCTAAGTAGTAGAGCTTGAAATCTAACAATGGTGGCCATCAAAAGGAACAACATAGAACCACATTTTAGAGGGCAATAATGGCGGTGAATGTTCATGACCATTCCACTCAGAAAGCTCAAATTAACCAGATTTCATGAAGATATCAATAACAAAGCTCAGAAAAGCTTAAGCAATGGTAGAATCTCCCCAAATATTTTCTTAGAAAATTCTAAAGAAAGATACAAATGCTTGAAGGCCAAAAATTGATCTGAATCGAGTTTATGAAGCTTCAACAAAGACATCGAGCAAAAAAATCTCAAGGCTTCTCCCGCAGAATGAAAATCCAAATGAAATGATTAAGTTAGGACCAAATTGACCTTTACCATACAAACTTGAGAGATGAGTTAATAGAACTCAACCACGGTCAAGTCATCGATGACCAAAAATCAACAAGTACAAAGATCAAAGGTTGAGGATCAATCTATACTTTCAATACAAACCATGGTTTGATATTTAAAAACACATTTAACACATGTTAGAGACCCTAAAATCATACCTTAGAGATCAACGATAAAAAAACAACAAGTACAGAGATCGACACTCACAAATGGATCACCAAAATGGATGCAAAAGTCATCCAAGTGGAATGAGAGTCATTGAATGACTTGGTGAATTTTCAAAATTTCAAATATCAAGATTTTATTTACAGGCCCATAGGACCAAAAGATGACACGTGTCATCATCACAATAAAGCGAAAAGTGGAGGCCGAAGGTACTTTAAGTTTGAAACCTTTTCAAAAGGTTAAAATTTCCAAAATCTCCCACAAGCCCGACACCCTGCAAGGAAAAAATCAACAAAGTGAAAAGAGGTCAAGAAAATGCAGAGCGGTGGACCCCTTTACATTTTGAAGCCTTTTCATAAAAAAATTAAAACTACAAGAATAAGCCCCATAGGTTCGAAGTTCCTGAAATGGGACAAAACTTCAAAAAGGTCTGAAAGTCTACAAAGGACTTAAAATTTTAAAAAAATTCCTGCATTCTCATAAAAGAAAAGGAAAAAGAATCCACGTGCCATCCAAGTTATTATTTCAAGTTATGATTTTCAGAAAACCCGAATTATAATGTATGTTTCAAATAATCAAAAGATGGCCAATCTATGGTGAAGTGCAAAGTGGTCCCCATAGTGGGTGTTTTGTGGGTATTATAATTATTTCTTTTACCCATGAACAAAGAGTTAATTTTTACATGCTCCACAAGAAGATAGAACAAACAAGAAGACAAAGTTGCATATTCAAAATAGGAAAGACTTGCCTTGCAAGCAAACTTATTTTTAGCAAATTATTTACTATTTCTTTCTTAAAAATAGATCGGTCAACTTTAGTTGACCAATTGTAATCAAGGCTATTAAATGCCTATTTGTAATTGCATGTTCTATTTTTATTCCTTTATCTATTATTAAACAAAGGATAAAAATAGGATGCATGGGCGAGTACAAGCCTTAGGATTTTTTAGGAAGAAGGTGAACTTTTTTGATATATATTGTGTGCCTTACAAACAATAGGAGAGGAACTTCGGAGGAATTTTTTTATATAGGATTACTCAAGCTAATTTTTGCCACTTTTTCCTTCTAATTGTGAAGAATATCTACCTTACCAAATATTTTCAGTCTTGTGTATGTTTCTATTAGTCTTGTGAATGCAAATTCCGTGATCAAATCTTATCCTGCTGCAAATTCAAGATTTTCTACATAATTTTAGTGTGCATGTTAACTTATCGGTGTTGTTCGATATTCTTCTCTCAATACAACCAAGTGTTTACCCTTAAATTCTATAGAAGACTGTTGGCTCGTGCATCAAAATCTTTCACATATCAATTGTGCATATACTCACCAAATCCCTCATACAAATTTGGTGTATCATCTTAGTTTTAATTTACTTTACAATAATATTTTACATTTAAAACCCTAGAAGTAGTGTAGGATACATCAACAAGGAACCAAAGCATTGATCTTTGGAGACTCACCTCAAATAGGTATACCCACGATTTGAGGTGTTTCTATCAGATCTACGAATGAGAGAGATCAAATTTTGCAAGCTTAGAAAACCTTCAACCATCTCTCTACGGGTGCACTTTCGATAGATAACACGCCCCACGTAAGAAATTTCTATAATGTCTCGCATGACCCCATAGACTGTCCTCCTCATCGTGGCCCGTAGACCCGCCCGGGAAAATTTTCTCCCGTAGGCCCGCTCCTTGGGGAAAATTTTCACCCCAAGGCCTCTAGCCCAAAACTTCATAAATATGAGGAGTTAGGATGACTTCTTTATATAATTGTGAAAATTTCCTGCAATGGAATGATTTAGGAAAATTTTGAATGTGCTAATTTTGAGAAAATCAAGTTGAATCTTTAAAGCCTGATAGAGAGTGGGTATGGTGAGGAATTACCCTCTGAACCTAACTAAAATTTATAACCCTAAATTTTGGGAACTTGTGACCTCTAATAATTGATAATAAAATTAAAGTATATTCTAGTGTATTAGAATAGATCTGGAACTTGTTAGTGATAATCGTTGTCTTGAACTTGGTTGTAGACTCTTTTAAACAAAAAAATTATTCCATAATTTTCCTAACTAATCCTCGGTTGTTCTTGGGTCTCAAGTGGGCTGGTTAAAAATCTTGGGCCATTGGGCACACTAGAAAATTTGAGACATGAACCTTAAACTGGCACACTTTTAAATCTAGAAAACAACTTAGTTTTTAATTTTTCATATTTTAGTAAACATGGAAATGAAATGAAACTTAGAAAGATGAACTAACTCTCACCTTGGTCTATGCGGGAGGCACAAATAATAACAAAGGGTCTTTTCACATAGACCTAGACTTACCACCACTAGATCATGTTATAATAGCCATCCTACCCTAGATTTTGTAGACTCTTCAGATGTTAATGCTGCTCTACGCGCGGAAGATCAGTAGGAGGACATGCAACCAAACATGATAATGTCACTTCCATTGAGGGTCAAGTATTACCTCGACCCGGTGAGGAGCATGGAGGAGAGAACTTCCATGCAAATTCGAGACAGAGTAGATTCACCACATGGGGGACAAGGTGATCAAGTTTCGGACATAGAGAGAGGTCTCGATCCCTAGGCTTAGGGATGATCATACATGGAGGCATAAAGGCCACCAAACCACATCTATAGATCACATCGGGAGATCCCGAAGCTTCGGCCATCACATTATTGCGGTGACACATGTGGATTTAAGGCGAGGGCTTGGTTAGTGAGCTTGAGCGGGTGCTCTAATCTCTTTCCTTATTCTAAGCAACACAAAAGCTTGTGTTGTGATTCATCTACTAAGGGATGGAGCTAGTGTTTGGTGGTGGATATAGAAGCGAAGCTCTATGTTGATTCCAAATAGTTACCTAGAGATCTTTGAGGAGTTTTTCATGAGTAGATACTTGTCACGAGAGGTTCATACAAAAGTGGATGGATGAGTTCCATGACCTCTAACAGGCATATCTTACAAGAATCGAGTATGAGAGTAGATTTCTAGATCTACTCAAGTATTTTGAATTCATGCAGGATGAGCAGGTGTAGATCCACAAGTTCATCCGGGGCCTGAATCTAGACATTGGAGGTGCAAGGTGTGGATCCATTGTCCATGACATTAGCCGTGGCCATCGAGAAGGCCTATATAGTAAAGGAGACTCGGGGAAAGACCCAACAGGATAGAGACTGATTCCGGAGCCACATACAATAGATGTAGGACAATAGATCAAGGGTTAGTACCTCTTCCTCATGGTGGATCAGTTTCAGCATAGTCATCTTTTAGACCACAACACCATTAACAACAGAGTAGTCAACCCACCTTATAGACCTCCACGCAGGTTTGATACACAGAGAGGGTCGGAGTATGGCCCTCCTCCTAGGGGTCCCATCGGGACACAGGGGTGCCCAGAGAACTCACTTAGCGGAGGTCACTAGTAGAGACCTCAAAGGCAGACCGTAGCTAGATCATTAGGATCCACACCACTGACTCTGCAGAGTACCATCCAATCCTACTTCACAAGGGAGAGGATCAGGTTGTTATTTTGGTTGTGGTGTTACTGGACATTTTTGGAGAGACTACCCACAGAACCCTAATAACAAGGATAAGACATAGATCTTATAGCCTACTTTCCATAACATGGGGCATAGTCACAAAATCTATCTAGTGGTTGAGAATCACCAAGTAAAGCATCGAGCACGAGTTATTGAGACTATAGGTAGCATTAGTGGCATTCCTACCTCCATTTTGTTTGATTCTTGTTCTTTTGATTCTTTCATTGCATCATCTCTAGTAGAGCGATGCGGAGTTGTTGACAGCTTAGATAGGGTCTTAGTTGGGACATTGAGATGGCTTCGAATCCAATATCTCTATAGAATCCCTAGTCAAGGAGTGTCTAGTGGACTTGGGACTCTTCATCACTACCTCGGATCTCCGTATCCTTCCTTTGGGCTCATATGGATTCATCTTGGGCATGGACTGGTTATCTACACATAGATCCAGAGTGGATTGTTTCCACAAGATCATATATTGCATAGATGATCTAGGAGTGGAGGAAGTGATATTGGGGGTCAAGAGACCCATTTCTATTTACACCATCTCTATTATGCAACTTAAGCGGTGTGTGATAGGGTTGTCACATGCATGCTATTATTACATGTCAAGTGACATATCAAAGGATGGGTCTAGTGGACAATCACTAGATGATCATCCCATTTTGAGAGATTTTACAGATGTCTTTCCAAGGGAATCTCACCGGGGGTTGCCACCCCCATGTGAGATTGATTTTCATACGATTTGGTTTTGGGAGCAGAGCCTATCTCACGAGCACCTTACCGATGACTACCCCTGAGCTCTACGAGCTCAAGTTATAGCTTGAGGGCCTTTTGGAGAAGGTCCTAATTCATTCTAGTGTGTCACCTTGGGGTGCACCAGTGATCTTTGTAAAGAAGAAGGATAGATCCTTGTGGTTGTGTATTGATTACCGCTAACTAAATAAGGTAACGATCAAGAATCGTTCTCCCTTCCACGCATTGATGATTTATTTGATCAGATGAAGGGAGCCACAACTTTCTCTAAGATAGACCTTAAGTCATACTACCATTACTTGAGGATTTCGGAGGCGACATTCATAAGACCGCCTTCCAGAGAGATATGGCCACTATGAGTTCACAAAGGGTACCATTTGGTTTAACTAATGCCCCGCATTATTTATGAGTTTCATGAATGGGGTATTCAGGAGTTTCTTAGATTTCTTCATGTTCATCTTCCTTGATGACATTTTGATTTACTCACATATGTGTGAGGAGCATGAGGGGCACCTTCGTCAGGTTCTTCAGTGTCTTTGAGAGCAACAACTTTATGGGAACTTGGAGAAGTGTGTATTCTTCTAGATAGAGATGCAATATTTAGGACATACCATTTCGGGAAGGTTATCACCATTGATCCTTCCAAGATTAGAGCTATTATGGATTATCCAAAGACCACCACTACTATGATTGAGGTGCGCAGCTTCATAGGACTAAGCAGGTTACTATAGGAGGATTTTTCAAGAGACTCACTCGTATTGCATACCCCATCACTTCCCTTCAACGAAAGGGAAAATTTTTGTTTGGTCGATTAGGTTGTGAGAAGGCCTTTAGTACACTAAAGGAATATCTCAAGATAACACCTATCCTTGTAGTTCTAGATCCACAAGGTGAGTTTTTGTTTACACGGATGTTTCTTTAAAGCAAGGCTTGGAGGTGTGTTGATGCAGAAGGAAGAGTACTAGATTTTGAGTCTCGAAACTCAAATATTACGAGCTTAATTATCCAACTCATGATCCTAAGCTTACGGTAGTTATGCATGCTTTGGTTCGATAGAGTTAGTTTTTGCTTGGTCGAGATTCACACTCGTGACGGATCACTTAAGTCTTCACCACCTCTTCACATAGCCCAATCTCAACGCTCGTCAATGGCGTTGGATGGAGTTGCTTTTTAAGTATGATATGGAGATAGAGCATGTGAAAGGGAAGGAGAATGTGGTGGTAGATGATCTTATTAGATAAATATATGTGGCTATGGCCACCTTAGTGAGCATAGATTTGTGAGCAGATTCTTTAAAGAACTTCCTCTTAACAGCTTTTATACTTTATAGTTTGAGCAGAGATCGAGTCTTAGAGACCCCTCGAGGGAATTTGATGGTTTCTCACTAGAAGATGACCTTCTCGGGATAAAGTTTGGATTTATGTTCCCAGAGACAGAGGCTTGAGGCAAGACATATTGAAAAAGTACATCATGCACCCTATTCAGCCCACCACAGGGTGAAGAAGATGCATGCTATTTTGAGACAGTTGTATCATTGGAGAGGACTTTGTAGAGACATGGCCCGCTTTGTGTCACAATGTTTAAAGTTCCGAAAGTAAAGGCCGAGCATCAACATATAGTTGGCCTTCTCTTTCCTCATACTATACCTTTGGAGTAGAAATGGGACACCATTTCCATGGACTTCATTGTTGGGATACCGATGTCGAGATACCACCACAATGTCATCATGGTCATGGTTGATAAATTGACAAAATTGGCTCACTTTTCTCTAGTGAAGACCACTTATATAGCTACTACGCAGTGGCATGGGTATATTTGGATGATATTTTTAGGTTGCATGAGATTTCATGGAAGATTAATTGTGACCATGATCCTTTTATACTACTCATTCTTGGACTACCATGCAAAGTATGCCCTCGGGATGAAGATAAATTTTAGCACAACATATCACCCCGAGATAGATGACACGGACTCATCAGGTGAATCAGATTTTAGAGGACATGCTCAGGATGTATGTGATGAATTAGTAGTCTAGATGGGAGGAGTACCTATACTTGGTGGATTTTACCTATAATAATATTTTTCAAATTTCTATCGGCATGGCTCCTTTTCGTGATTTGTATGTTAGAGAGTGCAGACACCTCTTAGTTGGGACAAGTTAGAGGACGGGGTTTCTCTTTGACTAGCTTTATCGCAGGACATGGAGAAGTAGGTTGTTTTGATCGATATAGAGACTGTAGGAGACACATGACATGCGTAAGAAGTATGTAGATCAGCATAGGACTTACCATAGTTTGTATGTGGGCATGGAGGTGTTCCTTCATGTCAAGAAACATAAGATCCCTATTCGTTATGGAAAAGTATCTAAGTTAACTCCGAGATTCATGGGTCCTTTTGAGATCTTGGAGCATATCGGCCCTTTGGTCTACCGTCTAGCCTTGCCACATATATTGTCTCGCATATATGATGTGTTTCATGTTTCAATTCTTAGGAGATATGTTGTAGATTCTTCTCATGTGCTAGATTGGACATCATTGAAGGTGCAGGATCAGGGGCAGGTGATGGTGGATTCCATTTGCATCCTATATCACATGACCTTGGGCATTAGAGGCATAAAGTTTGATCAAGTCTAGGTGCAAGGGATAGATATGATAAGAGTGCAGCTACATGGGAGGATGCTACTTTGCTATGAGTTCGGTTTCCACATTTTTACGATGACTTCAAGGAGGAAGTTGAGTCTAAGGTGAGGGGGATGTAGTTCCCACTTCACTTTGACACCTTTTTTTATACTAATCATGATACTGTTGATTATATTATGGACATGATTATGGAATTTTTTATAGTATTATGTTAGATATTAGATCAAGGATTATTACTGACTTGATTTAGTTATGATGCATGATGATTATTAGAGACATTTAATATGTTGATGATGATATACTATTTGACATGGTTATATTATGGATGTTGTTCAACATGTGATATTTGGATATTATGAGTAGACCCAAAAATGGAAATTATTGGATGATGATATAGTTGTTGATAAAGCTGTAAATGATATTGTTAGATTTATTTAATTTTGTTGTGATTCATATATCTATATGATTTTGGGAATTTATCTATATTATTTTGGATATTTTGATATGGCAACGAGATCGAAGGAGGTATTGTGTTTTATCAAGTTAAAATATCACAACAAACATCGAGGGATTGGAGACCAACCACATTGGAATTCTAGATAAATTCAACAAGGTCACCATGGCAACTAGTATTTGTTAGTGTGTGTTTGTGTGCGTTAGGGAGTCCTATGGGGGATCACCTTTAAATTTGACCAAGGAGTTTTGTGTATTTCTTTTATTTGGTCCCTTTCTTAATTTTTGCATGTTTTATTTTGTGGTGCTTTTACCCTTTCATTAATTATTAAATGGTGTGTAAATATTGTGAGTAATAATATTGTTAAAATAAATAAATCAAATATTTCATAACAGGGTAATTAATGAGAGTTGTTGGCTATGATTTAAACTATTATAAGTAATGTGTAAGTAATGTGTAAGAGATGTGTAAATTAACTTTTGAGTGTGAAACATTCTACTTTCCCGGAAATTCGAATTTGTCCTTGAGGCTGGTTTTAGAGGCTTATGGGACAAGTTAAACTTGTCCCATACCTCTTAAGTTTATCTACCAACCATGCCTACGGTTGGAGAGTTGAATTTAGATTTTCATTATGCATTTTGAGAAGAAAAATTGTAGATTTTAATTGCCTTATCTTACATGGTTTAATTTCATTCCTTTGGGGTGTGGGTTGAACTTGAGTATGTAAGTAAACTATCGTATTATTCACCTACCTTTTTACTATGCATTGGAGAATGAAGTTGACTTTTGGGGTTGGGGTTAACGATATGTGATGTGGCATCCCACATGAACCCAACTCATCCTCTTCCCTTCCCTCTTCTATAAAATTTGTTTTGGGGTTGCTTCAATTCCTTTTCCTTGTTTTGGGAGCTCTTACCTTTGGAGAAGTTTGAAGATTGTTGCATGTTGGTTGTTTGGTGGATTTTTGGATTTCTTTTCTTGGAAACAACTGTTGTTTGGAACTTGAGAAAATCCATCATGGAAAGGTAAGATCTTGGCTCTTGAATTGCTCTTATTTTATGAATGTAAATGTTATTGTGAATATTTTTTCATGTTTGTGGGTGTTGGGTAGATGACCTAGGAATGGTATAGGAGAATACTATGGGGCTTATTTTTGGGAGGCACAAGTGTGTTTTAGGGAGGTATAAGGGTGGAGGGAGTTGGGATTTGGGTTCCACCTTACAAAGAAATAATTTGCATTTCTTTCCTCGTTATGGGGTGCCATAAGAGGGTTTGGGAGGCATAAGGAAATGTGAGGAATAAGGGTTAGTTGGGGAGGCATAAGGAATGTAAGGGTTTTTATATACTATATTTTGGTGGTTTGTAATTTAGGTGATGATACCCATTTCCAATTTTGGAGGCATAAGAAGCATCCCCCATAGTTTCTTGCTCCTCCGGCTTTCTTGATGAAGCCTCAAGTAATTTTTCATGCTTTAATGTAGTTGTAAACTAGATTCTATTTTGGATTGTGTTTTTATTGTGAAAATGTTGCTTGTGTGTTGTGGAAGCCTATTGTTTCCATGAGTTGGATCACATTTTTATTAGATTATGGTTGGCTTCTCCTATTCATTTAATGTCTTAGTTAGGTGGAGAGGCTTTCCCTTCACCTACTCTTGTTGTGATAATAATTTGGAAGAATGAGAAATATGCATGTTGTTGTTTTGGAGCTGAGATAAAGACATTTCGACAGTCCCTTGTGAAATGAAATCTTATCGTAACCTTTCCCACTTGAATTGGATGAAATTGTATATGTTTTGCAATGGAAAGATGTTGTATTAGTTATGAAAGTGTATATTGAAATGTGAAAGAGACATACTCTATTCTAATCTTTTGAAAGCAAGAAATTGTGTTCTGTATGATGAAATTGAAGAATGAAAGAAGGAAGTTGTGAAGTTGACTTTTGGAATCAATAAATGATAGCATAACCTTCCTCAAATTGCATCATTATATTGAATTTTATCACCTATATGTGAGTTGTAATCTCTTTTGAAAGAAAGAAATGCATATGAAGAAAATGTAATACTCTATTTTGTGAAGTGCATGATTTGAAAAGAATAAAAGTTGCATTCTTGTCTTTATCAGTTGATTGAAGGAATGAAACCTATTTGAAACTAGCATGAAATGAATTCATTTGTAAGGAAATTAAAATAAGAACCATTGAGTTAATTTTTTGTTTCCATTTCTGCTTCATGTTAAACTCTACAACTTTTACCAGAAATGAACCGACCAAACCTGCAATCAAGAAATAAAAATGAAACATTAAAATTGAACATGCTAGGTTATAAATGAATGCAATTAGACAAAATCACTTAAGGAAGAATCCTTCAAACCTTAAAAATGGGCTCAACCCTCTTATAGTTGTTTTACTGTCAAGAGATGTAAATTTTCAAATTTCAAATCAATCAGAAAAATTGAATCTTAAAATCCTTCTTTAATCCATCTAAGAACAATTCTCATGTCTATTTGACATGTTGAGCGAGGGAGAAGATCAAATTGAACAAATATTATAAGTAAAATTTACCACTTTTCAATGTAAAATCCTGCAGAACACTTTTACAAATTTGAACCATTAAAATTGATCAAAATTAAAAATTAAAGATCCCTGTAAAGAGGACATTAAGAGATTTCCATAAAGTCCTCATTTCCCTAAAACCGAGCTCTCTATAAACTGTTATGGATTTCTGAAGTTATTTTTCATTTGGCATAAAAAATAAAAAGTAATTCTAACCGTGGAAAGAAAATTTTGGAAAAAATTGTTTGGTGGACCCGCTGGTCTGAATTTTCCCTTAGGACTTCAAAAAAATTTCATAATTTTCCTCCACCCCGTTGAACCGCAACCACCATTAGAGGCTACCACATGGCACAACGAGGCATCGGCGGAGGGGCATATCCCTTTTTTAACTTAGCACTTCATAAACCATTTTGGGAAAATTTCCAAAATTTTCCATGCCACTGTGAGCCAATCAGAGCTACCACATGGTGTCATGAGTAATCGGCGGGAGAGTGGGTTCCTTTCAAATTTTTACGTTTACGGAAAATTTTTGGAAATTTTTCTAAATTTTCCTCGCCTCCCATAGCCAATCAAGATTTGCCACGTGGCATTGTGAGGCATCGGTGGAGGTATGGGTGTATTTTACCTTTTTCACTCCTTTGGGTGTTAAAAATATTTTATCCCCAACGTTGTACCTACCCCGCATTGGCTTAGGAGAAGCCACATATTCCTTTCATACTAGTGGACTCGTGGGAGCGTGGGTGTAAACATGGCTCTTTGCCCCACGTTGGAAATTTCCAAAATGTCTCCCACCCCCACCAACCTGAATCCACTTTCAGGAAAATTTATCCCTTCGGCCTACAAACCCGCTGCTGGGGTAAATTTTCTCCCCTAGGCCAGCAGGCCCGCTCTTGGGGAAAATTTTCACCCCAAGGCCCGCCGGCCAATAACTTGAGAAATATGAGGACTTAGGAGGACTTCTTTATATCAATGGAAAGGTGAGGAAATTTCCTATTTAATGGGAATGATTTAGGGAAATTTTTAATGCATTAATTTTGAGAAAAATCAAGTTGAATATTTACATCCTGATAGAGAGTGGCTATGGTGATGAATTACCCTCTAAACCTAATTGAACTTTCTAACCCTAAATTTTAGGACCTTCTCGACATCTTATTATTGATAATAAAATAAAATTATATTTCAGTGGATTAGAATAGATCTATAAACTTGTTAGTGAAAACTATTGTCTTATAACACAGTCAGTAGACTCTTTTAAACAAAACAATAATTATTCCATAGTTTTCCTAACTAATCCTAGGTTGTTCTTGGGTCTCAAGTGGGCTATTTTACGGGCATTATAGGTTCTTCATGCAAATGCACACATGCACCATCCTAAGTGGTTTCAAACACTCCTAACCTCCATTATATCTAAAATTCCTTATTCTTCAATCGAAAAAAATACCTATAATAAAAACCTATATGTTTGGACAAAAATTGGCTCAACATCACCTCATACCAACTATGTTTCCCACCCCAAGTAACCCTTTTTTGCTTCATATTATCCACCCACAAGCCAAATCCATTTAAAATTTTTACATAATTTTGGAATTTATTTTATTTTTATTTTATCACTCATGTTTTCTTTCCGACATCCTTGTTTATTTCATCGAGCATGATTTTATCTTGAAGAAATTTCTTTTCGAGGTCCACAAGGCATATCTTTTTTTTTCCCTATTTTCCACTAATATAGTTTTCCATGTCTTCCATATTTTGTATAAAATTGGCCAAGCCAACCTTGTCCTTAGATGCATATACATGCACTCTTATGAAATTATAGTTTTGTTTCTATAAAAGGATTCACACTTCAATGGTGTCCTAATGTGTGATTCTTACAAATAATTTTTCTACAAATATAGATTTTTCATTTAGTTTTTTAATTAATTAATCATATTCCTTCAATTAATGAAAATATTTTTCATGATTGTCCTATTGAAAATTGTAAAAGTAACTTTCCCTTCTTTATTGTCAAATGATTTGAACTTTTTAATTTTTTTGATTGCAATATTTTACCTCCTCTTTTCTAACAGGTTTAAGGCCTTGGGAAGGGATGTGATGAGATCAAGTTAAACCCTAAAAATCACCATTTATGGGCCTCCCTCCTTTATCCTTATCAAACACGTTAGCTTCCACATATCGATTCATCGCTAACGTTTTTTGATTGAAAAGTGCACTTTTATATTAATAGAGTAATAGATACAACGTCATTCGTATAAAATTGGTGGAAATTTAACACCTTGAATTCTAAAAATCACATCGAGCTAAAAAAATCTTTGAGAGGAGAAATCTAGAACACGAACACCACTACATAAATAGTTCAAACTTCAACCAAAAAGAGACAAAAATTAAGAAGCAACTCAGAAACATGGAAGAAGGTGGCAGGGGGATGGAAACTATTAGGTTTGTCACCCCAACACAAAACATAAGGGTAAGCTGCATCGAAAAATAAGATCCCACCATTCCCATCCATTATATAAAATATGGGAGAAATGGCTAGCAAATACCAAGGGAACCCGCCTAACCAAACACAGACAATAAGAACCACCCATACGAGGGTGGACATGTGAAGGAGGCTGAGAATGGGGAGATCTACATCGAGTTGAAATACTCGGTAGTTGGTGACATGCATGACCCCACCTATACCAGGTGGTGAAGAGCGATGAGGTAGAAGTGGTGAGTGACATCCCTGTAGCGGTGAGCAATGGCGCAGGGGTGCATCTGGGAGCACCTGACTGAGAGAAAAAGGTTCCAAACCCCAGTTATTGAGGAGGCGCTAGAGATGTTCCACCCCGATGCTAACTTTTTTGGCCTATTTTTAATCTAAATTTTGACATTAAAGATCACAACCACTTCATTAGTAACAAAGAAATCATAATCAAGAGTAGACACTATTAAAAATACATTATTTCCCTCTCTCCATAGAGCGAATAAAATTTTAGTTATGAAGATATGCCAAATTTTAGTTCAAATTGTAGGTAAGCATGGTAGAGTCCCCTTAAAGAGCCATTTTATAGGAGAAAAATATGAAGAAAAGGGTTGGAAAAGGATATGAATCCATATTCAAACAATTTGTGACTGAGAGAAAAAAAAAGTATTTAATAGATTCATGTTCCCGCCAACACAAAAAAATAGGATGAAACCACATATTAAGGAGCTGAGTGTCATCAAGGCCTTGATGAAGGATGCACCATAAAAATGGGCTCTCTTCGAGTCAACATGAGTAGACCAAACCCCGTGAAAATGGAAAGACCAAATAGAGGCCGACGAGGACATGAACCAATGTCGATTAAGAATAGAAAAATCATCTGCTTTTAGGATCCAACAACGAATAGTGAAGGGAGGGTTTGTAAAGGTGAAAAGGTGTAGTAGAGGCCAATTCAAGTCACACCACTAAGGAAAACCAAAGGTAAGCCAAATTTTATGCAAATATTAATAAGGAATACCTTCAATCAATTATTGGATAGGTGTTGCATCAATAGGGAGAAATTGAAATTTTAAAGTAAGATATTCCAAAGAAATCCATTCTTTGGAATGTTTGTAGATTAAATATTCAATTAACTAAATTCTTTTTTTTTTTGCTAATAATTCGAGCTTGAGACCAGGGCACTAAAACAATGGGTTTGTCTTGAAAATAAAACACGTGGGACCACTAAAGAGATAAGGAAGTAATAAAGAGACCAGACCAAACCATCACCCTCCTAAAGTAGATTTTGTTTGAGAAACTCCCAGGCCTTCTGGTACTTTAGTGTATAAATGAACCTTTAACCTTAACCGAAACTGGACAAAGCAACAAACATAGTGTTATCACCGAATCACAAAGACCTTATGTTTATACAAGTGCATATACTTGAACTCACGGTGTGATTTGGTAACATGGGTACTATCTCCAAGTTGTGGGACTCTGCTACTTGAGATAGACCTCCGGAGAAAGTTGGTTCTTGCTCCTAAACTTCCCTTACAATCTACTCTAATGTAGGATAAGCTAACTGTCTAGTCTAAATTTCCAAGGGACCAGGAGAGAGAATGCATAAAATGAAATCCTACACTAAAGCGGTGATACACCGGAAAAGGAGGGTGTGATAGTAGTCTCCAAATGTGTGAAATACGAGGCAAAGTGCACACTAGAAAAGGTGATGACAGCTTCACCTTAATCTAGCAAATTGCATTCACAACAATATTCCAAGCATACACAATGATAATGAATCCCCTGCAAGAACATAATAAATAGACACAATATTCTTATAGAAAGATTAAAGGCAAGAAAGAATGCAAGAAAAAAACAGGGGGAGATACATCCACAAACCGGTATTTTATTACATCATGATATGCACGCTTCAATCTATTAAAAGATAAGGGCCTAGATCACCATGCAAGGAGTCCACTACAAGGGCTGCACACCAGCTTCACAAAGCAATTTTGTGAGCTTTGCTACCCAAAAACTCTCTCTTTACAAATGAGCCCAACACTCCAATTTATAGAAAAATGAGAAGGAGAAGAGAAGGGAAAATGGAAATCCAAATCTGTCCTTCAACCACTTAAGAGGCATTAAATTGACTTAAATGGTTATACATTACTTGAAAAAGGCTCCCCATACTTTGTCACATGTGCTGTAGCTGATGACCATGCCTCTTAATTGCACTCCCAGCTTATCAAATAAAACACTGTTCTGAACCCGGCCACATTTCCTTAAAAATATCAATCAATTTATCATCAAATCCAGAATTTCTTTATTTCTGTGCATTGGGTTTGGAACCACGATTCCAACGGTACCAATTTTGTGTGATTTCGTTGAGAAATGCAAAAGTTATGGCCTTCTGAAGCTATTTTTGGGCCTCTGCAGGTGTTTTCGTCATTTGACGGGAATGAGCATTAATATCTGGAGCCGAATATGTTTCCTTATTTAAATATATCTACCCTCATCGAAGTAAGAGCTCGGAGTCAAAAGTTATGGCCGTTTGAAGTTTCTCGTCAAACGTTGACTTTTTTCTCTTTGGCTTTGCCAGACTTTTCGCATCCCTTCGTCCCTTTGTCCCATTTGTCCCAAATGCCGCAGACAAATCCTTCCGAACTACCCGAAATGGGCTTCCATGTCCCTTTTCTACCGGTGACACGTGGCGTGATCTTTGGCTTTTGGATCCTTTGGCTATCCGCGTCTGGCCGCGTCCCTTTGTCCCATTTGTCCCGAGGTCTTGAAGTTCCTCTGTTTCACCCGAACCAACCGGTTGCGTACTCTCGTCCCAATCGTCTCTGGGTCACTTTGGGACAAATTTTCCCAATTGCCTTCGGCCGGTTCGTGCCCTTTTGTCTCAACTATCCCGGTCGCGAAAGTTCTCATTTCGGCCGATCCGACCTGGTTCGCATACTTCAGCGTACCTTCGGCCCAATCTGCTCCGGCTGCCTATTTCAACAGCTAGTCAATTTTTCCATTTTTTCGGCCACTTCAGATTTTCGCGTCCCGATGTCCCACTTGTCCCAAATGCTACGCAGATTTGGCAGCGGCCTTTTGGCCTGCTTCGCGCCTGAATGTCCCTATGTCCTAACTATTGCAAGGACTAGGACTTAGCCATTTTTCATGATTTTTTCTGGCCCGAGCCTATTTTTTTGCAATTTTTCTTACCTTTCCTCAGAACTTTCTCTCTTCTACTTGGACAGGGGAGTTAGAAAAATATGAGGGGACCCTAGAAACATGACTTTTCACCCTGAATCAATATAATTGCTTGGGACTAAAGAATTTGATGCATGTTATCAAAATTTACCTTGGGGGTGAATTTTGGATAACACATAGGAAATTAAGGCCTTTCCAAGAAGTCTACTAGAGGGGGTTGTACGGATGAGAATTGACATACAACCTTCAATCCCATTTGACCCCAAAGGTCATTCTCAGGAAGGATATGTGGAAATATGTGTGGATGGATAACTATAGGAGGATCAATGACTAATATCTGGTAGTGTGATCTCCTAGTAGCTGAGTTGGAAAAGGGGATATTTAGAGGCTATGAATGGGTAGCATAAATTCCCTATGGTTTGTCTAACTAAATCTCAATGTTGAACTAGTTTGAAGTGTCTAAATTAACCAAGATGAAACTAACAATCTATGCTACTAAAAGGGAAACTAATCTAAACAAATCACAAAACTGAAATATTATAATCACAAACAACAATTTTTTTATTCTAAATAATCAAATCTACTTCTACACTAAAACTAAACAAAAAAATAATCCGGTGTGGTTATTCACCTATGCTTGAGTGTATTGAAAATAAACTACCTTAAAACAAGAACTTTTCTAAATGATCTATGATATGTAGAAAACTACTACAATTTTTTTTTTGCTTCAAATCCACAAGGATAGGAAGAAGAAGATCACTCCTTAGGAGCTATTATTAATGATTTAAAACCTATAGTGCCCACTTCTCTTCGACACTTATTATATTTTGATTTCGATTACAGTTGACTATAGACATGGATATTATTTTATCATTTTGGTTTATCATGATGTTAGATGATATATATATATATATATATATATATATATATATATATTATTCTACTATTGATGGATTGTGATTCATAGTATGATTTGTGTGGATGCTTAGAGACATAGAGAGAAATTTTATATTATGACGATGATGTGTTGTTAGCATATAAATCAATGACATTTGGAATTATCATCACGTTAACTATCATTTAACATTTGAACTAATCTCGTGATCTTGTTGATATTGATAAAAATGTAGAATTGAGATGTTGTTAAAATTTTAGAGAAATGATAGCACTATTTAGTGTAGATGATGATTTAGTTATATGAATGTTTATTTATTGATGTATGCATATTCTACATTTGATGTATTGATGCGACCATGAGGCCAAGGAGGTATAGTGTGATTTTGTAGGTAATAATATCACAACAATCAAAAGGGAGATTGGATACCAACCATAATGGAATACTAGATGGATAAAATGATGGTCACCATGGTAGCTTGTGTAATGTGTTTTGAGTGTTTCGGTTTGTTAGCGGGTCCCCACTGGGGTGACCCCATATTGTGACCATGGGATTTGTGTGTAATTCATTCCATTTTTCTTTTATTCATTGTAGAGTATGTGATTTGTTTTTGATATAATTTATTTTATCAATGATGATTAATATGCCTTTCTTAAGTAATTTAATCATGTTTATTAATTTTTATGAGGATGTGACAAAAGGGGTCATTTACTAGAGTGGTTGGTCTTTTGATTTTGTGATTTTGAATGAGTGTAAGTGACTTTGAGTTTAATACACTCTACCTTACTCAGGAAATTCGGATTTGGGCTTAAGGGCCATTTTGGAGACTTGTGGGACAAGCTAAGCTTGTCCCACACCTCTTAATTTCATATACAAACTCTACCTATGGATTGGGGGTAAAAAATAGACCCCATTATGTGTTTTTCAAGATAAAAAGTGACATTTATTGCACTTTTCTTACATGGGTTTTAAATTATGACCTTACGGGTGTGGGTTTAGATTGTGTGTGTAAGAGGCTTGTCATTCCTCTCAACCACTAATTTATCATGCATTGGAGTTGAGGTTTAACCTTATGATGTGGAGTTGAGGATAAATGATGTGGAATCCTACATACAGCCACCTCACCTCTTCTTCCCTTTTTATATATATGCAAGTTTATTTTTTTGTTTGGGGCTTACTTCATTTCATTTGTGCTCTTGTATTTTTGGATTTGGAGAGTTTTGGAGTGCTTGTTGAAATTTTGGAGCTTGTTGGAGTTGGATTGATCTTGAAGGAGCTTGGTGTGTGACTATTTGATCAATTTATACCATGGAAAGGTAGGAACTACACCCTTATTTTAATTATTTTCTTTTATATGTGTATATTTGTATGCAAGTGAATGGTTTGCATGCTTTTGGATATTGTGTAGAATGCCTAAGTATGGTGTAGGAGAAGGATATGGTAATTTTATATGTAGGGAGGCATAAGAGTTTATTTTATGTTTTGGGAGGGAGTTGGGTTGGGTGCCCCACCTTGGATAAGAGAATGCTTGTATTTCTTACTTGGTTCTTTTGAGGAGACATACGAGATTGTAGGGAGGCGTGAGAGCACCTAGAGGGAGGTATAAGAGTTATGTATGGGTTTTGAGTTTTATTTTAGGGTTTTAAGGTGGGAACCTAATCATTAGGAGGCATAAGTGATCTCCCATAGATCCTTTCTCCATTGGTTTGCATTTCAAGCCTTGTGTATTTGAAAGTTACATTCGAGTGATTGTTTTATTGCATTTAATGTGTGTTATATGGTTGTGAAATTTTTTTATTGTGATGTTGAAACATTTTGTTGTCGTGATGAGTTGGATCAAATTTTTATTACATTTTGGTTAGGTGCTCGAGGGCCAATAAGGAGAATAGATTCTTCTCCTCATTGGATTATTGGTTGGGTGGAGAGTGTTGCCTCTCCCCCATTTTTGTTGTTTTGATTAAAGTGAACAAATGGTGGATCTCTTGTTGAATAATTTAGTATTTGGAGCATTTTGTTGAAGTCAAAAACATCCCTTCAATGTAGAAATCATCTTGTAATTCCCACTTAAGGTGGAAGACTAGTGGGCTTGTATTTAACAGGAAAGTTACCTTGCAAGTTTTATGTATCAAGTTGTAATATCATATTTTAAGTAAGTTCATTAAAGAATGTGTCTGTCCTTTCTCTTTAAATTAGTTATATGTAAAGGAATGAATTAAATGGATATCATGTTTAAATTTTACCTTGTGTTGAAAGAAAATAAAGTTACAAATATTAATGTTTGATCATAATGTGAATTGAGAGGTTTTCATAGCCTTATTCTGGGTTAAAAGAGTTAAACACTCTTTGGTTTTGATATATTTGAAGTTAAATTTATCCTTTGATATCTATGTTCTTTTATACATTCATTTTTAGAGTTCTCTGCCTACACAGGGATCGACATCAGTCAATATTAAGCGACATCGGTGTACTCAATACCGACATCGGTCACATTTAATATTACGCTTTTAAAAAAATGAACTTCAAGTTTAGCTATCAACTTAAATGATATCATGTGTTTCTTAGCAACCTTAAACTTAATGAATAATTGTTGGAAAATTCATTTAATTAAGTGTGAATTACAAAATGTTGAAGATATGTCAAAATTTATAAAATGGACTCATATAATAAGTAACTGCATCGGCGAATGAACCACCATCGGTATTCCTATGACCAACATCAGTCAATGGATACTACACCAATTTCATTTCGGAAACATGATAGTTATTTTTGTGCCCTTGTTTATATAAGATGATTCTAAGATCATATATTTTCTTAATGTTGAATAAAAATTGCTCATGGAATTAATATCTTACTCCCTTACATTTAAAAAAATATTATAAAAATTATCATTAACACAAAAACTAACACCTGTAGTGGAACTGATGTTAGTAGCATATAGGTTACCATGGTCGTTCAAGAGACCGCCGTCGGTCATCCAGTGCATGAACATTTTTAAAAGAATGTGTTTCCGACCAAGCCATTCACTCTTAAGGATCTAAACTTCACCTAAATACAGATCCAGCCTATGTGGGTTGTGTATGCTTGTTTGGACCCATACTCTAACCTGCATAAAGGGATTTAAATACATAAAAATCTTGATCTACAAAATGGGTTTCATCCCCATCAATGAAAAAAAGAGAGAACTAAACAGCAATAGATCTCAAAGCAGATCTACGATTGATGCTTGCATTGAAATAAATAACTAACAATACATGATTAAATATAAGATTCAACTATTCTAATGGAGGAACCAAATGGATAGAATGCCTTCTTATTGCACATTGGATCCAAGAAGACTCTTTCATGGTTTTCCCTTAATCCATGGCATCCACTCATTCAACCCGCAAACCGAGGATAATTGAATGATCTTAGGGTAAGGAATGTTTAAGAATACTCCCTTAAGGATGATTAGGGTTTATTTTGGGTAGATCCAATCTTGCGGTCCCTATTGATTTGATCCAAGGGTTAAGAATCAACCCTTTAATTGTTAGGTGAGAATATTCAAATTAAGGTTATAAATTTTAAATAAATCGATGTATGTGTAAATGGGTCCACTTAGGTCTCTAGTGTATTAACTTAAAAATGTAACCCTTCTAATAGGTTTTAGTGAATGATTCAATGGAAATTAAAGAAAATAAATTAAGAGAACTAAGGTAACAAGGATAAATGTTTATTAAATGTGGATTGAATGTTAATTCCCAAGAGGGAAACTATTTAACCTAGTAAGAGAAATTAGTGAACACTTATCTAGTGATGATAGTTAAACTCACATTAGAACTAGATCGAGGATATTTGATTAACAATCTAGATCAGATCTATTATACGAAATGTAACATTGTTTGTAGGAGATAATTAAACATATATTACGGTTGATATCCTTGTAACCTTAAACAAAAAATAATTGTCATAAATTTATAGATAATTATTTAAGGATTAATGTGGTTTTTAGAACGTCAAAATTGTGGGAATTAAAAAACCTCTTAGAAATTAACTAATTACTTGTAAATGAAAGAATAATGGTTTTCTACTCTATTTGATATGAAATAACAATAATAAATTTTAGCAATGAAGGAAAATAAAACAACCCCAACTTGGAATTTACACAACAAAGATAAATCTAGATGTGTGATGACTTGTCCCCTCACTTTATCCTTTCTTCCTCTCAGTGTCTATATGAGTCCATGGAATTGGGAATGCAAAGGCAGTAATAGGAGAAGGCTCTTGAGAAATGGTGGCTTGAAAGAAAATTTGGTTGCAATGCAAGAAGAGAGATAAAATAAGTGAACAAAGCTTGGCTATGTAATTTCCAACATGATTATTATAGCAATACTATACAAGATACACAAAATTATAAGGACTTTTTCTTGAATACAAGCACTAAATATATAGGAATTTTTGGGATGTTCCTTCATGCACAATCTATCCTTGAGTGCTGAATTATTGGGTGAAGAGGCATTTCATAGTAACTAAATGTATTTAAAAATAAAATAAGAAATATCATGCAATCAAGACTATTTTTAGGTAGTTTTGTTCACAAATGGACCTTGGAAGTCAAGTTAAGTGAAGTGTCGCATGTTAAAATAACACATGAAGATTTTTGGGAAAGTCTCTTAGGACCTCTCTGCTCTGTGCATGGTGACAATTATAGGACCACCACTCTATCCTAGGTGGCGGTCACAAACCCGCCACTCTGCTGCTTGGCTGTCACAAAATCATCCTCCAGACAGGTGGTGGTTTTGACACTTAAGGCTAAAACATGCACAAAAAATAGTGGGAAGTTTGGAAGAATGCTCAATAATATATTTAAAGGTCTCTAGGTTATAAATATATATTATGGATGAGCTTACAAACTCAAACACCTTCTAAAAGGACATGAATCATCATTAGAGACTTTTAAAATAATTTTTCGACTATGTAGCACATGTAATTTTGGGTGCGTACAGGATCGCCTCACAAATTCCATGATAGATAAGCATATTCCAAGATTCATTTCCTTCTAAACTATGTAAAACCATTTAACACAAAACACTTTTCCTTATATTTTTTATGTCAATCAAACCTAATCCCCCAACTTCTTTAGGCATACAACATATGTCCCAAGTTACCTATGGAAACCCTTGTACCTTGCAGTTGGCCCACAAAATGTCCCTAAGGAGATTCTCAAGTTTGGTATCGAAGCATTAGAAGGAGCCCAAAAGGAAGAATAATATACAGTGTGTGGTAGTTAGCACTTTGGAGCAGATTTGAAACTTACTTGCAAAAGAGATAACCTTAAAGATCTAAAAATAATTTTTTTGTTGAACTCTCTAAACAACATATGCCCAAATATGAGTATATGTGTCTTGGAAGACCAAAGGGATCCCAAGAAATTTAAACTGCACACCAGGCTTAATCCAACTCCACTTCATCTTTGCAAGCCAATTAGGCATGGGTAGTTGAGACTGCCTGTAGCACTGAGTTTTCTCCCATTGAATAGTAGACCTTGAAGCAAGAAAAAAATGTCTAAACAATCTAGTGCTTGACACACAAATTGTTCTTCCTCCAAGAGAGTGAGAAATGAATCATCAATAAAATGACCATTGATAAGTTGAAGGTAATAAGATAACTTTAACAAGTCCTTGAGAAGCTCTGTGGGAAAGTCCAAATAATTCAAACCCTTAGTGGCCAACGGATAAATGGAGGGAGCCAATGAGAAGCCATGGTGAATTGACCTCAAAAGAACAAACCTAGAAGACTATTACCCATTAACAGTGATACAAGCCCCAACATTCTAAAAATCATATGAAAAAACAACACAAAGCTAGGGTGAAAGCCAAGAGCTTGGACCATGGCTAAAATGAAATACCACTCAATCCGTCATAAGATTTAGAAAAATATATCTTAACAAAAAGACCTTGTTGTGATTATTAGTGATCCCATTCCTTTCCTTCCCAAACAACAATAGTATTATCAAGAGTAAATGTGTTCTTAATGAATCCAGTTTCCTCACTTCTAATAATTAAGGGAAGGAGAATAACAATCCTGTTGGCTAAATATTTATCAATAATCATATAAGATACATTATGTGTGTTGATGGTCCTCCTGTTGGTGGTAATTTTAAGATCACCTTCTTTGGGTATGAAATTTATGTGTTCATGATTAATGAGGTTCCCCAGGGAATTGGAAGCAAGGGATTCCAAGTAAAAATAGTGAAGGTTTGGATTCAATGTGTCCAAAATGGTTTAATAAAATTCCACTAGGAATACCATCAACCCCAAGAGCCTTATCAACTCCCATTTGAAAAACAAATTCCTTTAGATCGGAGAGTTGAAAAAGGACATCCTAAGCGAGTCCTCTTAGAGTGGGAGACTTTGCAAGGAACCACCTAGAGACATTTCAAAAGACCTTCCTATTAAGTAGGAGTGGAAAATTCGGTAGTAAAAACTCTATGATAGTGTTGGAAAAGGCCTGAAGAATATCAAGTAAGGCAATTAGTCTTACATTATCATCCAAACTGGCTTTGATCCTATAACAAGAGTTATTAGAATGCGGGATGGTAAGAAACTCTTTGGAAGATCTATCAACAATATATGCATGTAGTTGATCTTGCATTGAGCCCATGAAGCATTGTAGGCTTCATGAATCTTAAGAGCATGCCTCCAAACATGGCTGAGGCTCGCAAACTTTCAATGAAGGTAGAAGTCTCAAGTTCGTGAGATATTCATTTAAACTCATGATTAATGCCAACTTTGAGAGGCCATGACTCAACTTTATCATCAAACTAGGGTTCAATTTATGAACCCTCGCCTAAAAAATTATAAAACTGGTGGCGAATCTTTGAAAAGGTCTTTCAAAAACTAGCAAAAATTTAAAAATGGTTTTGTAGGGAAAATTCCATACAAATGGGTGTCTGCGAGATGTAGGTGTCCATTACATATGTAGCCTCCCATCAATAATACATGTGTGTGAAATTGGGTGGTTGTATATGCGAGATGGGTGTCTACATATGCGGCGCCCGTATGCATATGCAACCACCCGATTCTTGACACATGGGTAGCAGACGCCATGCAGATTGCATATATAAACACCCAACTACATCTGTAGCTTCCCGAGTTAGAGACATGTGCTTTCTTTCTTTGAGTGGTTACGTATGCATCAGGAATCTGGACATGTAACCACCTAACTATATGAAGACAACTACTCGGTTTTAGACACGTTATACTGTCAGCAAGCAGCTATGTATTCAACAGTGTCTACATATGTAGATGTTTGGTTACATACCCAACTACCTCTCCATATCGCTTGCTACCCTACTGCAACCTCCAATTAGACATATGTATACTTTTCCACCTCATACCTCCACATGTCCCTCAAATTTCTATATATATGTTGTCGATAGTCCTAGAGCTCATTTTATTCTCTGAGATGACTCTCTTCGCTCCTCGCTCCACTTGCATGTCTCCAACAATCGAAATCTAATTTATAAATGGCTTCTAAAGCTCATTCCCATTCCTCCCAATATCATTCTCTTTCATCTTCCCAGGCTTGTTCCCAAGCGCAAGGACATGAAAACCCGTAACACAATTCAAAACCTTGTGTTCCCCCAAATTTGTACATTTATCATGCAATATGACACATTTATTGATTGGGTCGTGTAGTGTTACTTGTTATCGCGAATCACAACACCCCTGTGCACATACTTGAACTCACAAAGTGTGATTGGATAACATGGGTACTATCTCCAAGTTGTGGGACTTGCTACTTGAGATAGACCTCCAGGAGAAAGTTGGTTCGTGCTCCTAAACTACCTACCACAATCTACTCTAATGCGGGATAAGCTAACTGCTCTAATCTAAATTTTCAAGGACCAGGAGAGAGAATGCATAAAATGAAAGCCTACACTAAGGCGGTGATACACCAGAAAAGGAGGGTGTGAGAGTAGTCTCCAAATGTGTGAAATACGGAGGGAAAGTGCACACTAGAAGAGGTGATGGCAGTTCACCATAATCTAGCAAAATGCATTCACAACAATATTCCAAGCATACACAATGATAATGAATCCCTGCAAGAACATAATAAATAGACACAATATTCTTATAGAAAGATCAAAGGGGCAAGAAGAATGCAAGAAAACACAGCAGGGGAAGATACATCCACAAACTGGTATTTTATTGCTTCATGATATGCACAGTTCAATCTATTACAAGATAAGGGCCTGGATCACCATGCAAGAGCCCACTAGAAGGGCCTGCAACATGGGCTTCACAAAGAAATTTTGGTAGAGCTTTGCTACCCAAAAACTCTCTCTTTACAATGAGCCCAACACTCCAATTTATAGAAAAAATGAGAAGGAGAAGAGAAGGGAAAATGGAAATCCCGAAATCTGTCCTTCAACCACCTGTAAGAGGCATTAAATTGAGTGAAATGGTTATACATTACTTGCAAAAGGCTCCCCATACTGTCCCATGTGCTGCAGCAGAGAAAGAATGATGACCATGCCTCTTAATTGCACTCCCAGCTACCAAATAAAACACTGTTCTGAACCCGGCCACGTTTTCTTAAAAATCTCAATAAATTTCTCATCAAATCTATAATTTCTTGATTTCTGTGCATCGGCCTTGGAACCACGATTCCAACGGTACCAATTTTGTGTGATTTCGTTGAGAATTGCAAAAGTTATGGCCTTTTGAGTGCGGGCAACTATTTTGGAGTCTAGCGGGCGTTTTCTATCTTTTGGCGAGAATGGGCATTCACTGACTGGAGCCGAATATATTTCTCTTATTCAGATATATCTACCCTCATCAAAAATAATAAATGTTCTCGTATGTTTCGTTCGAAAGTCCAATTTGTGAAAATCGGAGCTTGGAGTCAAAAGTTATGGCTTTGAAGTTCCACGGTCAAATGTTGACTTTTCTCCTCTACCTTTGGCCGCTTCGGCTTTTCGGCGTCCACACATCCCTTTGTCCTAGTGCTGAAGTTCCCTATTTCGGCTGAACCGGCCGGTTCGCGTACTCGCGGCCCAGATGTCCCATTTGCTTTTGGACCGTCACACAAATTTTCTCCCGATTCGCCTCGCCCGATTCGGCGGTTCGTGTACTTTTGTCTGGGCGCCCGGACTGAAAGTTCTCATTTCGGCTGATCCGGCCGGTTTGCGTACTTCACGTACCTTCAGCCCAACTGTTTCGGGCTGCCTTGACTCATTTCGGCCGATCCGGCGGTTCAAGCGTATTTTTGCCCATATGTCCCAATGTTTGTTCAGCTTAGTCAATTTTTTCAACCGACCGACTTCAGATTTCGGCGTCCGCGCCCCCTTTGTTCCAAATGTCCTAAATGTGAAGAACCACTTGGTAGCCTTTCGGCCTACGGTTCGCGCCCTTTTGTCCCAACTGTCCCGACTGTTGCGAGGACTAGGACTTAGCCATTTTCATGATTTTTACTGCCCAAGCTGTTTTTGCAATTTTTCTTACCTTTCCTCAGAACTTGCTCTCTTCTCTTGGACAGGGGAGTTAGAAAAATATGAGGGGACCCTAGAAACATGACTTTTTCTCTGGACTCAATATAATTGCTTGGGACTAAAGAATTTGATGCATGTTATCAAAATTACCTTGAGGGTGAATTTTGATAACATTACTTTCAATCGATAATTTACATTCCCTAATATGAAACAGATGTGGGTTTACTGCAATTTCTATTATCCTATTTCGACATGATGTCTTATGTATTTAAAGGGAATCTTCTATCACAGAATTTTCTTTTGGGACATCTCAAGAAGATATCCATCACTTGACCAGAGCTTCCTTACATAAATGCCAACCCTGTCACAACAAGAGCACAATTCTCAGACAAGGATAAAAAGTATCTAGAGACTCATTTCAATGTATAGGTTGAAGGTAAGTTGTAACAATATTCTTTTCGGTAGTCTTTTATTATTATCAAAACATGAAAAAGATTTTTTTCTCAATGACGTGAAGGTATTTCCAACACCTCTAAATCAAGATGGGGTTTAACTATGCAAGTTGTTCAAAATGATTTTTGCAGCCTATGATTGATTTTTTTAGGCTAGGATTGTCTTACAGGGAAGACAATCAGACATACCATACTGGGCTCTTGTTTACATGCTTCATTCCCTAGGTTGCCAAAAGTTTGACTGGTGTACAAATATATCCAACAAGATACAACAATATTTGACACATATTGTTTGCAACAATGATGCAACATTGTCATGTTGTAATTATGTACTTGCATTATATCATGAAGCGTATCATAATTTGAAGTCACGATGCTAATATTCCTACTGCACTTGATGAAAGAATGAAATTAAAATTCCTTTCTATTGATGAGCAACATGTAAGTGTAAAGTTTCAATTTCTACAAATAAAATTACATTAATTTATTGTTAATTTGAGCTAATTTTCAATTTTCTTTTAGAAGAGAAGACTTGCATTGAATGCAAGAAGACAAGCTACACTAAGAGGTCATCAAGGACACCGAGGATAGTGCATATTCTTACCAAGATGCACAACTATCTCCGACTATAGGATTAAGACAACAAAAATGCATGAGGAATTCTCTTACACTCGCTCAATTGAAAGTGTTGGAAGAAACTGCATCAATCATTCTAGGTATTAATACCAGGGGCCAGTATGTAATTGTACAGTCAAAAGACAAGACTCAAGCTATGATTCATGAAATAATGTAACATATATTATTTAATTTTTATTAATCAATTAGGATATTATCGGCTATGCGTAATTTTTAACATTACAATTTACAACATTTACGATTCCGCTCATAGTTCTCATGAATCTTCCCGACAAGATGTTGAACAAATGAACACCACTACCACAATGAATCAACCACTAATAGTGGAAAAAATTTTCCCCTACTCATAGACATACCTAGCATGGTAAGTATAATTGTATAAAATATATTTTTAAATCAATTATAATTTTAAACTTTTCTTCTAAATTTCCTAAATATTGATTTCTTGTGTTTTCAAATTACAATTTTGCAGTTCCTTCTCCTAAGACATTGAAGATGCCACCACCACCACCCCAGAGATAGGTTCAAACAAGGGGTAAAAATATTATTTTCCAGCTACTAGTGGTGGCACAGTTCGTTTGACAACATCTCAGTTTCCAAATTTATCTTTGAGTGATATCCCAAGTGCAATGGGCACCACCATTTTGCATGACATTGATCTTGATGATGATTTTTTGGGTATTGAGAGTGGTAGTGGTAATTTTGATCCAAATATGTTTAATATCCATAGTCTTATTCAGGGAAGAAAAAAATAATTTCTTGTTTTATAGTTTGATTCACCTATTTCACATGACATGTCATCTCCTCCTCCTGTAGTACTACAAACTCCAAATCAGTTAACATCTTTTCCTTTGAATAATTTGTTGGCCGAAAGTTGTTATGCTAATGTGATTGAAGTTATTATGCCTGATATATAATTATTGAAAACTTTGGAATTGTGTGCAAATATTTTGATAAAAGAAATAAATATCTATTTTCACAATCAATCCCAAAGAAGTATATTATTTTCTTTAGTTCAAAATTAGCCAGGAAAGATAGATATATTGGTGAATAAGGTTTTTTATGGAACCATAACAATAGAGAATGACTACAATGATAATTTTTGGATGTTATGTTGAAAAGGTTAGAAAATTTAAATGGTGAAGCCTAAGCTTACTTCAACCAATGGGCATGAGATAAAAACCTGTTCGATTGTAAATGCGGAAAAAGATAAAGTTATCGTAATTTTTTCTTTTCTTTATTTGCACTTAAAGTTTATTTTTGCATATTTTGATTTGTAAATTGTAACTAATAATGTTTGTTTATAAACACAGGAAAAATATGAAAACATGAAGACTGAAGCACAAATCCTAGATATTCATCTCAAGACCGATCCAAAAGCTTAGTTGTTGTTATTTCACTAAAGGAAAAACTTGTGCTCCTGACTAAAAAAATACATTGAATAAAATTATCAAGGAGCACAACTTGGATCCAAAGATTTTGTTCAAGAAGAAATTTGATGTGGATCCTAGTTTATTATCAGCAGGTGATGCAGTGAAACAAGATATTGAAAATCTTTCTAGTATCAATGCCACAACTATGGATCTAGTGAAATCAAGAGTAATTCATGATGAAAAACCCCGAGAGTGAGGCAACATCATAGCTAATAGATTGAGATGGAACTTTGTTATAAGTTATGACTTTGTAGTTTGTTTTATTGTAAGACTCTATGAGTCATAATACTTTCTACTGAGACGTTTTATGAATTTTTTGAAAAAATATAAATCAATACTGTTATTAATTATATTAATATTTTCATTGCATCTTTCACTTATGTTTTTTGTCATGTAATTTGTAAAGTATAAGTTATATGTTTTCTATTCGAAATTATTGTTTTTATTATCTTGTTATTGCATTGTATACAAAAATGAAAAGGACATGAATAAAAATACTAAAATCATTTATTCAAGAAATTTGTACCAATTTCATATGAAGTTTATAGTTACA
Organism: Taxus wallichiana var. yunnanensis; assembly: GCA_018340775.1. Taxonomy (NCBI): domain Eukaryota; kingdom Viridiplantae; phylum Streptophyta; class Pinopsida; order Cupressales; family Taxaceae; genus Taxus; species Taxus wallichiana. The sequence goes on from CM031241.1 coordinate 383,407,437, forward strand.
AGCTTATAAATTTACATCTTTGGTTTTTGAATATTGTTTTTGAATATCTATTTATTGCATTGTATACAGATTTAAAAGGAAATATGGAAATTCATTTATTCAAGAAATTTGTACCAATTTCATACGAAGTTTAGAGATATGAGTATATAAATTTACATCATTGGTGTTTTGTTTTCACAATGCAAACTGAAACAATGTATCTTATTGTTGGATTGGTGTTTCATTTTTCACATAACAAATTGAAACAAATTACAATGTAATGTGTAAAGTATAATATATGTTTTCTATTCATAATTAATGTTTTCATATCTTATTATTGCATGAATGCATTGTATAAAAATCCAAAGGGATTCAATAAAAATACAGAAATCATTAATTCAAAAAATCTGTAGCAATTTCAAATGAAGTTTACAGATAGGATTATATAAATATTTATAAAACATGTGTCTTGAGTCTTACCAAGGTACAAGTGTCGAGCCTAAAAATATGGTAGCTGAAACAATGTTCAAGCATTTTCCTCGGAGACATTTGCATCTCTAGTGTTAGACTCAGCAGAGCATCCACCTCCTAGTTCAGAACTAAGATCATCATTGTTTCTTGTTGTGTTTGTGAATCCTCTTCTATCAACAAGTGAAGTCCAAGTCGCAATCTCCCTTTCATAAGGAAATGCATCGACTGGATAATGTGAAACATATAATCTCAAACAAGTCTCCAAATTTTTATCCAACCTATTTCAAAGCTTTGATTTCACAAAATATAGTGCACTAAAAACACGTTCATATTCTATTGATCTGAAAATATTTTTCAAACTCTCGTATAGATGGAAATATTCCTAATACTTTCTTGTAGGACGTTGGTTTATTGCATTATTTTCCATAGCCTTGTTATAGCTCCATTTTCTATTGGATTATGTAGGTACCGATATTGATCCAACATTTTAAATTCAAATGTGATGATTGAACTGTCAGTAAATGTTTTTGATAAATACCTTTAATCTCAACGTCATTTATCTCAGATGTACCATGGTGAAATGATTTACAAAAACAAGCATCTGATTTTCAAACATTTTAACTTACAAATTGTTCGTTGTTACAATCAAAGAAATTCCAGAATATTGGATTCACCACTCCCATAGCCTCTAGAAGATCATCCCTTTTGAAATGATCACAAATATCTAAGGATTAAATTTGTGCAATCTTTCTCAATTTCATCCTTGTATTAGAAATAAAATTCTCATATAAGATATGTGTAACAATAACTTCTTCAATTTTACTCTAGCCAAATCAACTCTCTATTGAAATGTATGCATGGAATTACTATATGTATGCATTAAATTTACTATATGTACAAATAATCCTTAATATTGAATTTCAGGTAGTAATTATGATCTTTGATCTTTATTAACATTTTCCAGTTCTCAAATACAGGCCCTTTAAAGCCCTCTTGGGATAGGTACAACATATCAAGAGTTTGATAGACACGTTTCCTCAACCGTATGAAATCAACAATATATATTGATCTCTCTTGAGCATGTTTACTCAAACATTTTATTTCCTTTAACATGGGGATGATTCCACTTAAAGTCATTAGCATTTCTAAATATGTTAAACAATAAAAATTCTTTTTCCTTGTCAAGTTATCTATGATATTTTACATAACACAAGCCAATGATTGATATTATTGAAAGATTATGCATGTAGGTGCATATATATAAATCCTCCTTGCATCTACATATTTAAGAAAATTTTTACCATTAGTCACACCAATCGTAAATTTTTAAAACTCAAGGAATATATTGAGATTGCTAGACATATATGCATGAAGGTCACGGATTAGCTCTTCTACTTTTGTAACAGTTTCAAATGTGCTAACTATTTTGTATTAAAGGTTCATTCTTTGTGCCATAAAATGGATTGGAATCATGTATAGTGCAACAAAGTTTTATAGTCGAATGTAGAGACTACTTTTGTTTCCTGCGTAAGAGATGCACTATCCGTACCAACGCATAACAATTTAGTTGCAATATTATAAACATCCATTCCAGCTTTATAGTTCTCAAACTTGAAATAACCAACTTGTAAATGTGCTTTGCATTGTAGTTTTCTGTCATTTTATGTACTGTCAATAAATGAGGCATCCTTTGATGGTTATGAAAATTATAAATATGAATGCAAATCCATGCTATTTTGTCAACAGTTGTGACCTCATCAATAGATAATGACAAAAACTTGCATTTTTACTTTTTCTTTCAAATTCTTCTCAATCATTGTTAAACATTTGGAAATTTCAGAAGCACCGTTATCTGAAAAATGGGATTTAGAAGATTAGGAAAGCAATTAAGTTGAAGTAAAAGTTTATAATCCTAAAAATGAGAAATTGGTCTACCTTTTTTCACAATATTGTGGATAATTGTGAACTATATATCTTTAGCTCACAGATTAATCTGAACAACTTTTCCTAGGTGAGCTGTAATAGTACCTCCTTTCTCAACAAGATTTTCTAGGCATTTCTTTTTGTTTTCATATTCTTCTGCATATCTAACATGCATGCATTCTTTTGCATTTTTCCATCTCTGTGTTCATTTTATTTGACCATCTGCTTGTTTAACTGACTCATATACTTTACCACAATGTTTCTCTATTGTGTCAAGTTTGAGTTGCATTTTTTTATCCTTTCGTAGTTTCCAACTACAAATAGTACATTTACATTTAGTTGGAATATCAATACCTTTTTTTGGTTGTACTGGTTCGATGAATGGAAAATTTGCATCCCAGTCAAACTTAAAATTCCTGCCAATGGTCCATGTCTTTCTCTTTCTTCTCACAGATTTTGGGGTTGCATTATCACCTGCAATAGTAGGATCACATTTTGTCTGAATATCTTCAGTTTGTTGGATCTCATCAACATCAATGGGATTTTTTCTATTTGTGGTTGACTGGAAATTTCCTCTCTTTGTTCCATTTCGTGATTGTGACTGACCTCAAGTGGAGGCACATCTTTAGGTTGTTGCATATCTTCTTGTGGAGGCACATAATGAGGATTTTCCTCAAGAGGAGGCATGTCATCATCATGATCAATGGGATATTGTGCATCTACAAGGAAGTGGGTTTTTAAAATTTAATTATTAACTATATTATTGAATTTTTAATTTTAAAATAAAAAGGGTTTAATTTTACAGATCGTATAGTACCTGCATTAGGTGTGTATGGTGGTCGCACTTGCATCTGATTCTGCATGTCATCATCAGTGGGATATTGTGCATCTACAAGGAAGTGGGTTTTTAAAATTGTATTATTAACTATATTATTGAATTTTTTAATTTGAAAATAAAAAAGGGTTTAATTCTATGCAGTTCGTACAGTACCTGTATTGGGTGTGTATGGTGGTCACACTTGCATCTGATTCTATCTTATCTCTTTTTATGGTTGGCTAAAATATGTGAAAATATTCCTTTTTTTGGATTGGCCTTCCACATCACGAGTATTGAGGATCACTGGCGAGAATTGTCGTGTGGAGGAAAACAATGCGTAGGATGAAAAAAATAATGTAGCATGGTGATTACAACTTATAAGGAAGGATGCATCAGGATAGAAGAATGTTGTGAGTGGGAGAGAGTAACATGCAAGCGAGTGACAAAAATGTAGGTGAGAAACAAAAATGTATTTACTTATAGTTTGGAAGCATATACAAATGAGTGGTAGATACACGCGAGCGACTGTAGAATACATGGGGGTGGTTGCAGAATATAGGTGGGTGTCTACAAAGTATGAGGGTGACTGAAGAGTGCATGCAGGTAGCTACAGAGTGTAGGTGGGAGGATGTAGAGTGCAAGCGGTGGTTGCAGAATGTAGGTGGGTGGTTACAAAATGTAGGCGAGTGGCTACAAGCTTGAAACACATTTGCACATCTTTAACCCTAAAGCCCTTTTTCATGAGGCGTCTGGAACTGTAAAGGCTAAACCCTTCTTTTGAATGAATATATCTCTATGGCATATGCTCGAGATGTATACTATAAGTCTATATCCCTAATACCGTATGTACATTGTAACCGATTTATTATGGCAAATATATATATTTATATGGAATTTATTATAAACACTAGGTGAACCAACCCCTCAAATGAACTACTTCCCAAAAATTTTAGGTGAAAGGCTAGTCCATATGACATTTAAAATTCGCCAAATCAAAATTTTCAAAATCTAAATATTCGCTAATTAGCGAAGAATCACCACTAAAGTTTTCTCCATAAAACACGTCATGTTTCCCTTTAGAACTGGTTGATGGGAAATATGATTCACCTTCCCATACAACTCATTCATCGCTGTATACTTTGAGATATAAAATAATATTCTCCACTACCATAGGCTCGCACTCAAAATTATTCGGCATTTTTGCTCAGCTTTATAAATGTAGGAAACAGTAAGGATAAAATCAGAATTGTCAATGATGGTACGTTTTTAAATAGTGTCGAGTTAAGTGGTGTTAGGCTTCATTTAGCAGAGGCCACACTCAACTTATTCCTAAAAATGTTATCTTTCCCAGATCCAGTCGACTTTGATAGGCCACAACTCAACTTCCTCACCAAACACGTCATCTATGTACAAGAATTATCTTCCACACAAAACTGATCCATTAAATTCAAATTGGATGGATGGGAACAATCACAATTATTTTCTCAGCTTAGAAAATATTGGATAAGATTATAATTGTAAATGAAAGGCTTGTGTGCATCAAATTAGGGTGAGGTGAATGTGACTCATGACAAAAATCCCACACAAAATGTCTCAATAATGCATTGTGTCTGGAATTACATGTGGTTGCTTATTATATCGTGTTTTAAACCTTAAAAACATCTATTATTTAAATTTTTATATATTTCCTTGACATAAGTATAAATAGACTTTTATTACTTTTATTATGAGACAATTTTTTTCCAAGTTAGAAAGGTTGATCTCATTTTGACAACGTGTCGACACTCATATCAAAAACATCTAATCTCAACTATCCACAACTAGCCCATATCAACGAACTTCAAATGATCTTGATTGTCCATGTGCACACTTTCCTAGAGTATCGATCTCACTCTATACGAAAAATTCTTGCTCTTTCCCATGCTAATATTTTTTTTGAATATTCTATACGGTCAATGTTTATAAGTGTATCAAACATGGTGGCAAAACTTAATTTAAAATCTAACTAGTAAATACATCTTTAATATTACTTTAAATCATTAAAAAATTAAGGAAATTAGAAAACACTATGTTTTATTATCTTTAACCTCTTAAAAATAGATGTTTTGCAATTTTATATTTTTGGGCCATGTTTTAGTTGTGGGTCTTATTTTGGTGAAAGTTCAAAAGTGTACAAAAAAAAAAATGGGGCTAGACAACTACAAACCTTGTGACAAACTATTTAGAATTTGCAATATAAAACCAACATAGTGGATAGAAGGGTTTAAAATTGATCCCGTCACATCCCTTCCTAGGGCCTTAAACCCATAAGAAAAAGGAATCTAAAAATTTGCATGTAAAAAAAAATAAAAATGTAGAAATCATTTTACAATACAGAAGGGCAAGTTACTTTTAAAATTTTCAAAATAATGTTTATGGTGAAAAATATCTGTCAATAATTTGTGTGAAATTATTATATCTTAAGAAATTATTTTTGTGATTTCTAGAAGTAATAATAACCTCTATCTTTCTAGGCTCTTCATATGACTCGTAGATAAGTTAGACAAGACGTAATACTTTAAATTGCAAAAAGTTTTCATATAATAAATGTAATACTACTATAACAATATTAAGCTCAAATTCCAAGTTTTGAGAATTTTTTTTTCTTACTCGGTGAATACTTGAGCACAAATACTTAAAAACTGAATATTTAATATTACCATTTATGGTTCTAATTTTTCCTTGCGATTCATTCGGATGAATTATCTACCACTTTATACTTTTTCCCAGCTTATTTTGTTGTAGGAGCCACATTGGGAGACATAGAACAAAGCAATGATCAACTTTTACAAAAATATATGCCTTGACATTGGAGTATTCCCAACATGATTTAGAACAGATCGATATGTAGAGTGGCAACTAGTTTGATAGGGGCTGAGATGGACATCGAGGTCAAGGAAGTGTAGTACCCACTTCCCTTCAAAACCCAAATAACCACACACCAACAACGCAGAAAAGACAGGATAATTTTTTTGACTTTGGCTTGCTCGACACATAACATGATGCAACATGTCGTCACCAAGGATACCACTAACACTATGAACAACTTGATACAAGGATGGCCATAAAGGCAACACGACGCGTTCACACCTATCAAGGACAATACATACTTTTTTTTTTTTTTTCTTCTTTTTGACAAGACAACATGGAAGTCCAACCACTTGACACACTTACATTTAGGGCATCCCATAAGGAAATTCTTGTTAAATTTTCTTGTTTACTAAAATGTCTCTTAATTCTTAACTTACGTTCTTATAAAATTTCATGTAATGATTCACACAATTCTTTTCACAAGGGAGAACTTCTTTCTCTTTCAACTATTGACTAAATAGCTTAAGGCCAAGCTTTCTAAACTAGGATCATCAATTTTATGTCCAAATCTTTTTATTCATTTGATTTTAGAACATTTTCCATTTCTTACAAGGTCAATTAATCTTACTCAAGCCACTAACACATGTTCCACACCTCTATTGCACAGGTGAAGGCATAAGCTCCGATTGAGTGGAAAGTACCGCTTAGGGTTCATAACAATAACCTTCTTGTTTAAGGATCAAAGTTTGACCTTGCTTAAGAAATATCACCATGAATCAAGGCAAGGGTTAACAATAGGACAACAAAATTTAGCTTCAGGGTCACATTGTTTACTATCAGTCTTTTATTGAGGCTAAGAGTTTATCAAGATTGGTTATGTTCCATCTAAACTTCACTTAATTAAGTTTGACAAAGGAGGACATTTCAAACGATAGAGAGATATTTAAGGTTTTATTAATCAATTTCCTTCCTACTTATTAAATCCTATCATCTTCTAAAATCTAACCATTGATTTCACCATGAGATCATTTAAGGTTTCACCGTAAAAGGATAATGTTTATTAGTTTGGCTCGGAAAAAAAAGTAATCATATTTCGTTACAAAAGATAGTTTCCTCTTGATTGTTCCAGGTCTCAAAGGTTATCAAGTAGATCACATCTACATTAATATATTCATATATATAAATTTTAGTTTAACTTTTATAAGGACTATCCAGCTCACTTCATAGTGCTTACAAACTCATTGCTACTATGCCTTAGAAGGATTTACAAGTCAACATTTTAACTCAAGAGAAAAGTTTAACAGTACTCGTTTGCGAAACAAAACAAGGTTACATCAATTCTTTCCAACACGATGCACAGACCAAAGGGACATACCAACTCTTTTAATCCATGACTAAGGAACAAGAGCGTAATAACATGGACATGCCACACTACTATTCTAAGGATTTAAAATACACTAGAATATCGTGTAACCAAGTGGTAATCAAATTTCATCTTTCACGTGATAACCAAACAAACCAAAGTTTCAACATTCTGACAACAATACTCTACAATACATCCCACTAAAGGCATGACCCTTCTTCTAAAATGTCCAAAGGCCCTTTCCAAATTTTCTATAACATAATACTCATTGTTACAAAGGAACATCATAACCAAGATTGATGCAATAATCTACAAGTCTTTGCATCATCTAACCACGTAAGCCATCTACAACAATTAATAACCTGAGTCAATTCGTGAGAACTGAGCAAGATAAGACTATACATAGCAACAATAAGCTACTAGCTAACAATACCATGAAAGGAAACATTCTATTTCAAGAAATGGATCAAAGTTCTAACCTCTAACAACCTTTTGAAACAAGATATAATTTTCACCATACCAACTAAGAAGAAATCCATAAGTTTTAGTTATGAAAAATATCTCGAAAACCACAAAAGTTTGACAACCAAATACGCAAGACTATGAAATTTAAATGATTAGACACAAGAGTTGAGAGTATTAGGATTTCAATCATGTAATCCCGTAGATTACGTGATTGAAATCTAAAGTGTAACCCATCAATCAACATTCTCAAGGTGAAGTCAAAAGATAAAAACCAGACACGATCTTAGTTGCCAAAAATATAGTTTTGCAATCGTTCCGTAGGGCCATAGGCCTAATAGGCTAGAAACGAACAACGAGGGTAATAACAAAGTTCCATCATGTAATCAAAAAGGTTTAAAGGATGAAAATATTATATTCAAACCCACAACCATTATATCTTAGGTAATAAGTGACTTCATAGCTAATAAGGATGAGTGGAAAGGATGATAAGAATGTCCGGAATAGGCATTGCCTAACAGCCTACCTACTGAACATAACCAGGGCCGGAATAGTGACAAGCCTCATAAATACCCAAGTTGATTAAGCAATCTAGCATTCTAAACACATCCTTGCAATTTTCATAACACTTTAGATTTATAACCCTCCCGTTCTAGAGGAACATAGCCATGAATCTAGACTTGGTTGAAATTTTCCGACGTCAACTCACTTTCTAATATCATAAACGATGTATACAAAGAAAAAAGTCTCTCAACTCTCCTTAATTTACATCTCATCACTAAGTTTATGGTAACCTATGCAGTGATTAAACACATAATATACCATTGAAGATAGATATCCTCCAATAATGAACTTCTATAACGATGTAATTACAATTATTATGTTCGATACATATACAAACTATTCCATAGCTTCTTTTCCCTTTTTAAACAACAAAATATATTCACGACCTTCCATCACAATCATTCTAAATTTGTAATGAAAGGTCACTCATCAAGAAGGAAGTACAAAACAAGTTAGACTAAATTAAGGAACTTCATGTTACCGTAAGCAGTTGATGAAAACCTTAACTTTCACGAACCGTGAAAGATATTACCTTACTCCATCAAGGCATTATGTCTATACATAATTAAATCGATCACACAAGGAATCATCAACATACCATATTAAAACACCATAAAGGTCATTAATTTTATCAAATTTTACTCATAGAAAGAGTAGAATCAAATGGGGTTCTATCAATAATTTATGCCCTTTTATAACACAAGAAAAAAAATCTAAGATTCCGTCCCGTTCGGAACCTGACAACTAAATTGAAAAGATAGAGTCTAAACCAAAATAATTGACCCCAAGGTTCTCAGTTTTTGTTTATAGCGCACAATAAACAAATTGCCAATTCCTAAACTCTTAACAAAAATCAAAGATGCACTTCAACTCGGGTTAGCCCATAAAAAAAATGATATGCAGATGCCCGAATGGAAACATCGGTGTGTAGAGTATATTGCGGGATCACAACAATTTAAATCACTTCAAGAGGCAGCTTTGCTCACTACGCTCTTGCCAATGTAAGTTGTAGAAAATCGACATGTTTACAGATGTCTTAGAAGAGAAGTTAATTGTTTATGATGTTATTCGAAATCCACTAGATTTATGGATTTGCAATCCTTCACTGAAGTTGCAGAAGACAAGGTAATGAATTACTTCTTAACTTAATAATTCATGAAACTGTCTTCTCTTTTTTTTTTTTTTTTGAACTTCTGTGCAGAACTGCTGAGGGAATCAAAGGGATTTCATTGGGCAAGGGTAGATCCGAATAAGAGGTTTGAGGGCGGGCACTTGGATTCAATGAGGAAATCACCAAGAGTTCTCACTTTGGGAAGGCGCATGAAAGTTAATGGACATATCCAGATGAAATTTAACAAATTTAGATATCTAAAATTAAATGCAAACATTCCTCTACCGCCTCTGAAATTAGAGTAACTTGAGAGATTGCGTGTGTACCAAGGCCCAATATATAGTGATGTTAATCAAGACTAACACAATCCACAAAATCACAACCTAATACCATTTTCAAGGGAAAAAAAAATGTATCATTTCAACAGCTTGTTAGATTATAGCGTATTGTTGAGATGGTTATTTTATCTTGCCTATTTTAACGCATCCACCAGTCGTGTACATCCAGCGAGTCTTTGCTACTGCCTACACGCCCTCCGCTTTATCCTCTGCTTCACTAGGTCTTTTCTTGCAAAACTTGCCTCAAGATTTGATCGAGCTTCTTCCATGTTAAATTCACCACCTGGACGGAAGCAACTTTCCAAAATGAAAAGGCAAGACAGCTCAACTAAAAATTTATCTCGTTCTTCTACTACAGCTGCAAGATTTTGCAACAACTGATCACGACCGTGGTCATGTTCAACAGAACATCGATGCTCAACACCAACGGTTCCTTGGGATCACCTTGCGGCAACCGTCGCACTTAACTCTCTTTCGAGGCCACCGATTTTATGAGATAAGTTTACCTCTCTACCCTGTAGCATTGGCTGCTGCATTGTCTGACCAAATACTTCCTCACGGCACTCTCCTAGGAGAATTTCAGTTCTACGCTCCACTGATACTGCCTGTGCAGCACGATTTTGAGAAAAATATCTTGAAGGAGGAACCCGAATCTGAGGATGCAGTCGATACTGAACAGACAACAACAAAGTTGGACAACCTACTTGTTGGAGCACTCAAACAGGCTTCTGTAATCAGAATACATTTGCGCTAGCTAATCCTCTTGTTGGTTTGCCATGGATTCCTGACCCGAACACACCTCGAGGCACCCAAATAAAAGTGGAGGTAACGCGCATGTGACTTTGTAGCTTCATCTAAAACCACCATATCAAACCCATGTGGCCAGCAGGGGGGAAAGCCAGGAAGAAGAACAAAAATGCCATGACAGAGATTTTGCTGGCCTCTCTGCCCACGCAACCAAGAAGAACACCTCTCACACGCCACACGCAGTCCAAGAAAAATGTGCCCAACACTCCACCTCAACGCATTCAAGAAGGAAATCAACAAAAAAGATCATGGTGAAGAAAACGACTCCACCGACTCCTCACGCAAGGACAGACATGACAGTCTTAAAAGTTGGCAGGTTGGGTGGTTGGGAGGAGGCCAAGGTGGCAATAGAAAAGAATCCGATGCTAGCAAGGCATTACACCTTCGACACTTTTGATATTCATCATGATATTGCTGACTATATTATGGACATTATTATAGTTTTGATTTAGTATGGTGTTAGATGTTGGATTATAGATTATTGTTGACTTTCGATTCATTGGTGATGCATGATGAGTACTAGAGACATTATATAAATTGAGGATGATATACTATTCGACATGGTTATATTTATGGATGTTGTTCGGACATGTGATATTTGGATATATTGAGTAGACCTAGAAAATGGAATTAATTTGATGATCGTATAGTTGTTGATAAAATTGTAAATGATATTGTTGGTTGCCTTGATGTTGTTTTGATTCATATATATAAATGATTTTGGAATTATATTTATATGTATTTTGGATGTTCTGATGTGGCCACGAGATAGAAGGAGGTATTGTGTTTTGTAGGTTAAAATATCACAACAAACATCGGGGATTAGAGACCAACCACATTGGAATTCTAGATGAATTCAACAAGGTCACCATGGAAACTTGTATTGTTCGTGTGTGTGTGTGTGTGTGTGTGTGTGTGTGTGTGTGTTTGATTTTTGTTAGGGATTCCCATGGGGGGATCACCTTTAAATGTGACCAAGGGTTATGTGTATTTATTTATTTGGTTCCTTTGTTTAGTATGTATGTGTTTTATAAGTGATTTGTTCCCTTTTATTTAAATAAATTGTGGTATATTAATATCGTAATCATATTGGTAAAAATTAATTAATCATATTGGGACATAAGAAAGTAATTATTGGAGTTCTTGGCTCTTGTATTAAATGTTGCAAGATAAGTGTAAGAAATGTGTAAGTGATGTGTAAGAGATATGTAAGTTGATTTTGGAGTATGAAACACTCTATCATCTTTGAAATTCAATTTTTTCCTTGGAGGCTGATTTTGGAGGATTGTAAGACAAGTTAAACTTGTCCCATACCTCTTAAATTTGCATACAAACCTTACCTAGGGTTAGAGAGTTTAAATCTAGCCTTGATTATGCATTTTTGTAAGTCAAGTTGTATGCTTTTATTGCACTTTCTTACATGCTTTCAATTTCAATCCTTATGGGGTGTGGGCTTGATTTGAGTGTGTAAGTAAAACTATCATTTATTCACCTACTTATTTATTTTACCTTGCATATTGAAGTTGAATTATGAGTTGGAGTTGAGGATGTGTAATGTTGCATCCCACTTGGATCCACCTCATCCTCTTCTCTTCCCTCTCTATATCTTCGAATTCCTTTTCATGTTTTGCGGTCACTGGGACTTGCATTGGTTCGTTTTTGGGTGAATTCTTTTGGTTCTAAGAGTTCTTACTTTTGAAGAAGATTGGATAGTGTTGCATACTTGTTGATTGTTGATCTCTTGGATTGTTTTGCATTGGAGAGATTGTTGTTTTGAACTTAAAACAAACTCCATCATCGAGACGTAAGAGATTAGCTCTTGGAAATTCTCTCCTTTCATTTTTATGCATATGTGAATGGTTGAATGTTTGAATGTGTTGTTTTATTTGTTGGCTGGTTGGGTAAATGGCCTAGGAATGGTGTAGGAGAAGACTATGGGGTATTTTTTGGGAGGCATAAGTGTTTTGGGGAGGTATAAGTATGGAGGAAGTTGGGATTTGGATTCCACCTTACAAATAAATAGCTTGCATTTTTTTACTCATTATGGGATGCCATAAGAGGTTCGGGGCATAAGGAAATAGGAAGAATAAGGGGTACTTGGGGGAGGCATAAGGGCATGTTAGGGTTTTGAAATGATATATCTTAGTGGTTTGTTCTCGGGTGGTGATACCCATTTTCCCTTTGGGAGGCATAAGCCACATCCCCATAGTTTCTTGCTCTTCTCGGATTGCATGATGAATCTTGAGCATTGTTTTTTGAATTTATTCTGTGGTTGTAAGCTACATTTTTCTTTGGAATGTATTTTAAATGTAAAATTTTCTTGTGTGTTGTGGAAGCCTATTGTTGCCATCTATTGGAAAACATTTCTTATTGCATTGCGATAAGGGCTCTGGGGCCAATGATGAAGGATGAATTCTCCTTGTCATTATATGTCTTAGTTGGGTGGAGATCGTTTCCTTTTCCCCTGTTCTATTGTGATAAAATTGAAATAAAGAAAAAGGAGGATATTCATGTTGTTGTTCTAGAGCAGAGGAAAAAGACAAGTTAGACAATCCTTGTTGAGATTATTCTTATTGTAACCCTTTCCCACTTTGAAGAGGATGACATTATACATTATTTGTGATGGAAAGTTGTTTTGTATTGGCTATGAAAGTTTCAATTTGAAATGTGAAAGAGATATAATCTATTTTCTCGGTTTTCAATAAATGTGGAAGAAATTGTATTCCTTATATTGTAATTAAGGAAAAGACAAAGTTCTGACAGTCCACTTGTCAAAACTTCTTTTGTAACCTTTCCCACCATGAAGTGGATGATTTTATATATTATTGTGTTGGAAAGACTACTTTGTTTTAGCTATGAAATTTGTAATTTATTATGGAAGAATATATCTTGTATACAATTATGTGAATAGAAAAGAAAGATATGCATTTGGTATGTTGTATTTTGAAAATAAATGGGAAAGAAATTGTAAGAGATACATTTGAATTAATAGAAGGTTTTTCCATGTTCATATGATATTATTTCCATTGGAAATCTTTGTTTAATATACAATAGGAAATCTCTATTTGTAAAAGTGAAAAGGAAGCACGTATGAAGAAATATTACACTACTCTGTCTCATTTGAAATGTTTAATTTTTTAAAAAATAGAAGTTGAATTCTTTTCTCTATCATTTTATTGAAAGAAAGAAAACTCTTTAAAATAACATGGTATAAATTCAATGTTTTTATTGCATGGAAAAAGAGATAGTTTAATCTTTGTTCTTGAAATGTACAAACTTCATTTCTACTTCACTGTATACTTTACAAATTCCTTTTTATCAAATGTCCAAAACAACCCTGCAAATCTATAAGAGACAAATGAAATATTTAATTAGACTTAATGAGATCAAAATGATCCCCAAACTAAACTAAAACACTCAAGAAATTTTTAAAGAACCCTTCAAATCAGGAAAAGCCAAGTTGCGAAATATTTTTACGTATAAAATTGGTAATTTTTGTTTGCAAATCAATCAAACAATTTGACCTTTGTTTCCTATCCCAAAATTTTCCAAGTGAAATCCTCCATGCCTAATTGGCATGTTGAGAAAGAGTTAATGGTGAATTTGAAAAAAAAATTGTAAGTTAGAAAGACCAGTTTACTTTTCTAAAGCCTGCAGATCGTTTTCGTAAAATTGACCCTTCAAAATTTATCAAAATTAAAATTTTATGATTGTTGTGTAAATAAGACATTGAGAGATTTTCGAGAAAGTCCTCATTTTCCAAAAACGAGTTCCCAATCAAACGTTATGGCCCTCTGAATTTTTTACTTCATTTCGGTCTCAAAAATTAACTAACTATCAAAATTGGAAAAAAATCGCAAGCGGACCCGTATGCTAAAACATTTATTTTTGTTCTTTGGGGAAAGAAATGAAAAAAAAATGATTCTCTCATTGCTCCACTGGACCGAATGCTTTGCTTTCGGTGAAAAAAATAATCTAAGTCCAAAAGTTAATTTGGCATTTTTTCCTCCAAGGCCCCACTACCCCATGACCAATCATTGATCGAGACGCGGCTTCGTTGGGGCGATCGTGGAGGCTCGATAAATTTTTAAGATTAAGCACTTTAAAAATTAAATTCGGAAAAAAATTGTAACTTTCCTCTATGGCCCTGCTGACCCATAGCCAATGGTTGGGTGACACGTGTCTCCACGATGCGACGATAGAGGCGCAAAGTGTTTTGAAACCCTACACTTTTAAAGTAAAATTTTCCTATGTCTCCGCAATGGCCCGATTACCCATATCCAATGTGGGTTTGACATGTGGTATCATACAACATTGGCAGAGGCTCAGGTAGTTTTTCACCCTTGCGCTCTTTAAGATAAAATTCAAAATTTATAAAACTTCCCGTCAGGACCGCCACCCTCGGCCAATAGTTGGTTGTCACATGCCATCTCTCGTGCTTTGGCGGAGGAGCAGACCAAATTTCCCCTTTCTTCAATTTGGAACTAAAATTAAAAAATTTCATCTTATCTCCGATAACCCACCGTCCCACTAAGGTTAGGATTTTGGACACGTGTCCTTAGTGGACACCAAATTAAAATTTCCCTTCTTAGGCGCGAAGCCCGCCACGGACTTGTGAGCACCCGAAGTGAAATACACTTTTCACCAAAGTGATCTAAGGGAAAAATTTCTCTCCAAACCCGCAGGCCTGAGTTAGGAAAAATTTTCCTCCCTAGCTCGCAGCACTCGCTCTCCGGAAAATTTTCACCCCAACGTCCGTCGGCCCATAACTTGAGAAATATGAAGAGTTAGAAGGAATTATTTATATCACAAAAAATGTGAGGAAATTTCCTATCTAATGGGATTATTTTCAGGAATATTTAAGTGCATTAATTATAAGAAAAACCATCTTGAATCTTTTAAGAGAGTTATGGGAGTGGGTAAGTGAGAATTTACCTTGTTAGTTTAAATGTGTATTTTCCCCCTTACAATTACACCTTGTTAATTATTGAAACCTTATAGAATTAAATACCTAGGGTATTTAATTTTTTTGGCTCTTCTTACCCTCTTGATTTTAATTAAGAATTGTTTGGCTTAGTGTTAATCTAATTTTAAATGGTTAGATTATTACCTAAGGAAATTTAACTATGCTCGGGATAACTTTCTCTCTCTTAGTTATTTTGTAAGGTGATTCGATAATGGTTTAGATTATTACCTAAGGGAAATTTAACTATGCTTAGGATAAATTTCTCTCTCTTAGTGTGTGCGAAAGGGTGGGATGAGCTCACAATGGTTTTTATTCAATTTCCTAGATCAATTTGAGATTAGTATGTAGACAAGCCACGAGCCTAGATGATTGGATTAGCTCTATTTTTATGAAATGGAGAGAATTATCAGGATATGATAGATCATAGGGCTTACTTTCAAAAAAAGAATGTTTCCTCACTTGAGGAGATCACCTATTATGACCGTTGCAAATAATAACCGAGCTAAGTGTCATGGTGCTTCCAAATGCAAAGGTTGATTAGAGCTAGTCGAGATGGAAGAATGTAGGCAAGTGGAGAGGAGCTCATTTTAGAGGAGAGTAATATGTGGAGATTATATTCCTCAACCAATAAAATAACCCCTTTAACTCATCATTGATATCTTCTCTCTAATTATTGTTTAATAACAATGGTGTGGATGCTTAGCAAAAATATTATATTTACTGATTATATTGAAGCCAATGTTTCTCAATTCCATACCTAAGGAATTAAGGAAGAAGGTTGTCAATAGATTTAGGGAGGATTACAAAGGTTGTGTGTGTTTAATCGAATACTCTAATTTGGTTAAACATTATTTATGTGTAGTATATTTGAATGCATATTGTGTATGAGGTGAAGCTCTTGGATATGGAATATAACCAATAATATCTCAATGTATTTATCTATGACATAGTTAGTGTGTGTGTGTGTGTGTGTGTTGTAATGTATGGATGTACATTTTTATGTTATTTATTTGGAAGATATCTAATTCATGTATTTTACTAGTTAAAATTTACATGAATTTTAATTTTAGTTGTTAAAATACAAATGGAATTTTTATTGAAGTGATAGTAATAAAAGTGGGTTTGGCATATTTTTATTCGGACTTCCCTCTTTTGTAAAGAAGAAAGAATAATGAAAAAACACTAATCATGAAGGTTGCCACGTACTACTTCTTGGTGTCCTTTGTTGCTAGCTTTGATGTCGGACGCCTCTATCTGGATCGGGGCACCTCCTCTCTGGGGGCTCTATCTCCCAAGCCCCCCAAATCTTGGAATAAAATAGTGGAGGGTTCCACCTTTGTCCCTCATTCAGAAAGGATCTCTCCAACACTGATGGATGGGACTTTCTCCCTTAGAATCCCCTCCCACATCACTGAGGTTGTTGCTGCCTCGTGGGATCTATCTCTTGTGGGAAAGCTAATGGGTCCCATACCCCCTTTGGAGGATATTAAAAAATGGGCCTGATTGAAATGGAATCCTTGTGGGGTGCTTGAAATAGCAGCGATGCCTAACGGATTCATTCTTTTTTCCTTCAGCATGAAAGAAGACTTTGCACGAGCTCTCTTGGGTGGTCCTTGGTTCTTTGGCAGAAGAGGCTTCTACCTCAGGAAATGGTCCCTGGGTTTTAACCCACTCACTGAAACCATGACCTAGGCTCCAATATGGGTTCGCCTCCCTGGACTCCCCCTGGAGTTCTGGCATCCAGCAATTATAGAAGGTATTGCTCTCACTATGGGTTCTTTAATAGCTATAGATCAAGCCACTAAGGAAAAACTAGATTCATCCATGCCCGTTTCTATGTTAATGCCAATGTCAGCTATCCTCTCCCAAAAGAGATAGAGCTCCTATCTGATTTTGGGACCTGGAAGCAAAATATTAACTATGAATATATCCCTCAAGCCTACTCCTTCTGTAAAAGCATTAGACACAGAGCTACCGGATGCCCATCTAAGCCTCAACCTAATCCCAAAACCCAAATAACATCCCCCAAAAAAAGAAAATATATGTCCCAAAGTCGTCCTCTAAAGAGGCTCCGACCATCACTACTTCCAACCCCTTTGCTCTCCTAGAAGAAGGTGAGATAAACACCAACCCTGATAAGGCTTCCCCATCTGGTCCCCATCCTCTACCCATCGCATCTTCCATCCTCACTGAGATCCCCATTGCTCATCCTCCCCCCTCCTCGGAGGTTCCCCCTCTGTGGCTGCTCCCTCCTCACCTTCCCCACTTTCACCTTCCCCTTCCTCCTTTCTCCAGATCTCCTCCCTCCTCTTTCCATCCCTTCCTCTGATCCCCCATTGGGCTCTCCCCCTAGGCCCTCCCTTTCCTACCCCCTCGGCTCTCTATACTCTCCCCTTCCGCTCTTTCCTCTGATGACAATTTTAATCCACGTTGGACACATAGCTGCATCAAGAAACCTGATATTGGAATAGAGAAAGCAAGGGGGCACATTCTGAGTAGTGTCAAGCTCCAGCAAGAGGCATCCCTTAATGTAGCTCAAGGAACTCAGAGTACCATCCCCATGGTGGTGGGGAGAAAACCCAAATCTAAGAAATGAAGATCATCTCATGGAATATAAGAGGCCTCAACTCCCTTCAAAAACAGAGGGTCATCAAAGATATGAAGTTCCAGAACTTTCTTGACATCATAATGCTGTAAGGAAACAAAACTCAAAAAAGATGATAGCCTCTTGAAAATTTGGCCTATTCTGCTTCCTTTGTTTCTCAACCCTCGGCAAGGAATTCGGGAGGATTATGCACCTCTGGGACCCCAGAAATCATAAAGGTAGTTGTCTCTTTAAACATCCCAACTTCTTATGCATTCTCTTCCAAGAAGTTGGCTCGATTCCCCTTGGATTGCCATCAATGTTTATGCTCCAAATCTAGAGTCTCAGCATGGAAAACTCTGGAAGGATATTTCAAATTTTATCAGCACTTGCGGAAATCTCCCCATCCTAATAATGGGGGATTTTAATTTCTCCCTCTATCCTTCCAACCCCTGCTTCTCATGCCAACATGGAAGCACTGGCTGAATTTATTTGGGAGAACTCCCTTCTTGATATGGATCTTCATGGTGCTTCCTACACTTGGTCCAACCGTAGATTGGGTAGGAACCATATTCAAAGAAGACTTGATAGAGCTCTGGGTTCTCTGGACTAGATCTCTCTCTATCCGGACTTTTACCTCAGCTTCCCTACCTCATGTTGCTTCTGACCATAGCTCACTCACTTCTCTACACAAACAATAATTTGAATATCAAGAATCCCCCCTTCAGGTTTGAGCTTTCCTAGCTCGAAAATAACCATCTGACCCCTCTCATCAAAAGCTGGTGGGACATCAATGTCAATGGCTCTGACATGTTTAAGTTCTCCTCTAAACTCAAGGAAATAAAAAAATAGCTCAAAATTTGGAAGACCACGGTTTTCGGCAGCATCAAACTTCATAAGCAGAAGTTGTCACAGGAAATTGCTAAAGTCTCAGCGCAAATGGAAACAGATGGAAGATTGGATCATCTTCATAAGCAAGAAAACTCCCTT
Source organism: Taxus wallichiana var. yunnanensis (assembly GCA_018340775.1). Taxonomy (NCBI): domain Eukaryota; kingdom Viridiplantae; phylum Streptophyta; class Pinopsida; order Cupressales; family Taxaceae; genus Taxus; species Taxus wallichiana. The sequence goes on from CM031241.1 coordinate 383,426,662, forward strand.
CTTAGTGAATATCACAATACCCTTCAAGAAGAGGAGACCTATTGGAGGTAGAGATCTCGTGCACTCTGGCTCGAGAAGGGTGATCGTAACACCAAATTCTTCCACATCACAACCTCCAAGCACAAAAGTAGAGACAAAATCAGAGAGTTGATGTCTACTTCTGGTAACTTACTAACCTCTGATATAGACATCTCTAATGAATTAGTCTCCTTCTATTCTAACATCCTTCAGGTTGAGCAACCCCCTTCTGAGCAAACGATGTCCAAAATGTTGCAACATATCCCTCATATGGTGTCAGCTGAGATGAATAACAACTTAACCAGACCCTTTACTAAGGAGGAAATTCACAAGGCTATCTTCACCATGAAAGGTGATAAAGCTCTGGGTCTGGATGGCTTCCCGCTTTGCTTTCTTCAAGTCTTCTCGGGAGATCATTAGCGGGATATCTTCAAGGTCATTAATGAATTCCAGACATGTAATGGCCTTCTCAAAGAATGGAACACCACTTTCATAGCCCTTGCTCCCAAATTCCAACTTCATACCCATCAACCTATTCAACACTACTTACAAAATCATCACTAAGATGTCTCCAACTTGAGACCCATTCTTTACGTGCAACCCGGAAAGGGTCTCTACTTGAGCTAGGAAGGAAAACTCCAATTGGTCAAAGCCACTCTCCAGAGTTTGCCTATATACTTCATGTCTCTTCTCAAAATGCCTAACTCGGTGAAGACAGTGGTGGAGAGAATTCAAAAACACTTTTTGTGGTCAGGAGTGGAAGAGAAAAAGTGGATCCACCTTGTTTCCTGGAATGAAGTTTGTAAGCCGCCCTCTCTAGGGGGCCTTGGGATAAGACAGTTGGCTAACATGAATGTTTCCCTCCTTGCTAAAATGGGCTGGGAAGTTGTGAAAGGTAACTCTCACTAGGCTCAACTTCTTAGATCCAAGTATCTTTCTCCTAATGAGGATTTTCTTTCTTCTACCCCACCCCGTGGCTCGGCTATATGGAATTCTATCATTAGCTCCCTTCCCCTTCTACGTGCTGGCCCAATTCGAAGGTTAGGGAATGGAAGAATTATTGACTTCTGGTATGATCACTGGATTGGTGTTAAGCCGCTGGGTCTTAACTCTTCCTGGGATCCTGTTAGAAGAACCCTCATCAATCGCCATGGCAGGAAAGTCTCTGGGTATTGGACTTTGGCAAACACCATCCCCTCCTGGAGCATCCCGGATTGGATGGGAATCAGGGAACATCGAGTTAGCTCTTGAAATTGCTAAGATTAGAGCTATCCTCTATCTATATTCCTTTCTCCATGCCTGAGGATGATCTTATCTGGCCCCTCTCCCCCTCAGAGTCCTTCTCGGTTAAAGTTTCTTACCTCTTCATGTTGCGATCCAACTCTAGCCCCCTTTGCAAAATTTGGCCCAAAGAATCTATTCCCAAAATAGGCTTCTTCTCCTGGCTCTCCTCCAAGAATGCCTTTCTTTCAGGAGAAAATCTGAAAAGAAGGGGCTTCTCCCTTCCCACTAGATGTGTGCTTTGTACAAATGCTGTGGAATCCTCTTCCCATCTTTTACTCCATTGCCCCTTCTCCCAAGCTATTTGGCATTGGTTTCTATCCTCGTATGGGCATGCTCTGGACCTTTCCCGAGTCCATTCAAGACACCCTCAACCAATGGTGTTCCCCTTTCTCCCACCCTACCCTTGCACTGGCTTAGAAACTTCTCCTCCCCCATGGCCTATGGGGAATCTGGAAGGAAAGAAATAGAAGGATTTTCAAAGATCAGAGTATGGATCCCGATCGAGTGGCCAACCAAATTGCTATATCCTTCCAGGATAATATCAAAAATTATTTCTGGAACAAGTATCAACAAAAACTTTAGCTCTATAACAATGAGGAGTGGAATCTACAGTTAGCGACTCTTCCTTTGGCTAAGGCCTCTGTTTCAGCTTGCATGACTGTGCATTGGCTTCCTCCCCCCAGGTTGGAGAAAACTAAACACTGATGGTGCCTCGAAAGGAAACCCTGGTCAATCTGGAGGGGGAGCCATTCTTCGTAATTCCTCTGGTGTCCCTATTGCTGCTACTGCCATAAATTTCAGCTATGGGACCAATCATCACGTGGAATCCCTAGCCATCCTCAAGGGTTTGAAGCTAACTCTCGCAACATCATAAATCTCCTGAATTTGGCTGACACCGGGAAATGGTCCATTCAAAATATTATTGTGGATATCTGTATCTTGCAACGGAAACTTTCAACAGATCCAGTTTCAGCATATCCTTCGCGAAGGTAACAAAGCGGCAGATTGCTTAGCCAACATTGGTGTTCTCCTTGAAGATCAACAAAATTGGTCGAATAATTTCTTGCCAACCTCCTTCAAATCACCCAGAATGACATTATTCCTTGTGTTAGTTTGTGGAGGGGGGCGGACGTCCTGGATGTCAGCTTTGCCATTATTAAGCATCCAAAAGGTGGTGGTCATGATCCTCTAATTAATATGACTAGAGCGTTGGTGATCCAGAATTTGAAGGATGAGGTCTTTTACACTCGAGAAGATCTTTCCACGCATTGCGCCATTCCTCCTCGTAAGAACTTCACGTACTGAAGCGGGAGTGTAATGATGATGAGATGGACAGCTCCCATGCTCTGGGTGGGATTTTTAAAGTCCCCCAGAGCCCCTTCCCTTGCACTCATTTTCAAGAAAATAGCAACATGGGAGGGTAGTTGAAGCGTATCAAGCTTGCTTCCTGTAGCGAGTTGAAGGAGGATGCGGAAGTCTGGAGCATCCTCTTAGAGAATGGCGTTACCACATTTCTTGAAAGGATGGCGGGCCATTCGGCCCTAGTCTCCTATCTGCCATGGCCTCCTGGTCGTGTGGAAGGGTTCACATCGGCAACACCTCCTTCACTATTTCCACCAATGCCATTGCGGTGGCCACTGGTCTCCCTGCTTCTGGAGATGTCTATCACAAACATTCTCTCCAAGCGGAAGTGCAGGATTTCATCACCCAGGGAGAGAAGCCAGTCAAGTATCTTTTAGGCTACATTCGAGATTCCCTACCCCCTCCATGGGATAGAATTGTGGAATTTATCATGTGCTATTTCACCTTGATGGCATTCTACCGCCCGGTCTTTGACCTCGCCACTTTTTTATCCTTTCACATCTTTGCTGGGAAAAGAAAAGAAATCTTTCCACCTTTCTCTTTCAATCCTTGGAGCATTCCATCCATCTCACCCACGAAGGGGAGGGTGTTATCCTCCACCAGGGCTTGCTGTACTTGTTGTTTAAATTTGTTGCCCCACATGCTGAATTTACACATTTTCCCCCAAGTTGGGTCATCGATGCCGCTCTCCCACGTCGTCCCCGGCCCTCTTCTCGCCTCCCTCCCCTCGTCCAAGCCACCACCGTCGCTTGCGCGCATCTCCTCGCATTCGGACTCGAGGTGGCCATCCTAGGCTCTTCTCTTGATGGTTTCACCCTCTTGGCTCCCCTGCTGGCTCCACCAACGCTCTTGACCATTCATGCCATTTTTGGAATCTGCTGGCACAGGGACCTTTGCGTCCTCCCCTATCTCTAGCCCTAACCCCCTCCTTGCTGAAGATATTCTGGGTCTTGCTAAACTTTACCCTAACTCCTGGACTCGGAGAATTTGGAAAATAATGACGATCATCCTAATGAAGACCCTTCAATCCAAAAAGTTTAAGCTAGTTTTGTCTCTGCTGACAACGAGCCCCTGCTACCATTCTGAATTCTCCTTCGAACAAAGATGTCACTCCAGCTTGAGCCTGCTAACGCTGAAACCAGAGGGATGACCATAGGGTGGAATTGGTTTCCTCCATTTTGAACAAGCTGAAATGCTCCTTCTCGGTCCTTAAGGCATGGGAGGCCTTCACTGACTCCACTAGAACTGCAATTGCCAAAGATTGTGTGGAGCTCCTCACTATTGCGGACCAGCTTGCTGAAGATTCGGGCTCCCCCAGTGCCAAAAATGTTGTGACTTGAGCTGAAAAAGCTCATCTGATGTTTTATCTCTTTTGTTTTGCTGACTTTTCTCGCTGTCCTTTTTTTGGAATCTTTACGGGTATCTTCTATATGTAATTTTCATGGAAAAATCTAGCCTTTTGGGCTCTTTTGTAAAAGGTTGTGGGACCTTCTAAAACCCTCTTTTTACCCTATATTCCAAAAAATAATACAAGTGGGTTTTATTTTTATCACTAAAATCCAAGCAAAAGTTAAAGTTAGTTATTTTATTATTTACAAGTTTTCTTAATAATTTTAATAAGACATCCTAGTGTCCCACACAAATTTTGATTGTATTTATGTCTTTACCGAGAATCTATGCGTCTTCTTGTCTCATTACAATTGTTTGTTTATATATTTTTTATTTTTAAATTTATTTAATGCTTATTTTAGTTATGACAATTTTTAAGAAATTGTAATTTTACAAATTTGGCCTATCTTTTCATCATAATTTTATTATTTTACCAGTTTAAATGCGACTTAATTGTACACAATTACGATTGAGAGGTCATTCTCTTAGGATTAGTAAATTTTCCTTTTTATGTAAGGTGTCATTCAATTCGTAATTTAAAAGAACAACTTCTCATTTAAAAGAAAATCTTAATTTTTATGACATGTGTACTTGATTTTTCTTGTCCTAAAAATGTAAAATATTAATATTGTTTTTCATCATCTAAAAACTTGTCCAATATTTTCCCTTCACAATAAAATCATCCTCCAAGGAAAATTTGAATTTCAAAGAAGGTGGAGTGTTCCATACTCCAAAATCAACTTACACATCTCTTACACATTTCTTACAACACTTTAAATCAAGGTCAACAACCCTAATAATTACTTTCTTATGCCAATGGGGTTTGGTGGATCTGGTAAGACGAATGGTTGTGTTTGGATCCACCCAGGTTAAAATCCCACTAGGCGTGATCCCTTCAGGGTGGTTATCGGTGGTGGCAGATGTTGCATCACCCGTGGATACATCCGGTGATTATTATCGGCATGGCGACTTTTCATCATCCGCATTGGTGTTCGAGGTATTTGATGGCTCTAAAAATGGTGGTGGTGGAAATTACATCATCGATGCGGGCTCACTTGTCGCGGTCTAGGTTGGTCTAATTGTAATATCTTATCTCAGGATAGTGGCTATAATGGGTGGGGTCCCAGAAACCCTCCGGTTCATGGCTCTAGTCAAAAGCATTTATCTATAAACATAATAATAATTACTTTCTTATGACCCAATTTGATTAATTAACTTAACAACATGATTACTCACAATATTTACATGCCATTTAATAAATAATGAAAGGGGTCAAAGCATCACTAAATAAAAACAAGCAAACATTAAAAAAGGAACCAAATAAAAGAAAACATAAATCCCTTGGTCACATTAGAAGGGGTTCCCCCCGGAATCCCTAACAACTATAAAAAAACACAAATAATTACAAGTTTCCATGGTGACCTTGTTGAATTCATCTAAAATTCCAATGTGGTTTGTATCCAATTCCACAATGTTTGTTATGATATCGAACATCCAAAATACATATAAACATGATTCCAAAATCATCTATATATATATATATGGATCACAACAACATCAAGGCAACCAAAAATATCATTTATAATTTTATCAACAACTATATGATTATGATTCTCAATTAATTCCATTTTATAGGTCTACTCAATATATCCAAATATCACATGTCTAAACAACATTCATAAATATAACCATGTCAAATAGTATATCAACATCAATATATAAAAATATATCTAATGACCCTCATGCCTCATATATAAATCCAAGTCAACAATAATCCATGATCTATCATCTAATCATCATACTAAATCAAATCTATAATAATGTCCATAATATAGTCGATGATTGCTTCGATCGGTATCAAAAGATGTCAAAGGAAGTGAGAACTACAAAACTTTACAATGATGTCTCCATTTGAATGAAGAGCTTGTAACTTGCATTTTTAAGAATTTAAATCTCTTGAAAATGTGTTGTAAAATGGTTGATTTGTATCAAGTTTTCAAATGTATGTATATGGAAAAGGGGTAAAGGAAAATTGCATTGTTACTTTGAAAATCCCTCCAACTTGTAAACTCTACTAAGAGTGTTTTGAATGATAGATTTGCATTTTAAATGTGTTAGTTCTTGTGAAGGGAAACTACAAAATTTTGCATTGTTTAGATGAAGTAGAAAACTTGAAATGGGCTTGAAATGGAAATGAATTTATTTCAATCTAAGTTATTTCATTGCCTCCAAAGTGTGATATGTTTCATTTTTAAAATATTGAGAATCTTGTTGAAATGCACTTGTTGTTTGAAATGGTTGTCTTTTACTTATTAGGTTGAAGAAAGGAAATAGTTTCTTATTCCTTATTAAAAAGAAAGTATATTAGGAAATATGGAATTTTTTGTTACAATTTTTGCTATATTGAAGGAAAGAATAGAGAAAGAGTTGAAGTTATGTAATTTGAGTATGAAAATAGAAAAGTTATCAATCTAGCAAAAAATGAATGGAAGAAACCTTGGTTAAATTTATTATTTCCTTAAAAACTAACTTAAGTTAAAAACTATTAAAAAATGCATTATATGAAGGTTCTGTTTTCGGGGAAAAAATCACTTCCCTGTGCAAAGTGACGGTTTCAAAACCGCCACCCAACATAGAGCGGCAGTCGATAAAACCACCCCTAGGAAGGGCGGTGATCACAAGACTATCAGCCTGTGTAGGATGGCGGTTTCATCACTTTCGATGGAAAAATAAAATCGCTTATTAAAAAAGCCCAAATTTAATATTAAATGAAATATAAGCATAAAAATATTAAAAAGGTAACTTCCAACAACTAGAAATGAATTGAAATTAAGTGTTTAAGCTCTCCAATCTTTCTTTTTATGGCACCCAAATGTGTAAAATTTCTAGATTAAAGGAAATGGGGTTTTTCCTAAATGGTGAACTCAAAACAAGAAAATGTTTTCATTAAATAACAAAACAGATCCATTGTAGGATCTCTACATTAAACAAATGGGCAATATTACAATAGAAAATCTTTACAACTAAAACCATGAATTTTTTTCCATGGTTTCTCTTCTTTCTCTCATGGCTCCTCCTCCTTCTCCTCTTCCAAAACCTGCAAATAAAAAATGAGAAAATAAGCCAAAGGAAAAGAATAAGAACACTCCATAGAGATGATTAGGGTTAGTGTGAAATCCCTAAGATCCAAGGGCCCTCATTGAATCCATCTAAGGGTTGTGATTTAACCCTACAAAAGTTAGGCAAGGATTAGGTGGGATTATATTTAAAATAAAAAGCATGTTTAACTTGTGAATGGGGCCACTAAGGGAGTGTTAGAAATTAAACTTAAATAGTAACCTTAATATTAGTTGGTGACTTTTAAAATTAAAATTGACTCTTGTATTTAATTAAATCAAATTTACTCTATGGTAATTAGACAACATTTAATTTAGGGATTAAATTTATTTGTATTTAACTTAATGGGAGGGTAAGTTTAGACTTAGCCCTAGAATAATAAATTAATAAATGACATTAGAACTATGTTACCAAATTAAATAAAGATTGTAACAAGGGGAATTTAAGCTTGAATTTTGGAATTAAATAATATTAATTAAAATAAATAAAGTATTGACCATGAATTAAATTAAATCTAGTTTAAGGTATTCCCGTTATAACCTGGTTTAAACAAAAAATAAATAAATAAATTATCCTATAATTTTCTAATCTAATCTTTGGGTTCATTTGGGATTTTGAGCGGAAAATTGTGGGCATTATAGAGTCAAAATTACCTCTTGCCATTGGGGTTATTGTTGGCTGACTAAAATATTTTCAAATTTCCATGTCACATTTTCTTTTTCATTAACTTTTTTTCTCATTTGTAACAAGGACCATCGTATGGGTGACTTTGAATTTTACACATGCAACAAAAATATAGAAGTTTCAAATATGATATGCAAAAACAAATGCAATACTACAAAAAATAAAGATCATGTTATGGAACGACAATAAATATTAATGTTACCGTAGGGTAACAACAAATAACACTGTCGAATGACAACACAAATGAATATTGGTGAATGGTAAAACAAACACTATCGAAAGACAACAAAAAATAATGTTACCTAATGGTAACACAAAAAATTTATTTTCTGGAAAGATGTTCTTGTGACCAGTCGACATTATTCAATCACCTTGCCTTACGACAACACATATTAATATTGCAAATAGGTAATAGTTTTACAAACAAACTTGATTGACAGACACTTCATTTTTTGGTTTCTTCTTTCACTTATTCGTTTAGCTTCTTGGCTTATACTCTATGCTTTCTCACAAGCTTATTAACTAATTTTCAAAGTAAATTGTATTACTATATTATGGAGAATTAACTCTATATACAATAGTATGTTATAGCACGAAGGCGAATATACTAACATTGGTCAATCCTTATTGGAAACATGAAGGTAAAATTATATTCAATTTTTTTAGCACCCATAAAATTTTAACGAACGCGCTACCAAGCGGTAGTAAAAAATTCACCAAATTCAAAATTCGTAATATACACCTATTCACGAATATTCGCCTCTAAAATAAACCCTATTTTTCACATATCTACATGCAATTTAGACTTCTCCAAAAATGAAATCCATATATTTGTGTTCTCTTATACTAATATATTAACCATTCATTCATATATATATATATATATATATATATATAAACCAAGAAATGTTTTCTTTGATTCCTCTCTAGTTACAATGGCATCTATCAATACCTCCACATATCCATGCTATTGAAAACCATAACAATTCATAAAGTAAATTTTTAAAAGAAACCAAAGGGTGTTCAAATTAACTTTGCTACTAAGAATCTTTGAAGACATTTATAGTTGAAATAAAACAATTTTAAAATCAAAATTTAATATGTATATGGTATAAGTGGTAAAGTTCCACTACCCACTTAACATGTAAACATACAATCAAAGAAAATTATATATGTAAAAATCCGAGCGAAATCTTAATTTCCACATAGTAAATAATTATAAAAATAAATTACGATGCCTAAAATCTCATTATTATTAGTCCATCAACAACATTTTCTTTTTGTATGTCCACATTCGATTTTAGTCATTCTTTCATAAAGAATTATTTTGATCGATTTTTTTTTTTTAATTTTTTTCTAAATTTATTGATTATTTGGATGACATTCCTTAACATTTTTAAAATATAAAATTTTCCATAAAAATTCATTGCTTATCACATTGACAAACATGTTATTATTATTGTTTAAATGATATCTTATTGAACTTTTTTGGTGTATTAGTAACCCATTGACAACTACTAACCTTATTTACCTTTATAGATAAATTTTTCCCCATTTTACTAATAACGAAGAGTGGGAGCTTACTCTGCATTTAAAGAGATGGGCTAAAACAACCTTAAAGTAGATACAACAAAGATGGAAGTTAGCCCCAAAATAAAACAAAAACTTACAGCTCTTTTATTACAAATTGAACGAAAAACTCACCTACCACCCTTCGTATGATCGATTTTATTGTTATTCGTTTATTTTAAAAACTATATTAGGTATTAAATCAATTTAACCTGCAGAAATTTAGTCTTCTTATTCAAGTACAGTACTCACATGTTTGCAAGCTTACCTTCAACCATGTTATATTTTGCTTACTACACAATCCCATACAAATTGGCACATAATACTTTTCACCTAGGTTTTATTCACTCAGTATTGCTGGGGTTTGTAAAATTCTATCTTATTGCTATGCAATTTAAAATAAAATTCTAAAGTTGTTTGGAGACTCATTATGTTTGGATTAGTGATTTTTCCTTTTTATGTAAGGTGTCAATCAACTCGCAAATTAAAAAAACAATTTCTCATTTAAAAAGAAAATCTTAATTTTTATGACATGTGTACTTGATTTTTCTTGTCCTAAAAATGTAAAATATTAATATTGTTTTTCATCATCTAAAAACTTGTCCAATATTTTCCCTTCACAATAAAATTTAGAGCAGCCTTTCAAATTTGATCCCTCAATTGGCAAATAATAATGAGTGTGGCCCTATGTCAATGTCGATAGTGATCGATCAGTTTAGTGTGTCCCCATGTCAAAGTCGACAGTAATGGAAGATAACATGTTTGATCTGTGGCGTCTAATTAATTCAAAACTCTATTTTTATACCATATTCACGTGCCCATCTAACTTAACATCACCTGTCCTCATTTGATGACCGGGAGCCATTTATTTATATTTCTCATTTTATCTAAATTTGGTAAAGCGGAGAAAAAATGTCGAATACTTTTGACTGCGAGCCTCTGTAATGGAGGATATCTCAAAGTCTCACCGAAACGTCTGAGAGAGAAAGATTGTACGCCTCTGTCAATGTTGATAGTGATGGATCAGTTGATTGTGTCCCTATGTTTAAGGTAATGGAAGATAACGTGTTTAAAAACGTGCATCTAACAGATAACTGATTAACAACGCGCCTCTAACTCAACGCTGTTCAAAACTGCCCATCTAACTCAACTTCACCAACTCCTTATTTGATTAGCTCGACCCATTCCGTTTGTTAACCCTGAATTCCGTCAGTTTACTGTTCTGCACATTTTCCTTTTATTAACTCTATGTCCGTTTCCCTTTAGATTTGTTTCAAACTTTTCTGTCCGTTAGTTATGTACACAGATTCCAATGATTTAAGGTATAAAATTAGTTAATTTTGTATTTTTCAAGGGAAATATTGAGAAAGTATTGTTATATATAAATAAAAATATTTTATTTTGTTCAATAAAATAATGTTTCATTTTCTATTTTTGAAGTACAACATTAAAAATTTACTATCACCTAAAAATTTATTGAGAGGTGTAAATGGTCGTCAATTTTAACACATGTTTACAAGATCACCGTCAATTTCTCTTCTTCTCAATATGTAGGTCATATGCACATAATCACTTTTAGTAAATCAAAGGTGCTTCATCGAAATCATCAAACACGGTCACAGTGTTTCTCTAAATTAAAATAGCCTAATAAATCTATTTGGTCCAACCTATATCTATAATTTGAATATAAATCTAAATAAAAATGATGGCCATATTTTAAATATGCAAGTCATATGTTATGGTTCCTTTAAAAAATGTAAGTATTTTACAACTAAAATCATGAAAAACATGTAAACGGTCATCAAATTTAATCCCTACTTGTAAACCATACACATGGAATCTACATTCATCTTTTGTTTTCCACTTCAATACTACATTATTAAATCCCTTAAGTCGTGTTTGTTAGATATCATTTTGTGTGGACATAATTCTAATGAGATGTTGAGTGGTATATTAATATATATCCGAAATATAGAAGGATGAGAGTTGTTTGTATCATTGTTTATATTAATGTGAGCTTTCTTAACGAATCACATCTACTTATGAAAAACAACAAACAATCTTCAAAAATAATAAAATAGATTACTTGTAACCTATTTAAAAATAAATTTAAATGAATATAAAACTCATTGGAAAATATAGAGTGCATCTAAGCTTGTTACAATAAGAGTAGATAGCTTATTTGAACATACTAAAGATAACTATGGTTTTAGAGTGATTTTCATTTGTTGTGTTGGTGCTCAAAATAGTCTCTCCCCTGGGCTTTTCCCTTAAAAATCTATCAATTTATGGCCTCTACCATATTTTATCTCCCTCTATTGTGCTCGAGATGTCTTTGCCTTCCTTTTGTTGCCCTAATCAATTCGTTCCTGGGTCGAGGATCACGTGTAGATCCGAAATTGTTTCCTCGTTTCTTTGTTCATCTGAAAAGGTCTGTATTTGGGTGTGAAACTTGGGTTGTCCCGTCTTGTCCATTTTCCACAGTCGGGATTTCCTTTCCTTGTCATTTTTCCCTAAATACTTGAGAAAAAATGAATGGATGTAGTTCCGAGGAATGTATTTGAGCCTTGTAACATTTGTAAATTCTCTCCGTCATTGGAGAAAATTTCATCTCTAGGCTCAAATGGTCGCTTTTTTACATTTTACAAATTGACAGCATTTCTCCTGGTCAAATTTACATCCTTGCATCAACAAGAAACATGGCTTCTTTTGGTTGGTTAAAGGACGGCATGCGAATGGTTTAAACTTATAATTTTTGCTTTTTTGGAAAAAAGTCAAATTTTGTCACGTAGCTCCACTCATTTCTGATTGATTCTTTGGGCACTTACGTGGCTTCTTCTAATTGGATGGGGTGCAATGGGTTTTTTTAAACTTTTCCTTTTTGGATACTTTGGCAAAAGTTTGAACCCTACCCACGGCCTCGCCAGGCTTTGGTTAAAGAAAATTTTAAATGGTAGGGAAAAGGTCTTACTTTGACCCCGAAGAAGGAAACGTGGCAAGGTTAAAGGCAGCGATGTGGGCCTTTGAAGGAAAGTTGGATGCTTTTCCCTTTTGGAAAAATGCAGTAAAATTCTAAAATGGAAGCGCACCCCCAATGAGTCATTTTGAAGCCTTGAGGTTTTTGAAGTTGTGCCATAATGACACGTGATGAGCCCGTGCTCATTCAAGGTCTCAACTTTTGGGGACCATCTCAAGATACGCTATTATGACATGTGGTAGTTTGAGAAGTGAAAATGTGGGGAAGTGAAATAAGAGAAAGGTCAAGGTTGCATTTGAAAATTCAAAGGGGGAAGCGGACCATTACAAGAAACTTGGATTTTTTTCCTCCTAAAAGATTAAAACAACAAAATGGCCCATAGACTCGAAGAGAATAGTTAAAGTTTTCCCCCAGACAATGGCAGAGGTGTGGAATTTCATGGGAAATTTGGAAAACTTCCCTTTTATGAAAAAAGGAGTTAAAATTGTAAAATGAAGCATGGTTCCGCTTCGACCCACATCGAGGCTAGAAGAAGCGTAAAAGCGGAGTCAGAGGGGAAACTTGGAAAAATATCCTTTTTCCAAAAAAGAGGTGAAATAGCATAATTTGGCCATGGTTCCTCTGGGACCCACTTTAGGACATGTGTCAGCTCATTTCTCAAAGGTGGAGGTGTGGAGCAAAATGTGAAAATTTTACATTTTTCCAAAAGTTGCAAAAGGAAAAAGGGAACATGCGAAAGCCCGTCTTAAAAGTAGATCTCCCACGTGGATGGTCCAAATTCAAAATAGAAATCAATGGCAGTTGTGCATCTATATCTCGATTTTTACTCCAGAGCTCCTGGGGATGCATATTCTTGTGGTTTTTATCATTTCTTGGAGTCTCCTACATGCCAAATGAAGAGGAACATTAATCTGTAGCTTGGTTTGGTGGGGAAGGTCTGTAAACATATCTCACCATTAAATATGCAATCTGACTATCGGATTCGACCCAATTTTTCTTTCCTTGGCACGTGAAAGACTTGTTGATATCTTGGTTTGGTGAGGAAAATCGAGGACGTCTTTTACCATTAAGATGAGATCTGATCTCTAGGCTCGATCTGATCTTCCATTTTTCCTTCCTGGGCATGCAAAGAACCAGATTGGACAGATTAGGGGTGGAAGTGGTTGGTGAGTAAAAGGAAGAGTGATCTACTAGAGGAGGGAGTTGAATGTGGGAGATGTTTGAAGAGATCTTCCCCCTGAGCACCTGACAAATTTTTACAGATTTGATTCTGAATCATGATCGAGATCATGGCGAGCACTAGTGCACTCAATGTTTGGGTTTTTTGGGGAAAACTCTATTGCAAAATGTTATAAATGGCATGATTTTTTTCATGGAAGAGGTTAGAGGTTAGAAGGTTGGAGTGTTAGAGGTCAAAACTGATTTTCTAAGAAAATCTTGATAGAACCCGTCTTTTCTGAGAAACTATCTGAAGAAACATATTTATCTCTTTTGTGTTAAATTTGATCATGTTAAGGTGGTTGTGAGTGTACAACCATTGACAAGCTCTGAGATTGTTCGAGAAACTTTCCCCTATTGATAAATTTAACCAAACTTGAGCTAATCTATATATTATTTTTGGAAAAAAATTGTGTTTGCTTTGTTTCTTAATGTCTGCAAGTATTTTTTCTTATTCCCATTGAATTCTTACATTGAAATATGTGTGAATCACACAAGATCTTATCCTTGTGATAGTTTTATGGTATTTGTAATTTCATTAATCAGAAGAGCTTTCATTTGATAGTGAAATAAACAAATTTAAAATCACTTTGACTCTTAGCATGATTATAAGGTTTTTTGTTAGCCTTTGAGGGTATCTTAGCCATGATAAAACAAAGATTGATAATGTTTAGTTAAGTTATCCAATTTGAGCCTTCATTTTAGATCCTTGAAGTTTGTTTGAAAAGTGTTGATCTGGGCTTCCATTGAAGCACATATTCTAGTTAAAGGGACATCCTAACTCCTCTAAAGCATTTTGTTGTTCAAGCTTTCCATTTTTCTAAAAATTCTCAAATATTTGGTATAATCAACTTTGTCCTGCTTCACCTCCCACCAAAATCATTCAAAAATAATTAATTCTACCCATACTAGCCCTGTTTGTCCTATGTGTATACATATGCACAATTTCTATAACCAAAACATGCAAAAACAACCGAGTTTTCATTGTCTTTAGTGGCCTCGAACCTTTCTTAGAAAATATCTCCATTATCTAGAGTTACAACTCGTGAGTGTTCGGTTTTGTTGCATTGATCATATTTTCCTCAAGGTCTCCTTAAGCACTTCACAAGGAATTCCCCATCTCCTCCATAAAAATAGTCTACAAAATGGTTTTGTCACCCTAGTTGAAAGGCACAACCATAAAGTACTAAGATAGATCAAATCCTCTTTAGGGTGCCATGCAATTCTCCACATCTAAGTGATAGAGGGCCGCTTAGATCCCATCCTTGGCTACAAAACGACTCACTATGATCTATCTCTGTCTCTAAGATTCGTACTAAACTTGTGATGCTACTCGGACTTTGAAGGAGAATCAATTTGGGTACCAACATGTTGCATAATCAAAGACACATTAATAAGGGGAGGAAAATAAATCTAAACAATAAGGTGTGATAAAACTAGAAAAAGAACATGTTTTGATAACCCCAACCAGAATTACATACAACTACAAAAATAATGCAACAAGAATCATAGCAATAAGGATCAAAACTTTGTGTTCTTATTAAACATTATAAATGGTACATGACTAGAAAGGGTCAACACGATCATGTGCTATTTACAAAGTTAACATGCATAATAGACTCAATAAAAATAATAATTTATTTATTAATTCATATTCCTTAATAGAATCTACAATATTTTCCCTCAAATGGTGTTGTTACATAGTTTTTACATAAGTCTACATAATAAAAGGGTGGTGTTACACACTAAGCACTCCTATAGGCTCACTTTGTCTCATTTGTAGCTTTGGCTCTCTCATTTGCAATATTCAACCATTGATCACTTCCCCCACTTTCAACCACCTTCAATAAAAATCTAGTCCTACTCTCATACATGTTTGTTCCATAATTTTCGTCATTTCAAATATCCTTCTAGAAATTTCTCTACAACTCACTCAAATTCAAATTCAAATTGTGCACATTAATGACATTGAACTACCATCATTTGGTCTTTAAAAAATAATTTTAGAAGCACGCACATCATATTATTAGTTGATGGTTTGTCTCCTTGACATGTGGCATAAGTATTAATCCTCGCCCATTCCTTTATCCGTTTCTAGACTTTTCTAATAGTGCCTTCATACTATTGCACAATCCTTCATTTTCTTAGATATGTCTGCTAACCCATTGAGGATATGTGTATTCCCATTTTTTCTCCATTAAAAAATCCACACGTGCTACCTTCGTGGCCTTGCAAAATAACGATGTGCCTCTCGTCCAATAAAATCATTACACACTTTCATGTACACCCTTCTTCAACATCCCATTGTACACTAATTATACCATGTACTTCGCACTACAAACCTTTACGAAAAAAAAACGCTCCGGTGAAATCATTAAAAAATTGTGCCATGCCTCCTTTTCCTTGTCTATCCCTGCCAACCTTGTGTGCACCAACACTTGGTTCAAAATTCCTAAGTTAGGTAAACCTTTATATTTTTTGTGATGCTCATGCATCAATACATGACCTCTTCTTATGGATTCATTATGAGTCAATATAAAATCCTTCTACTTACCGAAACCTTAATCATCCATCAACACCTTGACAAACAATAAAAAATTGGGATGTTGTCTCAATCATATCCCCTTCAATGAAAAAATTCAATCAATCATTACTCAATTTAGTTTATAAGGAAATACTATGTATAAATCTTCCCACAACAACAAAGGGATTACTTGAATGGAACTAGGATAAATAATAACATCGGAAACAATATAAAACCAAAGCATAGAAAAATGTAGATAAATGATCTCAATATGCAATTATAATAGCCTAACCACTTCGAGGGGGAAACCTCAAAACCATACTGTAAGACTTAAGTGTAATTAAATATATCCTTAACTACATACTACAGTCTCCTATAGGTACCCTTCCTATGTTGTGCACACCACTGAGGCTGACCTACTAATGATATGAATGAGATATAAAATGATAAGAACATATGAATAACCAAGGAAATATTTGCCACATGTCAACATCTCCATCTGATACACTATATATGATTAAGGGTGTAGCCAGGACATCATTGAATTCAAATAACACAAGATCCTGATTTGATGCAATAATAAATTAAAACATAAATACATGTTATCACCTTAGAAATTAACTAGTCCGATACAAGTAGGTGTGTAAATAATAGAAATTTATTTCCAAATATTATCATCTTCATATAAATAATCAAATGTTGCCCAATCAAAAACCTTTAAATTCTTTGCATAAAGGTTTCAACCACCGAACTCATTGTATTTTCCTATTTATTTTTTTCACCCTCTCGAGTGAAAATTTTAAGCATTAAACATCATTCATTTCCTTGCACTTAATCAAACTTAGAATTGTATTGGGGGTGCATTTCCCAATAAAGAAAGTATTTTAGTTGGGTTTAGAACATGGAACCTCTTCAACTTTCCCCATTTTTATATTTTCCCCTATAAGCATGTTTTGTGCTCACGTGAATATTGCGAGAAAGATAGACACGGTTCAATGGAACACAATACACTTCTCCTCCCTAAAAATATTCTTTGTCAACCCTCATCCTCTCCTTTTTATCGCTTCCTCAACACTTGCTTATTCCCTCCATCACTTTCAATATGTTCATTCTTCTAAGAAAAGGATATCCACTTATAGAAAAATTAGTGACAATATTCTAGGATTTATTGAAGATTGGTTGGATTTCAAATTTGTGGATTCCATTTAAGCTCAAGAAAGTGACACCGATTCTGAATCGGTCACGCATGGATTTTTTTTGGACTATGTTAACTATACAATTACATTTTGAAGAACATTCAAGAACACCCAATAGCATTTTTCCCATTCCTCTGTCTACTTGAGATAAGATTCAAGTTTTTATCATAGATGATTATTTGCATATTTCTTCCTTCCTTACAATTACTCACCATTATAGCTGAAGGGTGTACAATCAAGTGCTACTGAGGAGAAAACAAATGTGGTTGGGTTTCAAACCAATAATATTTTATGTTTTCCCCATTTTCAATTTTTAGGGTTTCCCCTCTTTTAATTTGGTCCCTCTAAGCTCATATTACACTTGCATGAATATTGTAAATGAGGTCAAGCCGATATTTCTGTGATCTAGACAACATAACATTTAGGGTTGTACTTTCCCTTTGATTCTAACACGACACTCTTAAAGACCCATCACCTCCATCTGTACTTATATACTCATGTGATGAATATACACTATGTAGATTAGAAATTTGATCAAAATAAGATGGTCTTGAATATAAACCATCACCATTTGTACCTCCTTTTCCAGATGTAGCGAACCTAAACTTTATATATTTCAAAATGTTGCACAATTTAAATGCAAATATTTGTGGCTTATGAGAGTGGTGGGCTTCGATGCTGACCACTTTGAACAAATTGAATTTTCACACTCATGTACTTTAATTATGGCTCGAATAGATCACCAAGCTATGGAAATTTAGTGGTTTCCATGTTTCACTCAAAACCACTAGCGTCGATTGAGGTCAACTAAATATTAGCAAGTTTGAAGCACCCCTCTCAGTAGTGCCAAATCCCATTCGACACTATTTTCATTATGTTGATATTACTTTTTGACTGATACTTACACATTTTGATTATGATACATTGACCAATAGATGATAGACGATTTAGATATTTTGACTATTGACATGTCTTGATTCACATTTGGATTATGATACATTAGATGAAATTGGTAGATAGTTCAATATATGTGATTTGCACTATTTGGTTTTGAGATTGACAAGTTATACTCTGGATGTTATGAGGAGAATTATAATCTATTGGATGTTAGAATCAAATTATTTGATATGTTGATAGATGATAGAATTACTTAATTTTGGATGACAATTATTGATTCTATGTAGATGTATTATTTCTCGATGTTGTTGATGTGGCCATGAGGACAAAGAGACATATATTTTTGTTGCAAGGATATTTTATCACATACATTGAAAGGGGTAGGGGACCAACCAAAGAAGGATGTAGGATATTGTGTAACATGGCTGCATTTGACAACTGTGTATTATGTTTATTTGGTGTTTTTACATGTCTAGTTAGGAGGCTTCCCATGGGGGCGACCTCACATATGTGTCCATGGGGTGAATTGTTTTCCCTTTCTTTTAATTTTTGTGTGTGTTTTATTTGTGTATATGTATTTAATTATTGGAAATTGTTTCCACTTTATTAGGAATTATTAGTATGTCTTAATTAACTAATCCAACTTAATTTGTTAGCTACACTAAGGATGCGACAATTGAATAATTATAAGGGTAGATCGTCCTCTAGATCTTGTGGATTTAAGTTGGATTTGTGTTGGTTTTTGTGTTTTGTACTATTCCCCAACATCAAAATTTAGATTTTGACTTGGGAGGCTTGTTTAGAGGATTGTGGGAAAAGCTAAGCTTGTCCCATAGAACTTAAATACACCCAATAACAATACATATGGTATTAGGAGTTATTTTTAGACTTATTTATGTATTTTTAGTGTAAAAAGATAAAATATTTATATTTTCCTAATTACCATAATTAATTTGTCATTGGTAGGATTGGTGTGCAATTTTGAGTGTCATGTGGGCTTGTCATAGGTCTTACATGTTCATTTATTTTCATGGGCATGGTGTTTGAATTATGTATTGGAATGGAGGAATGATGAAGTGACATCCTACATGAAGCAATCCTCATCATCTTCAAATCCCATTTCTATTTATTGATGGAGTTTGATGGATTTGGGGTTACTTGTTTATTTTCTTTCTTTTGC
Source organism: Taxus wallichiana var. yunnanensis (assembly GCA_018340775.1). Taxonomy (NCBI): domain Eukaryota; kingdom Viridiplantae; phylum Streptophyta; class Pinopsida; order Cupressales; family Taxaceae; genus Taxus; species Taxus wallichiana. Next base: position 383,446,077 of record CM031241.1, read on the forward strand.
ACTTTTTTAATTGTGAGCTTGTTGGAGTTTATTTTTCAGTTTTCTTGTCTTGAAGCTATAAAAAGGTTGTAGGGTGAAGAATCTTTGAGTCTTGATGGAGAGGTAGGATCTCCACCTTTGTTATTTTATTATTTATGTTTGTAGATTTAAAAATTTTACTTGTTAACTATTGGATTAGTGTTGTGAGTGTGTTTGGGTTTGTATGCCTTAAGAAGGGAGTGGTAGATGGAAGTATGGGACCATTTGGGAGGGAAAAGGGAGTTTTGAGGCATGCATTTTTAAGGGGAGTTATTCAGATTTTCACCTATGGGAAGTGAAAAGGAAATCATGGTCATATTTTTGCATACTTGTAAGGGGAGGGATAAGGATGATTTATTTCTTGTATTGTGCACATGGAGCTTTGGGTGAAACTCCTACTTCACTTGGGAGGAAAAAGGTTGTGGTTCCCATTTACTTTGCTCCATTTTGTTTGATGTCAAGCCTATGTGTTGTTTGAGAAAGGTGCAAATTTTCTTGAATAGGTCCATTTAGATGTGTTGAATGTTTTTGGATTGTATTTTTTTGTTGAAGCATGCTTGTAAAAAATTTTCAAATGTTGCTCTAGATCTATCATTATTATTTGGCTGGGGCTTGAGGGTAAATAAGGGGATTTCTTCTCCTCTTATTAGATTAAAGGTTGGGAAGATAGTGTTGCATATTCCCCCTTTTATTTGTATTCTGATCAAAGTTTTTGAAAGACTGAAGAGTGCATGTTTGAAGCTACAAGGTTGGGGAGAAGACATGAAAATAAGACTTGTGTTTTTTTCATGTAGAAAAACATCTATTTTGTATTGATCATATTATTATTCCCACTTTGAGTGGAAGTTTCTATGATTTTTATGTTTGAAGGAAAGTTGTAATATTTCATTTATTAAAAGTTGAAAAGTGATAGTGAATATAGAATTATCTCTTTGTTTCTTACCTTAGTGGAAAGGATTAGTCTTAGTGAAAGAATAGGATTTGAAGTCCTTCCATTGTAAAAGAATGATATGGAAAATTGGTAGTTTCCAAATTTTTATTATAATGTTACAGTGAAAGGAAAGCTCAAGTGTAAAGTTGCTTGAAATGAAACTCTCCTAAATTTGTATGCATTTAAAGTTCCATTATATATACATGTATTTTTGGGAAAGAGAAAAGATATATATAAAGGGACCGTGTTGAATTCTTGTTGTTTTTTGTTGGCAAAATGGAATATATGAAAGAGAATGAATTGTAGTAATGTTATACTCGAGTTTTAGATATTATTGAAACGGGTAGAACAGAGATTGAGTTGATGTTATGTAATTGGAATTAGGAAAATACATATACTATCAATATAGTAACAATGGAAGACCACCCTCATTACAATCAATATTACATTAAAAACCAACATAAGAAGAAAAACCATGAAAATAATGTATTGTTGATGGTTTTGTTTTAGGAGAACAAGATCGTTTCCCTATGTGGAGTGGTGCTTTCGAACCAACACCCAAAACATAGTGGTGGTTGATGAACTACCCCTATGGTAGGATAGTGGTCGAGGGACCATCAACCTAAATAGGGAGACGATTTCTACACTTTTGACGAAGAATAAAATTTGTCGTGAGAAAATCCCGCTTTAAAATTAACTAAAATCAAAGCTTAAAACTACATGAAGGATCCTTCCAAAAACTAGGAATCAACTAAATTTTAAATTCCAAGTCTTTGAATCTATTTTATGACACCCAAATGTGTAAAACTCGTGGATTTAAAAGGAATGGGGTTTCCCTAATAGTTGAACTCAAAACCAGATTTTTTTAAAATTAAAAAAAGATCCTTCATAGGATCTCCATATTTAACAAATGAGAAGCATTACAAATAATATCAATAGAAATTCATCCATGGTTACTCTCCTTGGTCTTGTTGACCAAAATAAGTGACACTTATTTTTGGTCAACTAGCACCATTTTTCCCCTTATTTTTCTTCAATATGAGTTTTTACACATTTCAAGCACTTAAGGTCTATTAAAAACATTTCCATCAGATAGGAAATTTATTCCCCTTTCCAAAATATAAAAAGTCCTTTTAAATCCTCATATTTTGCAAGTTATGAGCCAACGGGCCTTGGGAGAATTTTTGCCAATAAGCGGTTTGCAGCTTAGTGTAGAATTTTTGCCATGGGAAAATTACGGACTGACGAGGTGGAGGGAAATATTTTGGCACCTGGTACTTTTGCAAAAGGCACAAATTGCACTTGGGCCCATGAGCCCGTGGGGGAAATAAAAGAAAATTTCCTAAATCTCATAAGAGGGACACGTGGTCATTTTTTAAGTCAAAGCGGAAAGGCGGGTCATTGGAGGAAACTTGGAAATTTTGGCTTTTTGTTTTGAAGGCATAAAGTATAGAGTTATCTGCACCTCCTTTGATGCCTAGAGATACCACGTGTCAAGCCCTTGTCAATCATGCGATAAAGCGGGCCCACAGGAAACTTTGGATTTTTTTCACTTTCTCAAAAAAGTGCAATTACAACTTTGGGCCTGCAGAGCCTATTCACTAAAGTGATTTTGGGCCTACGAGGCTATGGGAATTTTTTTCTAATTTTTCATTTTTGTGAAAAAAGTGCCAAAATGAATTTCGGGCCCACGGATCTGCTTTTACTTAAACTGGTTTTTCGCCATTTTTGCATAGATTCGATTCAAAATTTAAATGAACATATCTTTCGATCCAAATCTTAGTTTTTGACAAATTTTGACATTTTAGAAAGATCTCAACCTCCTGTACACCATGGAAGCATAAAATATTATTTTTAGCAGACTTTGGTGGGTGAAAAATAGGAAAACGTCTTTCAAGCCATCAATATAGAATCTAATTGTTTCAACAACCTAGATTTGATTTGATTCACCATTCTTCCTTCTCCTACATGCCAAAATAGACACGGGGAGGTAGATTTGACAGATTTTATGTGGATTTGCAAGGCATTAATGGTTGGTGGTTGAATTTTCAAAGCAGAGACCATTTTTTCTTCTTTTCTCTCTGGTTTTCATCATTCTAAACTTCTATATATTGTAAACACTTTTCATTTGAGAAGGAGAGACATTCTAGGTGTAGGGAAACTCTGTCAAATTTGTTTCCTGACTCCATTTGAGTTAAAAACCTTTTCCTAGACTGGGAAGTAGATTTGTGCCTTTGAGCAAAAATGTAATGGTCTGTGCACCCATATAGAGCAATAAAACATGTTTTTGTGGTGTTTCTTAAACCCTTTGCATTGTTTATTGTTTCCCCATGCCTCTCCCTTTCAAATATGTTTTTGTGCATGTATTTCACGTTTGCAGGTGTAGGGTGTTGTGTTTCATGGAGTTTTGATCATGGATTAGGATCTGGGTTTGTGTCACTTTTTCCTAACCTTCCCATCTTCCTTTTTCCCCTATTTCATCCTCCCTCAATAGAGTATCTCACCTCTTTCCTTCTCTGGTGTATCACCACTTTAGTGTAGGATTTCTTTCACTCTCTCTTTCTCTTTGGTTCCTTGGAATGGTTAGATTAGGATAGTTTAGCTTTTCTTGCATTGGAGTAGCTTGTGGCAGGTAGTTTAGGAATAAGAACCAACTTTCTCGAAGGATCATCTCGAGTTTCCAAGTCCCACACTTTGAGAGACGGTACAATGTTAGGAAAATTGTCCAAATGCTACACACAAAACTAGGCCATTTGGGGGTGGTGTGATTTTGCATCAAATGATCTCATGGCTCCTCTTGCTCCTTTTCCAAAACCTCGCAAATAAGAAAAGAGAAAATCAGGTTGTTCGGGGAAAATAGAAATTAAGAAAGAGAACCATAAGGAAATTTAGGGCAACCTAAATCTAAGGGCTAAGATAGATTCAATCATACCCTACCTTACTTAAATAGGAAGAAATTTTTTGGGAATGTAACTTTAAATAAAAAGAAAGAATATGGGTAATGGGGTGAATGCAGCCACTTAGTGGCTAGGTAAAACAATTAAACTTTGAGTAAGAAAATAATGTAATTTTATGTTGTAGTGCCCACACTTTACACACCCAAATACAATAGTAAAATACCAGGATAATTTTTTTTTTTTGACTTGCATTGCTCATGACACACAACACAGTAAGGGCTCCAAGTACAGAACTCGACAGACATGAGACAATCACATAAGTCATCGACTTACATAGACACATGCAGATGACATCGACATGTCGATACCACACTCTTCCCAATGAATGAATACTAGCAAAGACCCAACCATAAGAAACATGACTTTAGGAATGGTGAACCCATGACATATCATTACTTTAAATGTATTTTAGTTACAGCTAAATTTCCAAGATCCTTATTAGGTAAGCATGATTTTCTCCCTTTTTCCACCTACATGTCCTAAAAATTCATTTCACAGTTCACTTATTGTTCAACCATTTAATTTGCTCTTTACCCTTATGACAGATCTTCATAACTTACATAAGTATTTTCCATATTTCAGATTTTATACAAAATTCTAACTCTCCCATTCTTATGTTAAGATTAGGCTTCCCAAAATGCTTATTCAAAGTTTAGAATTTAACCTTGTTACACAAGTGAACCTAACATGATGTCAGGATGAAATCTTGGGATTAAGGAAGACATAGATTGAAATATCTTTTTCCCCAAGAACATCCATCGATCATGGAATAGTTATTTCCATACCATTATCATTATAGTATAATAACTTGTTGAACTCCAAATTTGAATTATATATATATATATATATTTGTTTTTATATATAAGTTTTCTCACACCATTTGACAATTCATATACTTTACAACGCATGAAAATTTTAATTTAGTTATACGGACTCCAAGATTGACCTTAGTCCAAAACTCCAATCTCGTGTGCAATATTATATGATATGCTCTTATATCGCACTAAGGTCTCGCTTCTTAGCATCGTCTCAAAACAAAAGAGATACGAAAGCACTTGTCGACAAATTAAAGAAGCACATGGTTAAGCTTGATTCCGCCACCCAGTGGCTTCAATCTCTATTATAGGTGTGATTAAGGTTAAAATTTACTTACCCTATATTCCTTTCGTGAAAGATCAAGGTGCTAAATTTTCACAAGCCCAAGACAAGACATTTATCTACGAGGGACAAAAGGGTTCACTAACGGGAATGCAAGACATAGAACAACTATATCACGACCTTCATTTAGGTTGTTTGGTTCCAATAGGGATTCCATTCACTGATGAAGTTAATTTCTACATCTAATTTTGTAAGGCCCGGAAATCCAATAGGATACAAGGGAGTAATATCTCTACCTACTCCACAGAAGGGAAGGTTACACCGCTTAGTCATTCCTTCTAACAAGGACTCATGAGGTGACTTCCAAGGTGGTCTTCACCACTCACCTAGTGTCGGACCTGAAGAGAGTACATTCTTCTCACGATTAACAAAACTAGAAGGAAACCGCATACTCTGGATAAAGTTGGACCATAACATTCCTAAAATATGGGTTCACGACAATGTCGTTAAACCTAATGACTATGATGGTAAACTCCAGCTAGGGGTTTTATTTACCTAACCTAGGAGGTCTCATTGAGCGCAAGCTTAAGGTCGTTCTACGATTTAATTTCTTATATGGTAAGAAAAGAATCACACATGCAGGCAAGTTATGCACGAATAATTTATTAATGTTGAGTGTTCCCATTAAAACTCTTTATTATGTTTGCAAGGTAAGAAGATAACCAGTAATTAATTTAATCGTTTATTGAATACTGAGAAAGTACTACAAGATATTAACTTCAATTTTTTCAATTTACTATGTATAAATCAAACCCTTTTTCCATGCACAACTAAGAAACAAATTGAACTGGTGATTAGATGCACATTTCCTAAGTATCCCTAAAACTAGCATATCATGCATATTAACAAATTTCATTTATAAATTTTTGGTAACAAGAGACTGCATTAGACAGTTATTCATTTTACAATGACCTATAAAAATTACAATAATAATAATTAAATCACACATCACCCTTTTTCATCATCGAACTTCCATCCTGCAAAACCCACGTGAGCATGATATCAACGATAAATCACTGGCATGGCATCCACCCTAAAACAATCATAATTATCATTTTTCAGTTCCCATTTACATCTGACAATAATTACAATATGCAATCGAAATTAAAAAAAAAATTCTAGAAACATGTAATCATTGCATTTTATTTTTCTTCATTTTATAAACCCAGGAGAGAGAAGGAGAAAGGAAGAGAGAGAAAACATCATTTTGCCAAAAGTTCTAATACACACAACAAGTTTCATCATAGTGTTTTTAAACAGTTATTTACGTGTGTTAAAATTTTCCAGGGTGATTTGGTAACCCTACGAGGGTCCTGCAGCTTTCTATTTTTACTTTTTCTCACTAGTTACAAAACGTTCAAAATGGGCTCGGAGGCTAAGAAACTGCTTCCAAAAGTTATCTTCCGATGAGCACGCACATCATGATTAACTTTCTATGTGTCCCTAGATATACCAAGAGTTCATTGCAACTGACGGAATTGAAAAAGAGCGCACGGTTTGCGTTTGGCGGCTAGTTTTCCGGGCCACTAGTCGTAGTTCACCCAGTTTTAAAATGACAAAAGTTAGCCCGAGCGCCCATAAAACGTGTCCATAACTGATGTTAGATGGAGAAGCACGCAACGAGACATCTCTTACTAGTTCCCCTATATAAAGAGAATTCATCAAAGTCAACGGAACTGAGAACTAGAAAACCATGTTCAAATGTTGACAAGTTTTCTAGAGAGATAATAAGAAATTGGACCACTTTGACCTCATCAAACTATGACCAGAGGCCTACAAAATGGATTTGCCAAACTATCCTGAAAAGTGCTCATTCCTATACTTGAATGTTCCATGCAGTTATCTAGTATAAACGCTAGAGGTTTTGCGAAGACGAGAACGTGATTTATCTTTCCAGGATTTAATTGGTGGTCCCAAATAAAAGCCAACTTTCTATTTTTAACAGCTCTCTACCATTGTAAACCGTTGTAACATGGCTCCTAAAAGAGTGTCAAAAGGATGTCATATGATCGCTTTGGTAAAACCAAAAATCAAGGTGACTCCTCGTATACCAAGGTACACGAATGAAACTTCACATCTCATTTCTAGAGTTGTGAAGGGTACTTGGTGAGTCTCCAAAAATTGCAAAATTTAACTATTTAAAACCAAGAGAAAGTCAACTTTATCAATGGGGAGTCAAATTCGTCTGGTCGATAGAACGATAATGGAGCGGTCAAGAAGGGTAAGAGTTTTCTAAAACATCTCGAAGTGAGGGTGATAGTTCATGGTTTAAAGTAGGTGAGTTATAATGTCTTCGTGAGTTACGACACGACAAGTATTATTTTGCAACGAGTTGAAGGAACATTTAACTGTATTAAAAATCCCATAATTTTAAAATTCTATTCAGTTGTAAAAGAGAACTAAAACACGAGAATTATGAGAGGTAAGGGAAGAAACACCATGCCTGGAGAATGAAGTCGGTCGAAGCCGCAGGCTTGGGTTCAATCTCTTGCTTGGGCACTTTGTCAACTAGTCCATGAGCATCCTCAACTCCACCATTTTACATACACGTCATCAAGCTTATCTTTCATGAAAGAGCCTCATCCATAACTAGTAATGAAACAAACAAATTGGTTGAAATATTTCTGAGGATTGTTGCAAAAAGGAGTGCCTATTCCACTGCTCCGACCAACACACCAGTCACTCCAACTTCCCATCACCATTGATGACCATATCCTGGGCAGCTCTTAGAGCAACATGGAGCATAACAAGGTTCTCTATACTGATTAAATTCCCTCCATTATACATTCTGTAAATCATGGCACTCCAAGAGACTGCATTTCTTTGAGGCATTCAATCAAACAATTCACATGGCCTAAATACACTTCAACATTTTCACGCATATCCACTATGCCACTTGCAAAAACAAAATCCTACAAATGAAAACTATATTCTATTGCTCATACCTTTCTCCCAAGTTTCCATCTTGGCACACATTGGAAGCATGCTTGCATACGCAACTAATTTGGTTGGTGCCCTACCGCAAATGAAGAAACATCATGACTACCTCACGAGGAGGTCCATGTCTTCTGTATGCTGCAATAATACTATTCCATTAGAAGTTGTCTCGTTCTTTCATTGGCCAAATACAAACACCAACACCCAAGGCACTTTGAAACTACCACATCTGACAAAATTTATTCTCTCTTTTCTGCCTGATGGAAGTCCATGCGCTATTCTAAAGCTCCCATTTTGACACAGGCTAGGAAGATATCAACAAAGGTTGTGGATTTTGGATTTACACAGACCAAATGCATTTTCTTGAAAGTTTCCAAGGCCTTTTCAAAACCTTGTTTTTTGCACATCATGCCATCATTACAGTCTGTAAGACACATTTCTTTCAGGAATTTTTGAACAGTTCGCAGGCTTCCACATTTTTGCATATGAATCTACTAGGGCACTTGAACTGCAACATCTGACAAGTTTCTCGGCCTTGTTGCTTGTTGGGTGACCCCACAGGTATGTGGCGCGGGCTGAGGGGATCTGGCATAAGCTGGGCAGCCTTTGGGAGGAGGCCACAAAACCCATTTACCATTGCTAATGCCAAGGACCACGTGGAAGGGAGAAGTGAAGTGGTGGAAGGGGAGGCTTATGCCATGCATGGAGATCCATGAGGAAACATGCCTTCCATTCAGCATTGAAACTACAACATCTGACAAAATCTCCAACTCGTTTACACTTTGCAAAATGATGCGCAGTTAGGGGCTCGTTTTTCTTAGATGCATGATGGGGATTTGCTGGAAAATGCAAATTGATCTAGCTGGAGCTTTCTTCCCTCCCTCCAAGGTGGCGGCGCTCACTCCCCCCTCTACACAGCCAAAACGATGGGCAGAAACCCCCAATCCACCCTAAACCACACCCACAACAAAAATCACGGGCTTTTTTTAATTTTCTCTTAAAATTTGAATCTTTTATTTTATTTTATTATTTATTAGTTATTTATTTTTTAATGAAAGACGGAGGCATTACATAGGTGTTTGATAACTAATTTAACTAATGAAACTGAGTAGATGATTTAAAATGTAAATATGGATTAGGAAGTAAATTATAATATTTAATTATTAATTTAATTCTTTTGTTACAAGCTTGTGTAGAAAGCCTCTAACTGAAATCTCTGTTTATAAAAAGAAAAGGAAGTACGTATGAGGAAATATTGCACTACTCGTCTCATTTGAAATGTTCAATTAAAAAAAATAGAAGTTGCATTCTTTTCTCTATCATTTGATTGAAGGAAATAAAACTATTTAAAAATAGCATGGAATAGATTCAATGTTTATATTGCATGGCAAATGAGATAGTTTGATCTCTGTTATTGAAATGTATAAACTTCATTTCTACTTCACTTGTATACTTTACAAATTCATTTTTATCAAATGTCCAAAACAACCCCGCAAATCTATAAGAGACAAACAAAATATTTAATTGGACTTAATGAGATCAAAATAATCCCCAAAGTAAACTAAAACACTAAAGAAATTTTTAAAGAACCCTTCAAATCGGGAAAAGGAAAGTTGTAGATATTTTTCTTTATAAAATTGGTAATTTTTGTTTGCAAAATTAATAAAAAAATCGACCTTTGTTTCCTATCCCAAATTTCTCCAAGTAATATCTTCATTCCTAATTGGCATGTTGAGAAAGAATTAATGGCAAATTTAACAAAAAAATTGTAAGTTAGAAAGACCAGTTCACTTTTCTAAAGCCATAGATCGTTTTCAAAAAATCGACACTTCAAAATTTATTAAAATTAAAATTTTATTATTTTCATGCAAAGAGGATGTTGAGAGACTTCCAGAAAGTCCTTATTTGCCAAAAACCAAGTTCTGAATCAAACGTTATGGCCCTATGAAGTTTTTACTTCATTTTGGGCTCAAAAATTAACTAATCACAAAATTGGAAAAAGTCGCAAGCGGACCCATTGGCCCGAACGCTTTTTTTGTTCTTTGGGAAAATAAATGCAAAAACAATGATTCTCTCACTGCTCCACAATCCCGAACACTTCGCTTTTGGCAAAAAAATTTGTCTAAGTCCGAAAAGTTAATTTTGTAATTTTTTCTCCATGGCCCTGCCACCCTGTAGCCAATCATTAATCAAGACCTGGCTTTATTGGGTGTGGACGGAGGCTCGGATCAATTTTTAACCTTAAGAACTTTTTAAATGAAATGGTTGGCTGACGTGTGTCTCCATGACGCGATGAAAGAGGCGCGAGTGTTTTAAAACCATGTACTTCTAAAGTAAAATTTCCCTTTGTCTCCTCGATGGCCCGTTGAATCAGTATCTAATGAGGGTATGACACATGGTATCATATGATGTTGGCGGAGGCTTGGGTAGTTTTTCAACTTTGTGGTCTTGAAGATAAAAGTAAAAATTTCTAGAACTTCACCATCGGCCTACCAACACTTAGCCAATAATTGGTTGCCACATGGCGTCTCTCGCACTTCAACAAGAGGAGAGGACCAAATTTTCCTTTTTTTCCCTTTGAAACTAAAATTCAAAATTTTCATCTTATCTCCAATGACCCACCATCCCACCGAGGTTAGGATTTTGGACACGTGTCCTTAGTGAACCCCAAATTCAAAATTTCCCTTCTTAGGTGCGAAAGCCACGCGGACTTGCGAGCATGTAGAAGTGAAATTCACTTTTCAATAAAGAGTGCTAAGGGAAAAATTTCTCTCTGAATCCCGCAGGCCCAAGTTAGGGAAAGTTTTCCTCCCCAAGCCCGTAGGCCCACTCTTGGGGAAAATTTTCACTCCAAGGCCCACCGACCCATAACTTGAGAAATATGAAGAGTTAGAATATATCACCTGGAAAGGTGAAAAAATTTCTATCTAATGGAATTATTTTCAGGAATATTTAAGTGCATTAATTATAATAAAAATAAGCTTGAATCTTTTAAGAGAGTTATGGTAGTGGGTAAGTGAGAATTTATCCCGTTAGTTTAAATGTGTATTTTCTCCCTTACAATTAGACCATGTTAATTGTTGAAACCTTGTAGAATTAAATACCTAGGGTATTTCATTGTTTTGCTCTTCTTACCCTATTATTTTAATTAACAATTCTTTGGCTTAGTATTAATCTAATTTTAAATGGTTAGATTATCACCTAAGGGAAATTTAACTCGTGCTTGGGATAAATTTTTCTCTCTTAGTATTTTGTAAGGTGATTCGATAATTGTTGTAATAGACTCTAAAATTTTGTTGAGAACACCTTTTAAAAATAAACCTAATTTTTCTAACTAAACCTAGGTTGTCTCAAGTGGGAGATTTTAGCGGGCGTTACAAGAAGAGCTTGGAGAAAAGTGTTGAATTGATCTCAAATTGTGACTTCATTTTTGACTCATCTTGGAGGGTGTTGAGAAGGGTTTATTAGAGTCGTGTTGGTGCCAAAGGTTGGGATGAGTTCGCAATGGTTTTGATTTAAATTTCCTAGATCAATTTGAGATTTGTTTGTAGATAAAGCCACAAGCCTAGATGATTGGATTAGCTCTATTTTTAAGAAATGGAGAGAATTATCGAGGATATGGTAGATCATATGGCTTACTTTTAGAAAAAAATAGGCCGAGTCACTTGAGGAGATTACCTATTATGACTATTGCAAATAAGAACGGAGCTAAGTGTCAAGGTGCTTCCTAATGCACAGGTTGATTAGAGCTAGTCGAGATGGAAGAATGTAGGCAAGTGGAGAGGAGCGCATTTTAGAGCGAGAAGAATATGTTGAGATTATATTCTTCAACCAATGAAAGAACCTCTTTAACTCACAATTGATATCTTCTCTCTAATTATTGTTCAATAATAGTGGTGTGGATGCAAACAAAAATATTATATTTACAAATGCATTGCAAAAATTTTCTCAACTCAATAGGTAAGGAGTTGAGGAAGAGGGTTGTCATTAGATTTAGGGAGGATTACGAAGGTTGTGTGTGTTTAATCAAATACTCTAATTTGGTAAAACATTATTTATGTGTAGTATATTTAAATGCATATTGTGTACGAGGTGAAGCTCTTGGATATGGAATATAACCAATAATATCTTGATGTATTTATCGGTGACATAGTTAGTGTGTGTGTTAACGAATGTATGAATGTATATTTTTCTATTATTTATTTGAAAGATATCCAATTCGATGTATTTTACTAATTAAAATTTACACGGGTTTTAATTTTAGTTGTTAAAATACAAATGAAATTTTAATCAAAGTGATAATAATACAACCGGGTTTTATTTTTATCTATAAAATCAAGCATAGATTAAAGTTATTAATTTTATTAGTTACAAGTTTTCTTAATGATTTTAATAAGAAATCCTAGTGTCCCAAAAAAATTTGATTGTATTTATGTCTTTACCAGATCTATGTGTCTTCTTGTCTCATTACAATTGTTTGTTTATATGTTTTTATTTATTAAATTTATTTAATGCTTGTTTTAGTTATGACGATTTTTAAGAAATTGTAATTTTACAAATTTGGGCTATCTTTTCATCATAATTTAATTATTTTACCAATTTATATGTGACTTAATTGTACACCATTACGATTGAGAGGTCATTATCGATGAGGATTAAGCCTTAGGCAAACTAGGCAATTGCCTAGACAATACAAAATATTGATTTCGTCTCTCTAGAGACAATACTAATTTCAATTTTTATTGTCTCTCTAGAGACGATATGAATTTAAAGAATGAAAAATCTGAATTTCAAGAATAAATAATAACCAAATATCATATAGTGCAATCGACGGCTACATATCGTCTATGATGTCGAGTAGACTGGTAAGGAATATTATAAATTAAAAACAATTTGATTTGAATCTTGTGCCCAACAAATGGGTCCACAAACATTTTATTAATATCAAATAAGATAAAATACAAAAGGGTGTCTAAATACTGTTAACCCTTTAAATACAAGAGGGTGTCTAAATTCCGTTAACCCTTTGCATACAATATGAACACCTCTCCACCCCCAACTTCAAGCGATCTGTCTGCTTCCCTGGTGCTACTTTGAGGTTTTTTTCTTAACTTTAATTTTGAGTCAGTGGCAGTTGTCATTTCATGTTCTTCGCTTTGATTGTCTCAACTTTGATACAATTCTCTACTATCAATAGCACCAAGAAACTCATCTTTAGTCTACATGAAAACAAAGATTATAATGACTTGTTGTGTTTATCAACTGTCACTTGAAAATTTATAACAGACAAACATCTCATTAAAATACTGAGGTTGAATTAAACATATAACAAGAAACCATCAACCTTTCATAAAAAAGGCCATCTTTAATAACAAGGCATGCCTATGCTGAGCCTTTGCATAATGTGACGGGTAACTTGAAAATACAATACATAATAACATTGCTCTTATACTTGAAGTTATTTTGATGATACAAGCTCACATAACAAAGAGTATAGTCACCTCCAAGCATAACTTGACCATGAGCTTTTGTAGGCCAGGATGAGAAAAGTTTGTATTGAAGTAAACAATCTGGAGAGCTTGAAAAACTTCAGCGAAAAGGTATAAAGAGGGTAAAACAGTTTGCAGCCAACCTTCAGAGAAGCCCCTCCGACTAGAAATCCATCAACATTAAGATGTGCTGCCAACTCAACACAATTTCCAGCATTTACTAAACCTGCAATATGCAAAACAAGTAATGGTGTATTTATTCCAGTCAAACAAGAAGCTGACTGGCACATATTAAAGTGATTCTGCACAGCATGAGTAAGAACATGTTATCCTACATGAACATAGACAATTTATCCACTCTTTACAATGACCTTAAAATTTCAGCAATATTCAAGTTTCCTCCTCCATCGTTGACCCAAAAGAAGATGGCAGTGATGATAAGAATAAAAAATCATTCAAATTGTAAGGAGAGAAATATTGAGAGAAGCTAGTTACCGCCATAGATAATTTAGATTGACTCTGCTACTTCAAGATTGACATTTAATTTAAGCCAATTCCATAACATACATTATTAACATGTCCTTAAAGAAACTCTTGTTCAACTGTTGCAGCAGTGCAGACTATGTAGACTTGTTTGAACATGTTGTTGTAAGACGAATATGGATGACATTAAAAATGGTTTTGCATACTTTGTTCACTGTTCTAGCAGATGTTTTTTTGTCATCACCCCAAAAGGTCTAAAATAGTACATATGGAGTACATAATTAATTGGTATTTTCCTCAATCGGTTCAATTCTCCAAGGTGGTCTGTTAAGATAATAAATCCTAAATGTTAAATGCTATATGCCTCGAAAAGTTTGTATATCTAAAATCGTCAATAGTTATTAACACATTCAGTTTCTATTTGTTTATCAAATAAATAGTGAAATAGATATGGATGGTCATGAACTGTAAGGTGTAACTTACAGTAGAGACTAATCAATAATTCCACTAAACTTAATATATGGTACATACCGCATAACACTCAAAGTCAGAATCAACTTACGCAACACGAAGAGCCCAAGTGTGAATCCATTCCAGCCCTTTAGCAATCTCAGCATCACCGCCACTTAAAGATTTTGCTATAAATGATGGATGGAGAGCTATCAATATGCGAGATGCTGAAAAAAGAGACGATCTTCTAACATATGCTTCTGGGTGATTAGATATCTCCCTGCACATAGAAAAAACCAATTAACATATAATTCATAACAAAGAACATCTACAATCACAGAATTTATAGTAGCCAAAGCAAAATATTCCTTACCGAGAATGCAACATATCTATTAGAGCATATAACAATTACAAACCTCAAAATACAAGCTAGATAGCCTCAAACTTTAGTCACTAGCAAAAGATGCCTCTTGACAAAGAATGTACCTTTGCATGTTCTAATTTTTCAAGAAGCAGAATTCTTGCTCCGTCCCCCATGAAAAACCAATCACGATCCTGTCAAAATGTGGAGCAATTAGTTTAGCTAATTTGAAAAGTTGTCCCAAAATCAAGTATGAGATGCTTTGATATCAGAACAAAGCAAAAGGAGATCAATGACATGATTCTTTTGTTGGATCATCATAATGGACCAATAATCACACTTCATCCCATGGACATGATGCTCTTGTGGGATCATCATTCCTTTCGACAATGCTCGCAAGCTACAAATCCCCAAGACCTGCAAGCAAACATATGTTCACCAGATCAAAACTCAAAGAATACTTACAGACGGTGACCATGTGAAGCTCGATAAAATTAATTATATGAACATGGTTATTATACATTCATATCATAATCCTGTAAAAGATAACTTGGAGGCACACGCCAAAATACACGAAGAAAATAGATTTCCTCTTAATCTTCCAGACAATATCTAACTCTAAATAATCTTATTTAAAGAAAAAAACTTATACTTTTGTGGGATCATCATAATGGACCAATAATCATACTTCATCCCACAGACATGATGCTCTTGTGGGATCATCATTCCTTTCTGAAAATGCCCTGCAAGCTACAAATCCCCCAAGACCTGCAAGCAGACATATGTTCACCTGATCAAAACTCAAAGAATACTTCTAGACAGTGACCATGTGAAGCCCGGTAAAAGTAAATATATGAATATGGTTATTATACAATCATATCATAATCCTGTAAAAGATAACTCGGAGTCACAAGCCAAAATACAAGAAGAAAATAGATGCTACTTGACTTTACCTACTGGAATAATAGCAAAGATCGAGCCACCGAAAGCATGACATCTTAAAAACACACCAATTTGAAAACATGTAGATTCAAAGGCCTCCGTAATGAAATGCATCTCTTTTGTAAACAACGAGTAATAAGATAAGTGTAAAAACTTACACTTCACCCCGAATTATATGATTTGCAGCACCTATGAGATGAAAAAGTGCTTGTTGCACAAGCAAGAGAAATAGAGTAGTTTGGACCCATCCATCCCTACACCGAGGCATTCAAGATGCAAGAATAAGTGTGCATCTATTTTGCATAGCTTAGTATGAAAGAGAGATTGTTCTTGTAAGTCTTTATGTTGCCATATGTTACTTAATACTATGATTACTTGCAAATGTATTCTAATTAACTCTTTAAATTAATATGAATGAACATGGTTGTGAAGTACTTGGAATGGTAGTGGTGAATTCCTTAGTGAAAGTGAGTATGGTTAGGCTTTGTAAATCGAAATGTGATGCAAGAAATGATGGTGGGAGGATTCATTCAAAAGAGAGAGAATTCAAGAAGGATGTGACAGAGCTTAGAATGCAAGAAGGAGTAATTCGAAACCCAAAGGTGAGAAGTTTCTTGAGATATGTTGTCTCGATTAAGAAGAACCTAGAAAACAAGGTTTTGCATTTGATTCTTGTATTCTTGAGCTCCTAACGAACAAAGATGAGGGTGTCGTGTATTTAATAAAGATGAAGACAAATTTCATGACATTATAATTTCTCCTTTGTTCAGTTGCTATTCCTCAAATCTTATGAAACTCTGTATTTTCCAGGATTTTCAAGACTGTACTGAGCTTTCATATGTTTCTTTTTATATCGAGATGCTAATAGCTTGTTAGGGGTTTGCTGTACGTATGGAGGCATGTAGAATTTGGTAGGAACCTTGGTATATTCTTGGTGTGTCGATATTTACGACAACCCTTATATTCTGCCTTGACTGTCATATAATCCTATGGATTTCCTGTGCTGATACAGGTCTGTACAACATTCTTACATGTTCCCCTGATATCTAGATGACTACAAGTTGTATTTTTGGATGTATGTCTTGGAACGAGGCAGTAACTGTAGGATCCTTTGTATATTCTTGAAGAGTCACTGGTTCTTAAATCTCTCATGCTCTGTCCTGTTCTTAGTAAACATGTGCTTAGGGTTACAAATTGTGATTTTGGAAACTGTAGCATTGAAACCTGGCTGTCATCATATAGGCCTCCATCAGAACTTTTGAGAGGGAATGTAATATAAGCCTAAGAGTATGTTTGGAGAGCTTAATACTTTGAAACCCCTATAACTCTACCCTGTGACAGTGACCTTCTGACTTTGGGCTCTAAAATCCTATCAATAACTCATTCCTCTGTTTAAGCAAAGAAGGCTTGACTTGATCATCTTGGCCTCCATCATATTAAGTGAGATGATTCCCACATTGACCCATGTTTCATGAGTAGCAGTCACTCTCACAAGTATGAATGACACAATTGGCATTCAATACATCTGGGGGAAGATCATAGGGGTGAATTAGTACAAGGGCTTTCCCAGCACGTCACTCATACCAAAATTACTCTACTTCATGTGCGCTTAACCATGGAGTTCCTCCCACAATCAAAATCAGCTTACTTTACTCTACCCCATCTGCAAAACCTTCAAAATATTACACCTTATGAACCACTCATGATGACCACTAAAATCTCTGCAACTCAAATAAAGTCATCCTCGAGCATCAAATGCAAAGAAATTTCAAATACAAAGGGAAAAATCATCTTTCATCACATTCAAAGAAAGCCCTAACACAGTTCATTTTAAGAATATAGTATTCAATCCAAAACTTTTGAACAAAACAAACTAATGATCCATATAAACTTACATCAAATTTATGAAAGTAGATAACCCTTAGAACTTATAACACAGAATTAAATACATGGAAAATAAATTACATGGGTAAGTTCACACATAATGAGCTCCCGATTAGGACCAAGAGCCACACCCAAAGGTCGTCCACCAACAAATTCCTAATTCTCTACTCGTTGTTTATCACCTTTCCCATCAATCCAAACCCGCTTGATCCAAACATCACCACAACCAGCTTAAAAATGAATTCTTTTCTCTCATCAACAGCTAAATCTTCTCGACTAGAAGCTATGTGTTTCAATATGTCCCAAATCCTATCTTTTCTACCTTTTCAAACGCAATACCATAATTCTTCTCAAGAGTAGGCACAAGATCAATGGGGTCTGATGAACTTGAGAGCCCGCTAGCAGAGGCCAAGAAGACTACAATTAGCAGTAGATCTACATTCCGGGAACAAAACATTGTACGTGTACCCAATCATATCCTGGTATATCATGGCATTCCATAAGACAACATCTCTTTGAGGCATTTTGTCAAATAGTTCACGTACATTGTTAATGCTTCCAATTTTTGCATACATGTCTACGGGGCGAGGGCGACCACATCATCCGACAAAAGTCCATTCTCTATTATGCTTTGGCGGATGTCCATACCACTCGTTTCCAAGCTCCTCTTTTGGCACAGAAAGGAGTGTCCTACGAAAAACATGGTCCTGCTCTTCACCGATGGAGGATGACCAGAGGAGTGAATCTCACACTCAAACCCACATCGATTCTTGACATTGGCATCTGCCCAAGGCCTACCTCTACTTTTTTCTCTTAAGCCTCAATGGACGGCAGCCTTTTTCCCGAAAATGAGTGCGATGTACAAGCTATTGGATTGCCTTAGTGTAATGGAGTCCGAGAATGGAGTTGGCTGGAAAATCCAAAACATGATTGGAAAAGAGAATGAATTTGGCCCAGTCTTACCACAAACAGAGAATGTCAATTCCAATGTATCAATAGTAATGGAAGATTTGGAGAGCATGTTGCTAGAGTCGCCAAGCAATGAATCTCACAATAATTCCCAGTTCTTCCTTGTTTAATGGGGGAGGGTGAATTTATCTTGCACAAAATCAAAGCAAAACTTGGTCTTGAAAGTAAATAGTTTCAATGAGACCATGGACGCTCACTTCTTTGAAATTCTCTGTAGTAATACGTAAACTAACCCTTTGCCCTTCTTTAAAGACACTATTAAGGCACCCACTTCCTCGCACTCATCTTCTAGTTCCGTGTTTCCACCTAGTTGTACACTAAACATCCATCGTCTAAACCCTACTTCTCAGCTCAACAATGATTTCAACCACTTCAAGACATCCACAGGATGAAAAACATCCATCTTTTAGAAAAAAAAAGAGAGAGAACAAAAACGCCAATATACGAAGAGTCCATGAAAAAAGACACCGCTAGATAGGCGCAGAACATCGCATCCACGGAAAGACACGCAGGAAGCACCCGGAGAGAGGTAAGAGACAAATGCATTGAGCAACACATACATGGCAAGCATGCTAAGTAGGTCAAGCGGAGGCCGTAGTCGTAAGAGATCTAGTTCAAGCGGAGGCCAAATTAGTTGTAAGAGATCTAGCGCTTAAAATCTCTACAATTTTTCAATCTCAAAGATTATGAACAAAATGTACCCACAAGATAATTCTTAATATATTTTAATCAACTGGGTGTCTTTACATATCAAAAAACCTACAAATCACTCTAACTCCGTTATTTTCAATGGCAAGTAATCAAATTGTAGCCCCATATGTAAAATAAATTACTAATCAAATAGCAGAGTTTCAAGTTTGATCACTTACCCACCAAGAGCCAGAGAACATAAATATTTGCAAGAAAATGGCACAAGTCATTGCAAGGCGTCCTTTTTGCACCAACACGAAGATAATCAGAAACAATCAAAGAAATCATATATATATATACATTGTCATGGAGATTGGCAACATAAAATTCACTCAAAACATCTACACTCCACGCCAAACTAGGTGTCAATTCAAGGGCTCATGACATGCTAGAGCATCCATCAACAGACCAGGCATTTGGCAGTCAAACCATGCAACCATCAAGAGGAGAAGAGCCACACAAGGAAATTCAACCGTGTTAACTTCCATAATGTTTTCTTAAGCCTTTACAACTTTGTAATATAGGAAACATCCTCCCACTCCCAATCGGAGAAGAATGAGCATGTCCAAGGATGCCTATTGAGATCTTTGTTCGAGTTGCTGATATGTTTCCCAATCAAACATGTACTCTTCATAGCTGAAAGACTCTGCACACTATAACCAATGATATGATTTTTCATAAGCTTCAACTTCATTTTTTTTTGTATGGAGATCTCCTCCAAAAACTTCCAAAAACAGAGGACAACAACTGTAATAGTCTGCTATTTGCTTGATCCGAGGTCTTTTTTCTAACATGGAATTTACGTCACTTTCACTGTCTATTTTTCTACATAGAACTTGAATGGCTGCTTCAAGAGAAAGGGGAACCATGTGTTAAATTTCACATTCTTTAATTTTGCAATCTTTCATTACCTCCGAGACATTTGTTTTCCTAGATGTTACAAGCAACCTGAGTTTCTTCGATTTGTTATTTGCCTCGGTAGAAGCTCCCTTAGAGGCTGCATGTCCAAGAAATTGTCAATATATAAAAATACGGATTCCTTTTGCATAATATCTTTTAAGATTTGTTGTCCTCTGTGGAAGTCTGTAACATCTTGTTTCAAACTTGTCAAATGCCCCAAAATCTGGGACTGCAACTCTTCTATGTTTGGATGCTCTTCCATGTTTCAGAAAAGAATGACTTTGGAATGTTTCCAACCTTGGAGTTTGTCTTCCAAAGACTTGCACTGCATCTGCCAACGTGGTTTATCCAGATCCACCAATTCCATGCAAAACCACTACTCTTGCAGTACGCTTCTCTTTCCAACAGATGCAACTCCTAAGCTTAATGATTAAATTGGACATCTCCTAAGCCTTTGACAGATGCAACTGGCAGTTCCATTTCTATACTTTATCCAAATTTGGATTCCATACAGATATAATCCAATGCACAAGCAATTGCATAAGCACTCCTGCATTCAATGTCACTTCAATGGTGAAACATACATTAATGTTCACTCGTCCAGAGGATTACGACAAGGAGACCCACTCAGTCCGAGCCTCTTTATTCTTATGAGTGAAACTCTTTTAAGATCCCTTCATCAGGCAACAGAAGTGAACCATATCAGCAGTCTTTCAGCCACTGGAACTAGAAGGTACTCAAATTTCCATTTTGTTGATGATTCATTCATTACTTTTCTCCACTGTTACCAGCAAGTGTGGTGCATTGAGATCAGAAAATGAAGCGATGTGCAGAGTTATAAATTAAAAAAAAACAATAGAGTAAGAGCTCAAAGATAACGCCTAGAGACCAAGGTATAGGAGTAGAAAATAATGAGTTGAGCAACAATGAAGAATAATGTTCGTGAACGAATATAACGAAAAGATTGGGTGTGGTAAATGCAAACCCAGTTATAAAAATGAATTTATAGATCTACAGTAAGGAAGTAACAAAACTGAGCCATTTCAATACAAAAAAACAACAAGGTCCAAGTTAACACTAAACTCGGGAAAGTTTAAAATACCCCTGAAGCAAGCAAGGCTCGAATCGAGCCATATATCAAACTCAACGAGAAAACAAAAACAGTCAGTGAGCAGAGATAAGGAAACAACAAAAACACCCACATGCTACCATGAGTCCGTGAGTTTGAACATGGAAAATCTAGATATCCATGATAAATGTCACCTAATATATCCATTGGTGTCATGGGAGCACAACCTGTTCATCCTCCGTCTCCCAGGACTCCCACTGTAAGTCATCTACTTATAGAAAGTCACTTGCAGGAATGGATTGCAATGAAAGTCATTAGGGAAAGACAAACAAACCACAATTATTTTTCCTTGCTAGTACTACTTTATGTTTTGGGGCTCTCCATATGTCTAAGCAGTGCTCTCAATAATTCTACTTGTATATCCCATATTTCTGTAGATGACTTATGTTTATCTTGATTTTATTTTCTGGTAACATCATTAAGCATTTTGTTAACATAACAAATTCACAAAGATGAAGTAAATCATTGTTCTTAGAAATCAGATCTTGAAACACAGTGTCTAATATAGATCATAATAGCAATATTCATCCATACCATTATTTAACTATGGATGACAATCACCATACTATAGTAAGCATATAGATTCTCCAGTAATAAAATGTCAGAAATTACAATTCTTACCACACTGCTTGCATCTCTTCCTCCACAAAGCAAAAGTAGACCATCTGAACGAGCACTTGCAATTGCATACCTATCAATGCAAGCAAATGATTAGCAATGGAAGATTCAACAGATACATTACTGACTTATTGAAACGAGATCAATACATTTGTCTACAAACCAAAAGATAATACCTGGGGGCTGCAAACCAAAAGATAATGACCATAATAGAATTAAAGATCAATCAACCTTATTGAGTATATTATAGCCATCTCATCAAAAAGAAGGTTATAGAAGTTCTTATGAGGCAAAAAAAGCCATCTTAAAATGTATAGATACATACTATAAATCTGGCTATCACATAAATATCTGTGTTTGACACGCATTTGAGCAGTTTTATAGACCGATCAAACTCTCAATAAGTTCATAAAACAAACCAATAAGTTCACTGGTAATGAAATAGCCAATAATTCATAAAATAACAGTCAATTTAAATCTATTTAGCCGGATAGGAAAAATGTCTATTCTTTTTTGTCCTCTTTTGACGAGGAACTATAATAGATGGTGCAACATGATAATCATCCTGAACTCTTGTCTGTTGGATTTCTGGGTTGTTTTCCAGATGAGTTCCAAGAAGGTCAATCGATTCATTTTGTCCAGCAACAAAATCATCACATCCTTCTGTGGCATCTTCATGTTCACTGTCAGTTGCACCCTTTAAGGAGTTTGATTGTTGCACATCCTATTAAACAACATACTTTAGTTAATTAAATTATCACAACATTGATACTTAAATGTTTTATTATGTCATCAAATACTATAATAAACTTACCTCAGATTCATGCTCAATGACCAATTTCTCCCCTCGATCTATCATATGTTGCCGGAGCCCTTGGGAACCATGCATTAGTGCATATTTCAGATCTTCATCTGAAGCTTCCTTTCGAAAGTGGTGAACCTAAGTGTACAAAGACATTTTAATTTATCAAGTATCATTTGTCATCCAATACATTCAAGTCACCGAAAAAATATAAAAAAATTAAATGAAATTATTCACTTACCAAGCTCCCACGAATACTATTATACCCACCCGACCCCAATTTATGGGACCCAATACTTGACAACCTAGCTTGGGTAGCCTTTGTTGTATCTCGAAGGCGTCTTTTACCTCCTTCTCGTGCAGATGGCATGTAGTTTGGATTTTTGAAGGACTTTCTCTTGAATTTGGCATCTTTGATAAGCTCATCCCATGTTGTTTGGTTAGTGATCCAAGCTGGTCGGGGATATCTCAAGTCATTTGTTAGCTTTGACCTTATTTTGTCTCTTTTAGAATGAATGAATTTCCGTGCATAATCCATTATGAAATCCTTGTTAAAACCGGGATTTCCAAACTCTTTTATGACATCTTCAAAGAGTTCATCTTTCTTAGAATTGGCTTGCTTTCTCCAATCCACTTGTATGGTATTTCCAAATAGGCATTCTGCGCGATGAAATAGAAATTGGAAAAATTTCGACCCCATTTCATCTTTTAAGACATTTCCATCCGAGGTTAACAAGATTGTAACCTCTTTCTTTCCTTTTGTGTTCACTGTGGAGATTGTTGCAGTCGTAGGGGTCACAGTAGCTTCCCCATTAGGTACATCAGGGGGCATGCCATTTTCTTCCTGTATGTATAGAGCATGAATGTTTGTTAGGACTATTGTAAACCATGCAATATGAAAAATTGCTGTTATGACTGTTTTATAGCACATGAATGATAATTAGGACTGTTAGGAATATTTTATACATAATTAATTATCATAAGCATACCTGTTCAGGTGCAACAAGACCTGTACTTTCCAGAGCAATGTAGACTCCAATGCATGAATTTGCTTAATTACTTCCTGTCTAACTTCATAAAATTCAGGAGTATCTGGTAGGAGCATTAAAATTTTGGCTTGTGATTCTATGATACTTGTCAAGGAAGCATGTTGTGGTGTTGGAGGGTGAATTCGGAGAGAACCCACACATGAAGGGTTACTCCTTAACTCTGGTGCTATATTATGTGTTGGCATGCTTGACGGAATTGGAATACTAAATGTTTCAATGTTGGATGTAGAAAGTATGGTACGGGATTTACTTGTCGGCGGCACTCTCATGTTAGGATTTTCTAGTGCATATGTAGAGGGCCTGCCACGATCCTTCAAAATATCATAAAACAAAATTATTAATAGTAAAAAAAAACTTCAAAGTTGTATGTAACATTGAACAACTTCACTAACAAATGAATAATAACATATGCAATACTAAATTGGTAAGGTATGCTTTGACATTTTGTTGGCCATTGCATGTTGAGAGCAGCAAAACAGAACTGCTTTGACATTTTGTTGGCCATTTCATGTATCCAAAAATATATATATTCAAAAGGACCAAAAGGTGTGCATCTTCATATAATCTTCAATAAGGAAACATTTAATGAAACAAGGAAACATGTGCAATGTATGCATTGACATAGAGAAAAAAACATTAGCAATCCACTCATAAAATATATCAAATTGTGTTATGTCCTTACAATGAATTTAAGGTTTACATTATGATTAAATAAAATCATCTTCATCTGACATTACAATTTCCTCATCTGGAGGCATGAATACACCATAATTAATGGGCCCCAGATCCACAAATAAATTAATACCATGGTTCTCATGATCTTCATCCCCTTCAGCCATAGGTAAATGATGATCAATAAACTCATCATGTTCATGTATTTCATCACCAAAATGTTGTTCTTGTCCTACTAGAACTTCATCTTGTTCATATTCATCATCAATAGTCATGTTATCATCATCCTCCACTTGGTCATCTATGTCTTCAAGTGGATCTTCTACCTCTTCAATTACATCATGGCCTTCTACATCTTCGGAAAAGGTGACTCTTCGCCCTCTTGGATCATAATCTATCACAAAGGACCAGCCAGGGTGTTCTAAATTTGGAACAAGAAATATTTGACTACATTGGTTTGGAAACACATAAGGTTCAGAAGTAGATTCAAACCTCGATGTATTTATCATATTGAATCCATTCTCATGCAACAAAATAGTTTTGTCAAGGCCCACTTCAATGAGCCTATACCATTCAACACGAAAAATAACTTTTTTAAAAGATGTGAAATCAAGCTCTATTATATCCTCCAACACTCCATAATACCGAAGTGTACTCGTGATTGTGTTTGTGTCATATGCATGTGAACGACACTCCACTTCAAATGGTGCTGAAATTCCACTATCATAAGTTTTCCGCTTCTCATCGATCTTCCTGATTCGAAAATGATGACCACTAATCCACATTGCTTTGTAATATGTTACCTAAATGCATATGTACATATTATCCAATTAGATTCAAGGACACAAAGTTAACTAACTAGTTTCAACGATAAAAAAATCTTTAGATTAAACAATTTTCATCATAATACTTTATTTGTATATTACCTCCCCATTTATAGATCCTTTAACGAAATCTACTTGTTTTTTTGTCACTGCTTTCATTCCCTTGGTTGCCTCGTGTTCAACATTTGTCTTTAACCAATGCCATGAGCATCTATCTGGCCATTTTCTTTTATGGCATGCAGGAAGTCCTCTATTAGAGTTTTGACCATGTCTATTATATATATCAGCCCATGCCTTTTCATCTTCTATTTTCTTTTGTTCAGCATACTTCTCCATCCATTGTAACATAAATTTAGAGTTGTATGCAACATACAAATGCAATGACTCCCACTCCTTAGCATCTACAACAAAAAGTATTTAACTAATCATTGATCTAACCATTCTTTAAAGGATGCATCATACAATACTTAGGATTAAAAACTACTACTAACATTTAAGATTACCTTTTATCCTCTTTGAAGTTCCTTGACCCTCTAGTTTTCTATCTCCAATGGATTGAGGTTGTTGATCACCCCATAATCTTGGAGCCTCCAGATGCAATTGAGGCAAGTACTCAGATAAATGAACCATGGTTTGAAAAACCATGTACCCTTCAACCATAGAACCTTCAGGTCGAGCTCTTTGCCTCACAAAATGTTTTAGGACCTTCATATATCTCTCTACAAGCCACATTGTCCTGAGATGGATGGGCCCACATTGTTCAATCTCTTCTACCAGGTGTATAAGGTAGTGCTCTTGAGAATTGAAGAAACTTGGAGGGAAACACATTTGAATGTCACACATCAAAAGAGCAACATTCCTCTTCCAATAGTTCAGCTCATCTGGATGTATCTCTTTAGAAGATACCCACCTATAAATTTTACTAACAAGCATTAACATATCACCAGTTATAATATTTGCAAAATATATGTTAAAACAATTATAAAGACATTGAAAATGATATTTATAGAAGGAAAAAAATTAATTATTGAATAACAATTGATGGTTTATAATACCTCAAATATTTGGACAATTTGTAAATTGTTTGTGCGATGTCATGGTTGAAAGTGCTTTGTATTGCTGTAGGAAGCACATACTACACCAACATTGAAAAATAGCGTTTAAAATATATATTATCTTCTACATTACTAATATATTGAAAATTTCAATTATACTATCAAGAAATATAAGATATCACGAATTACCTTTATCCAATTATGCCAATCATGTGTTTTCATTCCAGAAAACTCTGAACCATCTCTTGTGAATACGGTTTTTAATGTCGCACCAAAACCAGTTGGAAATCTTATGGCACGCATAGTATCAAACATATATTGTTTCTCCTCTGCTGTAAGAACCCATGGCGCAGGATCATATGTGTTATTTTCATGTAACCACATGTTTGGCATCATATTGACGGTTTTGAGGTCCTTCCTTAATTTTATTTGGTCTTCATTGTTGGTTCCCTTTAGATGTTTCCATAAGCACTCTGCCACATTTTTTCCAATATGCATTGTATCAAATAAATGAGCTATTGGGAGATGCTCGTAATAATCTAACTTATAAAACTTAGATAGTCTTTTCATTCCCAATGGATAAGCTCTCCCTTCCTTTTTGTCATATGCTGATTTCCACCTCAAAGGGTTCATCCTTTTTGGCCGCCTCCTTTCCTCTTCCTTTCCATTGAACTTATTTTTCTCATGCATGCGATAACGATGGTTTTGAGGTAAGAAGTGTCTGTATTCATCGTACACGGTTTTTTTAAGATCCTTTGATTGCCTAGATACAGTGTTTGGCCCACATGATGGACAACCATGTTTCCCTTTAGTTTGTAGGCCTGAAAAATCAGTATGGAAACCATATTTAATTAATGGGCAGCAACATAAATAGAATGATTACAAATGAATATGATAAATAGATTACCACAACACACAGAGAGCCCCGGAGCGTCGTGAATTGTCCACATAAGTATTGCATGAAAAAGGAAGATCCTATCATTGCTAGGTCTTGATACATCATACATGTTGACACCCTTCCATAATTCGCATAACTCATCAATGAGAGGCTCCATGTATGTGTCCATATCTTTCACCTGGTGTTTTCCTATGAAGAAAATGTGAATTAAAATTTAAATATATTCATGTAAATGTACATCATTTTCAAGAGAACATAACACTAAGAAGTTCATATACCTGGTATTATTAGAGTTAGCATTGCATGCTCTTTTTTCATTGCCATCCAAGGGGGAAGATTATTGTTAACAAGGAAAACCGGCCAAACAGAGTATGTTGTTCTAAGATCTCCGAAAGGATTGACACCATCCATTGCCAATGAAAGTCTTGCATTCCTTGGCTCATTTCTTAAATCAGGCCATTTTTCTTCAAGCTCCTTCCAATCTTTGCTATCAGCCACCATACGCATGACACCATCTTGGCTCCTTCTTAGTGCATGATAGTCCATAAATTTTGCCAAATCTTTACATTTGAACATCCTCTCAAACCTCGGTGTTATTGGAATGTGGCGTAGAACCTTATAAGGAACTTTCTTGGACACTTGATCTTCACGATATCTATTGGTGAAACATATTGGGCATTGCTGTAAATTTTCATTTTCACCATAGTATAAGATATGGTCATTTGGACATGCATCATATGTTTTGTACTCCATCCCAATGTCTTTCATTGCTGAAGATACTTCCTTTTGTGAACGAGGCATCTTATTTTCCTTTGGAAGTATCTTATCTGCCAAAAGTCTGCATAAAACAACAAAAGATCTTTATATTATTCACTATACACAATATTCAAAACTTGAATGACATGGAGAGATATAGTTTAGAGGAGTTTAAAATATACCTCAAGATATCAGTGAAGCATGTATTCGTCATTCCATGCATAACTTTCAAGTTCAAAAATAACATAAGTGTTGCCAATACAGACAAATTTGCATTTGGGTATAGAGGCGTCCTAGCAAGTTGAGTTAGGGGCGAATCATCAACTTCTTCAGCATATGTGTAGAAGTCTTGTAAAAATTCGTTCACCCCATCTTCATTTAATTGAGAAGTGGTATCACCCATATATGTGTCTTCTTCTTCATTGTGAGTGCCACTATCATCATTGTCATATGCCCTTTCCTCAACATTGTTATGAACTTGGATTGGCTAAACATTACAATATCATTTAAAATAGTCAATGCGATATGAAAAGTTTATATTTTTTAATAACAAGCATTTTTGAAATTTCATTATAGTATACCTCTTCTATATAAACTCCATACTTCAACCTATGGATACCAACGAGTCGACGCTTCTTTAATTTTCTATTTTTGCACTTTTCACAAGTACAATATATCATTTCATTAAAATATTCATTTGTCCCTGGAGTAGGTCTTGGTATATGTTCATCTGAACATTCAGATGAAGATATACTATTTTCCTGCATAAATCATATACTTTAAATAATGAGCATCTACCTCTCAACTTGAGACTTTTATTTTTATAGTTTGGAAATGGGTAATTCTGTTATGATGTTTTCGTAAACTAAAACATCATTAGTTTGAACTATGAGATGCCTAAAACGCTCACTGTGGGTCTGAAACGTGGCTTATTTAACGTGGCTTGTTAAATAAGCCACGTTTCATAATCCATTTTTTGTAAGCTAAAATAGGGTCCATTATGAGTGTTATTTAAGATCTGAGTATTATTAAAAAAACTCATGACTATGATAATATTAATCTTTATTGAGATTAAATTCATTAAAGAAATAATACAAGTGGCAGAAAATGAAAGTACCTGTCTTTCCATTTTTTCCAAGAATAGTGGCTAATTAGGTAATAGTGTCCTACAAAAAAAAGTAACACTCGTCATAATAATAAAGAAAAATATTTTTAAAAAATGAATAAAAGTATCTGCACGTTCTAATTATTTACCAATATATCTAGGACTAGAATGTCATCTTATCTTACCTTCTTGCAGTAAAGCCACTCCACACCAACTAGAGCAAGAGAAGACAATGAAACCTGGAAAAAAAGAAAAGACGAAGAACTTAGACAAGGAAAAGCAATCTAATTTATTAAAAATGAAAACAAAATAGCATGAGAAGGTCCACATATTCAAAACCATGCTGCAATAAGACCTATGATAAGTTACAAGGTTAACTTGGAAGCAAACTTGAATCTTGGAACTTATCATAGGTCTTTGTTTTCATTACAAATAAAGTAGATTGCTTTTCATTGTCTAGTATCCAGTATCAATCCAATTTATACTCTACAAGCTCCGTCATTATAATATCTAATGACCAAATATGTGCCTTGATAAGAGGCTTCTCTGCCCAAATGTACAAGTCATGAAATATTTTAATTCCTTTCTCAAATGAAAGGAGGGCAGAAAAGCCTCTTATCAAAGCACGTATCTTGTGATTATATATTATAATGACAAGAGATTATTCTACTTTATTATTGTGTTACTCCACTTAATCTTTTCGAATATAGCTTTTATTTCTGATCTTAGAATTTTCCAAACCCGAGAATAAGTTACAGTGTGCTCAGCTGTAATGTATTATAACATTAAAACTATACTAACAACGAGGAACATTAATCAAGCCTAAAGAGTTAGGCAACATCCAGAATACATCAGCAGTGTTAGGCAACATCCAGAATACATCAGGGCATTGAAAAAGGCTTGGGCAGCATATGCAAGGCTTCGTGGCTTCAACATGCAAGATAGAAGTGTTGCACAACAAGAGACAAGGTCCCAAGGTTTCATACGACACAAATAGTGATGCACAGCTAAGTATAGGCTTGCGCAACAAGGTTAAGCCTTTGCAGATTGGGTAGGCATCTGTGGCTTCTATAAAAAAGAGTCAAGGCACTAAGGTTTGAGTGGCATGCTCAAACGTGGAGCGGCATTCTACAAGTCTGTATTCAAGTGGATCTAAATGTTTTTGGATGATAAAGAATTGTTTGTGAACCTGGATGTTGTTACATCACATTGACATGCCTCTAGTATGTTCCACATAATTGAGGCAATCTCTAATCCACATTGCATAATCTTATGTGCTATAAACAGAAGTGAAATTTATGTTGTTAGCTATGATCAACCAACAGTCCATAAAGTGAATATGATACATTCACACACACAAAGAATAATGTAACTAATAAAAACTGAAATTTTAATCATACTATAGCTCTATACAGAGTAAATCTTGGAGAAGAGATGTAAAACTATGCAAACTTGTCCCTCCCAATACTGCAGCACATATTTATGTACAAACTTTGCAGACAAAAACATTAAAAGGAAAAGATGATATTAATGGGGTATTACTCTAACACTGTTCATATAGGTACTTGATATTGTTCCTTCCATGCAAAAACTATGTCAATCTCCTATGTATAAGGGACGCCACTATACTTGCAAAAAAAATTATAGCAACAAGTTTCCTGCAGAATACCATGACCATCAATAATCATGGATCCCTTGGAAATGAATTGAAAATTTTCTGCAGATGATTGGAAATTTCTTAAGAGTCGCTCCGCTAACTGTGTTACATGTAGGGCATCCTGAAATTTGGGTGGCAGTCATTCAATGCCTCCAAAAAGTTCTTCTGCTGCTGGTGGAAATTTCGATTGGGTTGCATTGAATTGAGAAAGGATGATACATTGTTACTATTGTTGTAGTTGTCATTGTTGTATCTCTTTGAGGGGTGGAGTGCCTCATCCCTATAAGCTAAAGAGAGGGTCCTCTTGAGAGAGTTGAACTTGTTTTGTGTCTCCACAGTTCATATTTCTTGATTGGGCACAACATAAAAGAGAGATATATACTCAAAAATATTACTGCACTAAGTAACTCAAAACAACATGCGTATTACGAGAACAATCGTAAATTTCTGCGGGATCGAAAAGAGATATTTCAATGTCTACCTAAAACATAGCCCCATGAAATTTAATAATCGGTGATCGGAAGATTGGGCTGTATATATGAGGCCATTTTGAGGTTTATACAAAGTCATCAAGAGATTGTGAAGCTTCTATATTAGTTGTCTATCTTGATGTCCCATCAGGTCAGAGAGATCTGACAACTTGGAAGAAAATGCCATCTTTGTCTTCTACATGTTAGGAGGGGGTTCTTTGGATTAAACACATATTTGTTGTTGGCTTGGGTGCCGTAGAGAAATTAATGATGAACGCTATATGGCCCCATATGTAAAATGAAAAACCAGTTGTCATTTTCTGCAGGAAAAACCAGTTGTCATATTATGCAGCAAACTTGTTGCTATAATTTTTTTTGCAAGTATAGTGGCGTCTCTTATACATAGGAGATTGACATAGTTTTTGCATGGAAGGAACAATATCAAGTACCTATATGAACAGTGTTAGAGTAATACCCCATTAATACTCCATTAATAATCCGCTGAACTGGTGGTCAAATTCTGAAGCGGAGCTGAAGGTGAAGGTGTCAACTGTAGAGGAACATCAGTTCGACGTTATGTGGAAAGCGTGTGAGCTAACTCCTATGAAGAAGGATCTAAATGAATTGAACAGCAACTCTGAGACATCCAATTGTCCCAACATGTGGGGAGCCACTTGAATTAGTAGCCATCAATCCTGAACAGGAAAGGTTATTAAAAGTCGCAGTCCTCAAGTCCGGCGAGTTGATGGTTTTTATTCACAACTTCAAAGATTCTTGCCTGTATCTATACCGATGTCCCAAGGTCGGCTACAACTTGAATAACACGAGTTGTCCTATATATACATTTAGGAGGGGGTTCGATTTGCTGGCTCTAGATGAATCTACACGCTATATGGCTCTATATGGAAAAGAAAGGAGCAAGATAGTAATATACAAGTTTGATGAATCATTTCGGAAGGTCTATTGGACTGGTGTTGAGGTTAATCTTGAATCATATAAGGGGAACAAGATCATTACATGGATGCATTTAATTCCATGGAAAATGGAGCTGCTCTTGGTTGATGTCGGAAACAGGGCAAGAGTAGTAGAAATCCATGATGAAGGCAAAGCATATTTCTCTTCCGATGCAGTGGCCTCCTTTTAAAGCATGCCCCTATTTAGGATACATATGATGAAGGCTTGTTGAACTGGAAAGAGAAGAAACAGGAATTGTTGGTTCCTGCCCCTATTTAGGATACATATACCACATTTTTGACAAATTTGCTACAACTCCTGCATTGTTTCCAGATTATAAGAAGTGCATTACGTTCAAAGTGGTATTAGAAAGCAGCAGATCGGCTCCCTGCTATGGAGAGGCATGCATCAAATATTTAGAAGCACTTATTAGACAACTTAAGGCAGGTAAAGATAAAGATTTTACAAATATGAAGATTCAATTCCTAACCGACAATGTAGAGAATTACCTGATATCAGTTCCAGCAGAGGAACAAACCCCTGTGAAAATGGGAATGTGGGTTCGCAAACTTGTATGCCTCGTGCCCGTTCAAATAGCTCGTGCAGAAAACAATGCCATGGTAGCTCTCTAGGATGGACTTCAAATACCCCATGATATTAGCTACGTGGACAGCGTATCGCTTGCTAATTCTATACGCTTTGGCTTCTATGATGCTGTTCTCAACAGCTGGAAGGGTGAAATTAAGGTTATATCCTCCATGGGAAAGCAGAGCAGTGGAAAGTCATATTTGCTGAACCATCTTTCAGAGTCTCTTCTGGATGTTGCAGGGGGCAGGTGCACTGATGGTGTCTGGATGACAATTACAACATGTGAAAATGGAGATGGCCAGGGGGACAGCAGGTACTTGTATGTACTCTTAGACTTTGATGGACTGGGCAGCTTCGAACGAAGCGAACAGGAGGATATGCTCCTCTCTGTTCTCAACGCTGCTGTTAGCAATTTTACACTATTTAACAAAAAGGTATGCAATTTGTGGCCTTAAAATTCTGTAATGTTTTTTGTTTTAAATCCTATTGCTTTGATAAGATGTACTTAGTTGAGATGAGGGGGGAATCCATTTTATGAAAAATAAAATATGAATAACCCATCCATCGTACACTTTCTTTCTTACCTGTTTCCGGTATTTAACAGGATTTTCACTTAGACAAGGACACAGAATCTGCATTCAGCCGGTTCCAGAATGGCATCAATTTGTTGAAGCAGGACAAAAATTTGTTTAAAGGTCTATTTTACATCGCAATCAAGGATGTTGATACATCGCAATCAAGTGTGTGTTGGGTTTATTACAATGGGTGTGGCAACGATTTGATTTCCTGCAAAGAATACAACGTTTGTGATTTTTTTAGTCTGTAATCAGCTACACTGTTATAATGTGTGTAACTGCACTGTGACACAAGGATATGATCTCCTCCGAACGGTTTAGAATGTCATTCTTATATTTCTCATATGGGTTGCTGTTAAGATGATGAAAGAAATATTGTATTCATGCATTAGGGCTTCCTTACTAGAATGATGTACTGGTTCAGATTAGGCTTTTCATATATTACCAGTGCAGGTCAGGTATCTCCGTACATGACTCCCAACATGATTATGGTGATACATAACTTATTGGACTGATTTGTCAGAAAAATTGTGATACCCAGTAAACTATGGACCCTAACATTAAGGTTGTCATACACAGTTATTTTTGCAGAATGGGCCCTAACATTTGTTTTTTCATGTACAATTTTGTTGCAGAATGGCATCAGAAGAGATTGAGCAATCAGTCAGAAGTCATGAAATCTGAAGCAATTATGAATGCGAACAACAATGATCGAAACGCCCAAAGCTGGAAGATTTCTTGGGAGGAGCATTTGTAGGTGTTCGGTTTTCGATGATGCGAAACTCATCACATTCATACATCAAACTGGATCAAATTTATGGCAAGGCACTGCACCCGCATTCAAAGCGAGAGATTTAGATCACAACTTTCAGAATGAATACCAAAGATTGTGGGAGATCATATGCACGTCAATGGATTCTCAGACTTAACCAGTGATTCATCTAAGCACTCCCAGTATCAGTCTGACCAAGCTCATGCTTCGACTGCAATGCAAGACATATACAACAATAATGGGGATCAGGCCTACAACATGTTTTCAGACTGCAGCCTCCAGCTTTCTCAGAGCTCATATATGAATTGACACCTGTGTATTGATCGGTCGACAGTTACATCAAAATCTCGATTGTATTGATTACATTGTCTGAGATCTCCATGCATTTCTAAGTTTTTCATTACTGTCATATATATATATATATATATATATATATTTGAATTCGACAAATCAGCTCTTAAGCATGTTGGTTAACTTAGAATAGGCAAGACAAGTGCAAATTGTCTCTCCAACAACTATAAAAGCTGGTTTAGAACTGACAATATGAGCGGCCATAGCCACATAAAAACTTCAAAAATTATCAAAATTATTTACTACCATATAGAAACTACAAAAAAATTTATAGCCCAATATTAATCTTGATCACACAACCATTGAAATATTCAGTTGATTGTGCTGCTCTTTCTATCTTAAAAGCAAAGAATCAGGTCACTTATCTCACATGCAAACAGACCAACTCAACCCGGGATTTTAAAAAAAGATAACACAGTGTATTTTTGACTAAATTTGCAATGTTAGCTAAAAAGATTGTATAATTGCCGATCCTTATAAGAAATAAAGAAAACTCATGAATTAGGTTGGTTATGAAGTTGAATGCATAAGAATTTTCCAAGAAGAGACATTGTTTTCATTCAAACAATGAATCTTAGCCCTTTATATCTGTGGAAGAAAAAAACAGACACCAATTGAGATGTTCAAAGATTTGGAAGCTGGTAAACACAATTTAATTCTTATTCATATCTAAAGATCTAAACAAGCAAAGAAAGGAACGGACTAATCTGAAGACATTTCACCTGTCCTGTACAAAAATGGCAGGCGTGGTTTATAACAATCAAGTTGAACTGAATGATGAGTTCTTTGCACGTATGGCAACTTGAAATAAAAACCTAAAAATTATGTAGGATGCACAAGGTTGTGTATTGTGGAAGGAGAACTTTCATAACTCTCATAATAATGACTGTTATTTTGTTGCTCATGTTGCCGTGCCTCTTGAAAATCCCATATAGAACCTGAGAAAGACTGGTCTAATATAGACTCAGAGAAGGAGTGATCTTCCACTTGCTCTTGGATTTGGCTCTGGTTACTCTGATTTTGCAGGAGGTAACTGTTTTCTATGAAATCCTGCAATGGGACTCCAATGGGATCCCATAATGTTTCATCAAAGGAGGCCAATTTGGAGGAGTGATCTAATTGGCATGAGTGTAAGGGATCAGAAATAGTATCTGAAGCTGATGGGCATAGATGATTTTTGCCATTCCTTGTAGTAGAAGGACCTTCAATTACTCCCAGCTGCTCTAGAAACTCTCTTAGGTCGACCTGCTGGGAGCTTTCCACTATCTCAAGAGGATCAGCAGCGTCATCAACACTCATATGACTAGGGGCTGAGCCCTGCTGCAACAATGGCGTAGAAGAATTGCACTTGTTCTGAATATTATTATTATCAAAACTTGGTGGGAATGGGTTTCCAACACCGGGCTTCTCATGATCCTTTACACTGCCATTATTGTTCAGGTATTTCATCTCCTCTAGCTTCTGGCGAATGTGATGGAGATTGGGTAATACATTGGTATTCATACTACTGCATCCTCTCCTATTGGTCGAGTACTGCTCTACTGACCTAAACAACAATAATAATATGCACGAGCTCTCAGATTTCAGTTTAATATGCATGATAAAAATGCATATTAAACTGGAAGCCCTGACATATTAAACAGATTTTTGGCATTTGCTAAGATTTTGGTAAATAAAAAGCAATATTTGGATCAACTAAGTGTGTTGAGATCATGCATCCTGTTGCAAAGAGGTGAATCCAGATATGAAATAATTAGGTACAGTAAGTTATTTCCCAAGGATGACCATCCAGCCAGATAGGCTTGTTGGGGATTAAAGAGATTGAGTTTAACTTTGTCATTGGTTGGGGCAGAGCTAGTAGAATATAGGAACTCTAGTTTAGTGTTATCAATTAGATCTTGTATGATTGTTTGGAGATAATAACAACAGCTTTCCTAGCAGTACTGTTCCAACTGCTACAGAACCCATTGCAAATAAAGACTGTTTTGTTTTGACTATACCATGTCAGATAAAGTGGAGCACAGGCGGCGCGATATGAAATAAAGGGAAAAGATACGCCACCGACATACCGCCCACTAAGCACAAGCACACTATCGACGGCTAAGCAAAGATCTAATACGAATGCTATCTGAAATACGAATGCTAAGCAACCATCTGAAATACGAATGCTAAGCAACCATCTGAAATACGAATGCTAAGCAAAGATCTAATATCAGACAGATCTAAAAAATGGCAGTTGAGAAATGTTCCCAGCTAGAAGCTGCCACAAAATATACCCTCGAATCCTGTAAGGGCCGGACAGGTCGAAAACCAAACCATCGCGGCCATTTCTGTGCATAAATCTTTAAATGCTCACAGCTAAAACAAAACAAAACAGGGCAAAACGGCGGATACCTGCAGCTCGCCCTCCTCCTCTGCGCCTGATCAAATCCGCATGACCATCTAGTGCATGCTTGTTTCCCTCCCGCCCGAGCTTGTTGGCCATTTTCCACGCCTTCGGATTTTTCGCCCAGTTCGCCCGCTTTGCAAGCCGCGCGCCTCAATTAATACTAGAGAGTTTTTTTAATTAAAAAAATACATTAAGGGTTTTTGAGACAAAAGTAGGAGGGTGCATTAATTAGAGACAAAAATATATTTTTGTCTCTAATTAATGTCTCAAATGACCCCCCCTTGTAGTAGTGTGGGTATTTCCAATATATGGTCCATTTTATCTATTCTTTGAGTCTATTGTAGTTTTTGGTCCTTCTTTGGGTTTCTTTCCCATTATGGGGAGACCGGTGTGCCGATAGGGTCTAAATTTAAATTCAAGAAATCTAGAATTTTTTTTTTTACTGTATTTTATATAGAAGTGAGTGGTACAATATCATTCCTATGGAAAAAATATTTACAATAATTTAGAGCATTTGAAAAAATATGAAGAACATCAAACCTTCTTTTTTCATCGAGTACTCAAATTACAACATTAAAAGTGACAAGGTTTGGTATGTGTGACATTATACTTCTCTCTATAGAACAATGCTCTTATACTTTTTGATTTTGTTTTAAAGATTGTGTAAATTCCTAGGGGATGGATAATAATGGAGGGATATTATATGACCCAAAAAAACTCCCATTTTTATGTCATTCCTATGAGCATTAACATGATTTCTAAGACGGATATTACTATATGAGAGATATGCATATAATTATGGGAAAGTGAGTATGGATTTCAAAGATCTAAAGTTGAAATACTTGATATTCAAAACATTTTTTCTTGTTTTCCTATTTCTATAATCATGCACTAACATTCCATAGAAATTACAATAATAATTATAGGGGAGGTTCTTTTTTCCTATTGATTTTTATACCTATCTTCATTATGTTTCTATCTAGACCATATTTATGTTGTTTATTATTTGTTACTATATTTAAATTTTTGACATAACTTATATTCATCTAGAATTCTCAATTTTTAATTATTACTAGATCAAAAATATTAATGCATGCTTGACGAGCATCGTTGGTACTCGTAATTTAGTTATCTTATGTTTTTCAGTCCAAGGCGGTGTCCATGGCTATCTGCAACAAAGGAAATAGTTGGAACTATGCTCAATATTTATTTAATAACGAAATTAACAAAATACTATACTAATTGCCAGAAAGAAATGAAGTTGATTGACAACAAAAGACTAATGAATGCAAAATTAAAAGTACTGAAAATAATGCGATCTTGATAAATCAAATTAATGCAAAATAATAGAGGGAAATGAACAAGAAATTATCCCTTCATGTTGGGGAGGAGTGGCCCTTGCTCCTTCCCATCAATCCGGTTCTGATTCTGAAGTCACAAGAGTAGAATTTTCCCTTGAATCAACACTTTATTGAACTAGCAATTGCACCATAAGTGTGCAATGGAAATGCCAATAGGTGGGCATGACGAGGGATGTGAGTTCAATAAATGAGTGTGGTTAGAATCGTGAATACAATTAGAAGTAATAATGCAAGTAATGATATTCCAAGTGTTATTCCTTTAATAATAAGCCATGTGTTTCAAATTCTATTCCTTCAGTAGTAGCTAGGAATATTGCTTAATAAACACTCTTACACTACATATTAAATGTGTGTCCTCTTTTGCCAATCTTCAATCTACTTGTCTTTTACATACATATCATTTTATAGTAAAATATTTATGTATCTACACCTCTTGGTAACTACATATTAAAACACGTCTGAATCTCCCATCCACCTATCAAGCATATATACAAATAGAGCACTATGTCATTTTCCAATAATAGAAATAAAATTAGCGTATTATCACTGGTAAGTAAGGCAAGTCGCTTGCACACATTGTATTGGTGTTGGGAGATTTCACAACAATTAAATGTTACCCACACCTTGTATGCCTTTTTATCAATATTTCCTTGATATGACAAGTATAATAGGGTAAGTGCACAAAGAGGGGGAGGGGGTGGTTGGGGCAAAAACTAGACACAAATTTGATTTTAAGTGAAACATGATCGCATTTTGGGAAAGCGCAAACGCGTTATGAATTATCGTTTGGTAATTACTAATCCTAAAATGCTAGCGCGTTATAACGAGCTCACATTCATGATTGCTATGTGGTATATATGCTTATGGGAGGGATATATTTACTAATATTTTACAAATTTTTCTTTTATTAATCTTAATACTTTATAATTTCTTATACTTTAAATTTATTTTAGTAAAATATAAGAAGTTAGGGTCACTCGCACCTTATGGAACTAGTCTCACAGCTCCATCTGTCACGGTTTAGAAGATAGTTTTTCAGATTCTAATCTAGTCAGTACATAGGTATTTTTTAGGATTCAACATTCAACCTAAAGCTTTTAGGGTTTAAATTATACAATCGATATCTATTTTGTGAAAGAATATAGTCATTGTTTAGGTTTTGGGGTCTTCTTGATTGGTTATTGACATTTGTAGGAGTTTTAGATGTGTCAAAACTATATTTTATAAAGCTCACAACTCCCAAAGGTAGCAATAATTGCTTGAATATATGGACTCATGCAATTCCTTATAACACATAATAAATCAAAACACATGTAAGTTTTTATCGATTCAAATAATCAAGGGAATGGTCATCATGAGGTGCTGAAGGATCTGAAACATCATGAAGACAATGACTGCTATTAGAAAAATCATGAGGTCTTCCTCAAGGCTTCCTTCATTCTCTTAGTGTTATCCCTATCCCAAGAATTTCCTCTAGTGCTATGTTTTGGTCCAACTCTGCCCTGACTAGTTCAATTGGGTTTGTTTCCTCAACTAAGAAGCTTCAAATCTAGGCACCTTTGAATCTATTCCTCTCTTTTGAGATAGTATTATCATTCCATCATGTTCTCAAAAAACTAAACCACCTATTTCACTCATCTAGTTGCTCAACATTCATCCAAAGACTCCTCTCACTTTCCTTTACCAAAATTGCCCTTACATTGCACAAGAGCAAGGTTCACTGGTCACTTCTTGGTTTGTCTACTCTGCAAACTCTTCATGCAAGCTAAAAGCATCCCTAAACACCCTTCTCAATCTCAAGGAGGTATGAAAAGTTTGGTTAACATAACCTTCCATTAGCTGCTCCATTCACTATCCACTCTCTTAGACTGGCCTTCCCACTTTCTAGCCCTACCTAGGTGTTATGTTGATTGTATCTTCAGCTTTAAACACATACTCAACAAGTTTGAGGGAATTGTAGAGTACCCATTAAGGGTTTCTAGTTGCATTAAGAGTTTTAGGTTTGAACTCCAAAGATAAATACCACTTCCTTCATTAAATTGAGCTAACAATTAGGTCTAGGTTTGTATTTGTTGTTTCTCCCCTAGACTATCACTCACACCTCAACATGCACCCAATGAACCTTCTAATTTTCCTTTGAATCTCCTAATAGACCTCCTTAGCATCATATCTACCAATTTTCAAGCTTCAACTCATCGATTAGAGCCTTCAAACCATGAGCCCTAGGCTTAACCAATGAGGGGTTACTAAACAACTCGGGAAGGTGAATTTCCTTTACCTTTTGACTTGTACAAACTTTCAAAACTCCAAATAAATTCTAGGTTTATTAACCCATTCCCTTCATGATTATTTTACTAGTGAGAGAGTAATGAACCTTTCAAAGGCTTAGAACAATGGGTCTTTTCTTATCTTCCTGTAGGTGTATAGTAGGGTAGGGTTACTATGCTTTCGAGGGTTTACTCAAACTAATCATAGTTCTAGCTAACATTCCACATTTTTGGAAGTTTATGAGGTGTCATGCACTCTTCCATAATCTTCCACTCTTCTCCCACTCAATTTTCTTGATGATACTCTCCCTTGATCCTTTTACACAACTTGTACACTAACATGCCATGTCTCTAGACTGTTAACAACACTATCAACAATAATGGTCAAATACAACCTAATATATGTATATGATATTTTTATGAGCATGTCTCATTCACAATATAACTCTTCAACTCGTTCCTCTTGTCTTTCTTAACTTTGACTGTGCTTCAAAGTATTCAACCATTAATTATTCAACAAAATCACCATAACTCACAACCACAAGAACAAGCATATACATACATGCAAGGAATGTAATGAAATAATCTATACTTATCTCTCCATCAGTCTACAAACACCATCTTGAACAAGCATTTGGATTCACCATTAGCATTTTCATCATATAATCACCATACATAGATTCCCTATATCACAGTGGTTTGTAAACTATGTTTTCTTCAAATTCTTGGAGCCTCAGCTCTCCCAAACCTTGGATCATTTGAATGATAGTCTCATCAGTTACAAACATGAGGTTTTGTACTCCTTATAAGATAATTACTATTTGAATTGTGACCCTTTAACTTCCTTTAGTCTTGTGACCTTTCAAGTCCCTCAATACAACATCATAGCTTAAAAATGGTGACTCCAAGACCCATACTTCCTAAATTCACTCACATTGACTCCTAGACCCCACTAAGACTTACATTCATGACTTAAATCCCCTAAAGACCTACATGAAACCTTGAGATTCCTAGTCCATACCCATAATAGCCTTCAAATTCACATTTTTCACTTTTAGAGGGAAAGTATGTAATTTAACTTTTTAAAAGGCCAAGACTCAAACCACCATACCAAACTAACTCACATGGATTCCCTAGACCTATAACACACCTTTTACTAAAATTGATAACACCATGACATATTTAAAAGATGGAGATTATGCTCCTACATCATTGGTGATGGTAGTCATCTTGAGATAAAAATGGTGCATATCTCTTGATATATATTTTTTTATTATGGGTAAATAGTTTTTTGAAAGGGACTATACCCTTGTACAACAATGCTCAAAAGCTAGATTTTACCCCAAAATCCCAACAACAAAGAATAATCTGCCAAGATTAAAACCAACAAAAGCAGTCCACTTCAACAAAAACAACTAAAAACAACAACTTAATATCAACACAGCTGCCCAACAACTGTGCAATAGGCCATTTGCCTAGATGTAACAATAATAGCACCCAAAAAGACAAGAATCATACCTTGTC
This sequence comes from Taxus wallichiana var. yunnanensis, assembly GCA_018340775.1. Taxonomy (NCBI): domain Eukaryota; kingdom Viridiplantae; phylum Streptophyta; class Pinopsida; order Cupressales; family Taxaceae; genus Taxus; species Taxus wallichiana. Next base: position 383,488,062 of record CM031241.1, read on the forward strand.
CAATATGGTGGGGGATTTAGATTTGGCATTTCCCTTCTTTTTCCTATCCACCACTGTCCATTCCTGATTTCCTGCATCCACTGCAATTGGAAGAACAACTACAATGGATTTGATAGGGATGTGACCCATAGGAAGGGGGTCGAAGCATCCTTAATCACTGAATCAACACCCTAAAGAGAATAATCTGGAGGTAGCTTCTCTGTATTGATCTGCGAACCATCCATGACGGGTGAGTCAACTTGCAGGGGGCACTAGATTCCTCACCAGTGTCTGAACACATAATATCTCTTGATATTATTTCTATACACTTAATCAATATTTGGTGATGTGCTCACATCTTGCAATTTAAGGAGTGGATTTTAAAGTGATTCAAAGCAGTTAGAGTTCAAGATGGATCTCACCCTCAAACATTCCTTCAAGTATCATTTAGGGATCAATCCTTCCATATAGAGGAGGAAACCTATTTCCATGAGGATAAATCGAGTGAAGATGTGTCCAAATACTATAATCATGTTTCCACTCATGTGACATCTTGGTCAGGGAAGTGAATTGTGAAGTTAAAAAGGGTGTCATCATGTTCAAAGGTGAAATGGGAAGCTCATGGAGTGAGTTGAGGATCATCATATCTTTATTTTGCATCATGTTAAAACCTCTTTAAGGAACAAGCCAAGATGAGCTATTCAAGCTACCAAGGCATTTAGGACCATCATGTGTGAAGGATCAAGGAATCATCTATCTCCATGAGAGGCATATGAGAAAAGAGGTGTATGAGTATCTTGAAGTTGATTCCATCTAGAGGATAATTCTGGAGCCAGGAGGGGTAAGAGGATGATCTTCATAGAGAGCACCATGTATGTAAGAATGAGAAATTGTCTGAGTTTCACTTGATGTCACTCACTTGGTAGTGTTATTAAACACTCATTTGAACCTTGTAGTGTGATCACACTTCAAAGGAGGAAGGACATTATAACCACATCATTTCATTCGAATATGTGGCCACATGAAAAGAATCTCATTCAGTGAAAAATACTTCCATCTACATGGTGAATACCTATTTCAGTAAGTGATAGATAATCAGAAAATGGTTTGAGAATCATGGAGTTGATTTGTGATCACTAGGGTTAATTATGGAGGCCTTAAAAAATAAGAGAGTGATCCTCACTCTTTCCTTGTAATTAGAAGAGAGAATCCTATTCCCATCACAATGTAGGTCTCATAATAGTGTTTCTAAACACTTAAGTCATCACTTGAGGTTTTAGAAACATGTTTTCAACTCATGGTAACTCATGTTTTACCACTTTTTCATGTTAGAAGTTTCGTCACTCAAAAACACAACCCTAAATCTTGACCCTAAACCCTAAACCCTAAACCCCGAGCCCTAAAGACTAAACCCTAAAACCTAAACCCTAAAACCTAAACCCTAAGCCCGCTTAAACCCTAAACCCTAGACCCTAAACTATAAACCCTAAGCCCTAAGACTTAAGCCTGAAGTCCTAAACACTGAGCCCTAAACCCTAAACCCTATTTTCACCACCTTGAAACCTAAGTCCTAAACCATAAACCCTAAACCCTAAACACCAAACACTAAACCATGAGCCTTAAACTCTAAACCCTGAACTATAAACCATAAACCCTTAGCCCTAAACCTTAAACCCTAAACTCTAAACCATAAACCCTAAGCCCTAAACTATAAACCCTTAAACCATTAACCTTGAACCCTAAACGCTAACCCGTAAGCCCTAATCCTTAAGACCTAAGCCCTAAACCCTTAACGTTAAACCCTTAACCTTTAACCCTTAACCCTAAATCATAAACCATAAAGTAGAAACACTAAACCCTATTTTTACTACATGGAACCCTAAGCCCAAACCCTAAACCCTAAATGTTAGACCCTAAAACCTAAACCATAAACCCTAAACCATGAGCCATAACCCTAAACCCTAAGCCCTAAATCCTAAACCCAAAACCCAAAACCCTAAAACCTAAACCATGAGCCCTAAACCCTAAACCCTAAACCATGAGCCCTAAACTCTAAACCGTAAATCCTAACCTCTAAGCCCTAAACTTTAAACGTTAAACCCTAATTCCTAAACCCTGAACCCTAAAACCTAAACCCTAAATCCTAAACCCTATTTTTACCACCTTGAACCATAAACCCTAAATCCTAACCCCTAAATCTTAAACCCTAAACCTCGAGCCCTAAACCCCAAACACTAAATCGTAAACCGTGATCCCTAAGCCCTAAATGCTTTGAGCCCTAAACCCTAAACCATCAACCCTAAACCCTAAGCCCTAAACCTTAAGCCCTACACCTTAACCCTAAACCCTAAACCCTAAACCATATACCCTAAACCATGATGCCTACACCCAAAGCCATTAACCCCGAGCCTTAAAACCTAAACCCTAAACCCTAAAACCTAAACCGTAAACCGTAAACCTTAAAACTTAAACCCTAAGCCATCAACCCTAACCTTAAGCCCTAAACCCTTAGCCTTAAACTCTCAAATTTAAACCCCGACCCTTAACCCCTAAACCCTAAACCCTAACCCTTAAATCCTAAACCATGTGCTCAGTGCCCTAAACCCCGGCCCTTAAACCTTAAACCATGATCCCTAAACCCTAAACCCTAAACCCTAAACCTTGAGCCCTAAACCCTAAACCCTAAACCCCGAGCCCTAAACCCTAAACCCTAAACCATGAACCCTAAACCCTGAGCCCTAAACTATAAACCTGTAAACCCTAAAATCTTAACCTTAAATCCTCAACCCTAAACCCTAAACTCTAAACCTTGATCCCTAAAATTTGATCCCTAAGCCCTCAAAACTAAACCATAAACCCTATTTTTACCACCTTGAACCCTAAACCGTAAACCCTAAACACCGAGACCTAAACCCTAAGCCCGAAATCCTAAACCCTAAACCATGATCCCTAAACCCTAAACCCTGAGCCCTAAAAATATTCCTAAATATTCCTAAATTACCTCCAAAACTTCCAAGATTCTTTGACATCACCTTTAGATGCTTAATATATTTCTTGAACTCTCCTAGATGGTGTTTGATTGGCTCAAAGTGGCCTTTTTAGGCCTCCAAAGGAAGTTATCTTCCATCAATTCACACTGAACTCATCAATCATCGTATCCGATCATCCCTGCACATTAAAACAAAATAAAAAAAACCTTATTAATAATTTCTTTTGATCCAGGTTGAGAGTGATACCAAGGCAATCTAGCCGGAGGAAGGACGCACCATTGACCAGAAAGTGAAAGATGCATTCCCTAAGCTTGTAAAGTAAGTACTCATCCATAGTATGATTTTACCATATTCGAAGACAAAATTAGGGATTCAACTCCATGCTCATGGAAAAATTCATGAGTCTATATATTCGATTAGTTGTCGCTACCTTTGGGACTTGTGAGGTTTGTAAATTCTAATTTTGACAAATTTAACACTCCTACAAATATCAATAACCAATCCAAAAGGTCAGAAAACCTAAATAATGACTATATTAGTTCACAAAAAGATATTGATTGTATAATTTAAACCCTAAAAACTTGGAGGCTAAATGCTGAAATCCTGAAAAATATCTATGTACTGACTATATTAGAATATGAAAAACTATCTTCTAAATTGTGATAGATGGAGCTGTGAGACTAGTTCCATAAGGTGCAAAGTGACCCTAACTTCTTATATTTACTAAAATAAATTTAAATTATAAGTTTTTCTTTTATTAATATTTATACTTTAAACTTATACTTAAACCATTATATAATGGCTTAAGTATAAGTTTAAAGTATAAAGATTAATAAAAGAAAAAATTATACTTAAACCATTTATTTTAGTAAATATATCCCTCCCATAAGCACATATACCACATAACAAACACGAATGCACACGCATTATAATGTGCTCGTGTTTCATCTTCTATGGGTTTGGGAATCCCAAACCATAGGCTTGGATTTGCCTTGGATATCCCACCCTAAGGCTTGGATTGTGTAATCCATGAATAAATATGTGTTTAACAAAAAACATCAAACTCTCACGTGTACACCTCGATATCTTATGTGTTATAACATAATATTTCAAAAAAATTTATACTACGATGTTAAGCTCGGTTTTACCTTGGTGATGATATACTTCTTTCTAAAATCTGATTAGTTTAAGGCTTTCATCCTTAATTTCTTTTACTAGTGCCTTATTTTCTTGTCAAAACGTATGCATACGTTTTTGTACATAACTTATGATTTTTTCATCCAAATTCCAAAAAAACTCCTCTTCTAAACTCTATTCTACATGCACGCACAAAAACATTAAAATGACTTTTTTTTCTCAAAATTATGGGGTGTACATACAAATATTTCATTTTCGAGATGTGTGCACTTTGAAAATTAATAAAAATTATATATTCATCCAAAAATTATGAAAAATTAGTGGGACCTGTACATGGAATTAGCTAACTTTCTACTAAAGGGATTTGAAAAATAATTTATAAAAATAAAAAAATGGGGGCACACACACAATAGGTTCTTATCTTTTTGACACAAAAATAGACATACTTTGTGTGTGCACCACATTTGACCCTCTTAATCTCCACCATTTCAAAAAAATAGTAGTTTAGAAATTAGATTCTGAGCTCTACGGTACTTATTCTTATCGCTTTGTACAATTTTGAGCATATGCATGTTGAATTATTAGATGAAGCTTAGGTTTCGATGATTTTAGAAAAAAGGTGTCCCCTTTTTATCCCCTTTTGGCCCCCCATTTCCATGCACTTACCCAACAGGGAAATTTTAGGATTTACATGTATAGATATTTTAGATTTATCTCGCATCCTGAACGCCATTATCATTTTTTTCTTAATAGGACAAGTTTAATGTAGGAAATTTAGGGTTTGTAGAGGTAGGACACATTTTAAATTTGTTTTTAAGGGCATTCGATATAGATATTCCTTATATTGATAAGATTGTGGTTTAAAAGATATGATATGAATCATATAGCTTCAAAAGTATCGTATATGTTGTTTGTTTCTCCATCTATTTAATAAAAAATAAATGTTGAGCGGGAAAAATAGACCCATGTCAAAAAAACCCACCAACTGCGTTAAGCACTCTTCAAAACCCAAAGCATAACATGGAGAGTGACACATCCTAAATGCCCTTTCAAACCTACCATTTTCCTTGCATAATAATAAAAATACTTTATTTGAGATCCGAAGGCGTTAACCACGCTGAAACCCAAGTTAACATTGTAAATTTAGCAGTAATTAGATAGTTGGACAATTAAATTAAATAAGTAAACCAAATGTTACGGGGAACAATGCTAAACGAAGCTCTTGCTAATAGTCATCCTAAAATCAACACCATTATGGGTTAAATTAGACCTGCAAATGGAGATAAATATGTAACCCTAATATCTCTTCATTTTACTATATACAAATTGATTGATATGGCTCCATATCTCGTATTTGGAGTGGGTTCAATGAATTCTATGAGAGGAAACTACACTCGCCATTGTTTTCTTTTCTTTTATGTATGTAGAAGAAGAAGAAGATTGATATATTTTCTCTTCCTCCACACTTACCTCAATCTCTTCAATCTAAAGACCTTTTCTTGTGCAGTCATTTTAGCATGCAATTTCCCCTGTATAGCAAGGATTCTTCCAAAACCCACCCAAAGGCGGTGGAAGAGTTGAATCCATGTCCGATTTATGGCCATTGTAGAAAGTATACCATTTCATGTGTGCCCTAAAATTTTAAAACAAGAATGTATATTTAATTCGTTAAAAATGCATAAACGAATAATAAATATTTGAGACCCTTTGAATAGTGCATGACATGATCAATGACTGACTTTTATTTCATTGTCTTGCATGCTTACAACAAAAACGTGGGCCATGGATTTGTATAGTGCGGGTGACCTCCATGATGGTCCTTAAGCATGAAAATAAAACAAATTGAAAAAAACATGAAGGAAAATTACATGTACAAAATTATATTAATTGTTTTTATAAATTACCAAAGCTACCAGAAATTAAAATTTAAACAATTAAGAGAGATCATAGTTTAGGATTTTTATAGTAAACACTTCCACAAAGAGATCACAGTTTCATGTATTTATACGGTGGAAAAAATAAAGTAAATCTCATGTGAGCACAACACATTACTTTCATGTCAAAAGACATTTGCTACTAGATTTGGAATTGGGTCATTTTACGGCAGGGAAAACCTTGAATGGAAATACAAGTCTGCTTTCAAGGTTAGTGAAGGTATCCCTTGAATGGAGGGTGGTGAAGGTATCCAGTTGGGTGAGTATGTTATAAGGCTTCTTCTATATGCTGATGACCTTATATTGATTGCTACGTCTACTCAAGGTTTACAAAAACATTTTCTCACTCTTGAAGCCTTTTGCAAAAAAGTAGGTATGCAAGTTAATATCAGCAAGACCAAGATTATGGTCTTTAGCAATAGAAGGAAAAGAAATCAACAACCATTTTTCTTTGAGGGTAGTATTCTAGAAGAAGTAATTGACTACAAATATTTGGGGATTGACTTCAACAACAAGCTTACTTGGGAGACTTGTAGAAAAAAGAGAACGACAGGAGGGTGGAAAGCCCTTTATGCTTTACAAAACAAATGCAGAGAAGCAGAGTTATGGGATTGGAAAACTACCCAAACACTTTTTGAAATATTAGTTATTCCTGTTGTTCTTTATGGGTGTGAAATATGGGCCAACAACATACCATTATCAAAATGGAAGCAAATTGAGAGAATTCAAAAGCATATGATTACCACCAAATTTAAGTTGAAAGTCTTGGTCCCTTATGAGATTCTTTTAGCTGAAACAGGTGCAGTTTCAATTGAAGCCATTGCTATGATTCAACTTCTCAGATACCTCAACAAAATTGAATAGATGACAACAAATAGGTGGCCCAAATTTGTCTTCAAAGACCCATTGGCAGGGCGAGGAAGAGGTCATGGATGAATCAAAACATAAAGTGGATGAAGAAGTGGAATATTGAATGGCATACATGGCCCCAAGGCAATAAAGAAATACACACATTTGTTATTGATAAGGTCCGCAAAACTTTGTGGGACAATAGAGGCAGAAAAAAGAGATTCTATCTCAAAGAATTTAATCCCACTTGCGACCATCAACAAAAGGCATACATCGGGCCCTCATTCCGTGGAGAGCTAAGATTCTCATAGCTCAACTAAGGACCAATTCCCATCGGCTTAGATGTGAAATAGGTAGATGGAAAAGGCCTAAAGAAAAATGGGAAGAAAGACTTTGTGTCTTTTGTTCAGATGGGGCAGTGGAATCAGAAAAACACTTTATTACAGAATGCAATGCCTATAATGACATTCGTTTCAGATATGTAATCAATTTCAAGACTTTGCCATTACGGTTCTGTTTGATGAGGAGCGGATAACTGGAATGGGAGACTTCATCATCAGGATTAACAAAAGAAGATCTGAATTGGTGAACTGTAAAGAAAGTGGTTTTACCGTCTCATAGGCTATTTTTAGCCTCGTGGACGCTAAAAGTTTCTATTTCTATTTTTACAAGTCTAGGTAGAATTAGATTTCTTTGAGCAAGTGATGAGGAAGCAAACCCGATCCAAATCGAGCTACAACTTGCGAATGCATGGAATACATAGCCATCCCGAGCGCCTTATAAGCAGGCTCCGGGCTTTTCCGTTAGCACGTTGGCTTCACGAAGTGCTCCCTTTGGTGTTTGAGTGGGACCTTCATATATTAAGCCATCAATCGAACCAGCCATGAGCCCTTCAACTCCCGTGTACTTGACCCCTTTTAAAACCATGTATCTCTATACCTGGGGACTTAGCTTGGTCTGTTGCATGGTGAGGGAGTCGGGAGGAAGGAGCACGTTAATGTCCACGGCGTTGTTGTAGAGGAAGCCGCGATCGGTTCTCATGAATATGTAGTCATGTACCATGGAAAACATAAACCCCCCACCTGTGACCTGATGCATGCCCGCACAACGTAACAATGGTTGGCACATTCAGTTTCATCATTTGGTAAATCAATTTCTTGAATTATGTGAGTAGAAAAGGGAATCTCGAGGCAGAATCTTGTTTCATCCAATCCAGGTCTAATCCGTTTGAGAAAACTTTTCCCTCATTGCGTCTTCCCACTCCTCAACTATTTTAAGATCTGAAAGAATGTAATTGTAGTGATGGGGAGTGAACCTGTGCTCACTTTCCTTTACGAATTTAAGGAGGAAGGTATTTCCCTGCCACTCTAGACTGCATATACTGGAATTACTGAATTTTCCACAATTTGTGTGCCATAACTCGCTTATAATTACAGCACTCGAAGTCGATATATGAAAAAACACAACATTTAATAGGTTCCTTAAATGGTTGACAGTTTAATTAATGCGTGAATAGTGCATAAATGAAGAATGAATATTCGAGCCGCTGTGAATAGTGCATGGTATGATCAACAACTGCCATTGATTTCATGGTCTTGCATGCGTACAACAACAACATGGCCCATAGATGTGTACATGTGACCTCCCACTATAGGAAATACCTATCAACATTAATGAAAGAATTTCTTTTACAATGATAAATCAAGCTAACTTTTTAATCCTACTACACTTAATCTTTTATATTCAAAGCAAACCTAGTCTTTCTAAAAAAGGACTAATTATTTGAAATTATTGACAACTACTTAACTGGAAGCTACCTATAACAACAACTAACTATTTAAGGAATTACAATCATGGAAGGATTAGTCCATTCCGTGTTTGGATCAAATTTATGTCTTATTATCTGATACATGAGGTTCATAATTGACTCTTAATTGAGATAATTAATGAGCCCTGAAGATATTACAAATCTCGAATTGATTCCCTATAATCATGATGATTATAAGTCTATAAGTTTTTGATTTTCTCGCTCCATGTCTTCAAGCAAGCGGTGTTCGATTAAGATTACATGGTCCTCATAATCCATGAAGGTTGAGATAGAAGTACACGTCTCATCGTATCAACTGGTGTGCTAGCTATATCAACTCGTTGCTTTGCTATCCAAGTCATTTTCCTCTTTTGCACGAGTTCCTCATTCCAAGTGAGTTTGCATTAGTGCTCTAAGTGAGTCTTGTGCTCCACAATGAGTCCTACGCTCATGCAAGGGTGAGTCTTACACTATAAAGTGAGTCCTGCGCTCATACATAAGTGAGTCATGCGTTGGTCTATAGTTGAGTCATGTGATGACTTTAAGATATGCTTTTCAATACATTGTTAATACTCATAAAGATTTATTTAAACCATATTTGAAGAAGTGAAAATAAGATGAAAATAACAAAGATATGCACAATATTTCTTTCCAAACATAGTAAAGTATTAATTACAAAATGATAATATTATACATAGTGCAAAATGATGTCATGACAACACAAGGTTTCACATAGGATAAAACATGAAAAAATAGGGGCTCATCACTCCCCCATACTTAAGATCTAACAGTCCTCCTGCTAGTTATTCAATTTTTCCACGATTCTTGAATAATTATATTCATTGGCAAAAGTCTGCCAAGTCTCATCTAGATTTGTGTTACAAAAACCAAAGTACTTGATGACAATGTCCCTCCATGTTTTATAATTGTCTTGATTGATCCTGTTAGAGTTCCAACATGGTATAGGGGATATCACCAATGGAGGCTTGTATCTCATTCCAATCCATTTTTCCTGCATGTTTAGAATAATCTTACAGAGGTCCTTGGCCCTCTTCAATGACCAACGGAGGTTAGTTGGGGAAATCACCTCCTTCTTCTTATAGTGCTCTGGAAGTAGTTCATATCTCAACTGAAAAGAAAGGAAATTAACATTAAATGTTGGGAATACCTACTCCTTGAAATCGATACACATGTTCTTAGAATCGCCTTACACCTTTCTACCAATTAAAAATAATATACTTGAGATTGAAATCTTCTAAGAAATTAGATAGGGGTAGGGATATCATGCCTCATTAAGAGGCCTATATTAGCTTCTTCTGGACGTATGTACCCCTCTCGCTCCCCTCGCACATAGGTGATGCCTTAAGGTAGAGATAAATGCATGTAATTGTGCCTCCACCACATATAGGTTGATGGAATTTCAATTTTCTCAGGGAGAAGGAATTTATGAACATAAAATTCACATAGTAGATTCTTAACAACATTATCTCTTGTTGTGTATGCTCCAAAAATTGCTTATCATCATCAAATTATATATCTTACATAGAAAAAACTCTATAAATCTTCCACTTTAAGAATTGTTCCTTTAAAAACAATGCATAGAAATTAGAAGGGGGCCTGCATGAGAGGACTTGATCATACAATCGACAAATATTAAGCACATTATCTCGAAGTAGTTTGTTTTATTCCTTTAAAAATTATTTTCCTCGGAAACTCCCCTAAGGATATAACACTCTTGTATCCATTTAGCCATTCCTCTTAATACAATAATATGAGGAAACACAAAGCATGTCTGAGTTATTTGTTCTATAGTAGGCACGCAGACTCTGTTTCCTCCCTATTTTCTTTCAATGTTGCAAAGAGATGTGTTTAACTCCTCTTTCTTGGTTTGAAGGAATTAAATTTGTTGTTCCTTTTCTTCTAAATCATGTTGAAGTTGAAGAGTTGTCTCTTCTTGCTACTATATGGTTTGATGAAGTTGTTGTATTTTTTGCTCTTTTTCAAACTCCATCTGAGAAAAATTGGATTATTTTTATTGCAGAAGGAGTTGTAGGTGGATAATTATTTCTTGGGCCTATCGAGTTTGCATTCCATTTTTGAAAGCAATAATACTTGTGGCATGATGTGTCAGAACTAGGAGGGAAATAGGTTTTCCTTCGATCATGGGTGCTTTACCTTTGTCCCTCGACGGGGAGAGTCAACAACATTGTTTGGGGTTTGGTAACCTTCCTTTTCAACAATTGGAATAGAGGGTGATACATAATGAGTGGGAGACACAAGTGGTGTCTAAAGTAAGGTCTTCATGATGACAACTGCCTCCTATTCTTCTTTAGAAGGAACAATTTCCACTTGAGGTTCATTGAGGGTCTGAGTAAGTCCAGATGTCCTGGGGCATTTCCTAGGTTGTTCTGAAGTGGAAGGCCCTTTTTCTAGAACCAATGTAGGTTCTAGGGCATACTTTTTCTAGAATTTCATCCACTTCTTAAGGCCATGTCTTTTCTTGATAAAATGATGCTTGCAAATTAAGTGTATTAGGCCTTGGTATTTTAAATAAGAAGTACCCCAACAGAATTTTTCAGTAGCAGAGGAGACAAAATCAAACAAGAACTGGGGTAAGTTTACTTTGCTATGTGACTTAGCTTGACCATGGTTAAGGTGGATAATAATTCTTAAAATAGGGCCTAAAATTACTTCATACTGCCCCTCACATGTAAAATATTTAATTATCCACTTATCTACCTCTGCCCAGGGCTCAAGGAGAGTACCTCTTTTTATACCCTTAGCTTTTCCTTTATTGTCCATAACTAGTTCCAATTTTTCCTTCTTCCCCACAGAAAATATCTTAATAATTTCATAATAGAGGGTCCTAGAGTTAACTAATTTCCCTTATGGTATTCCTGAAATATGGCTAATAATAGTAGGATTGAACATAATTTTCTTACCTTTCACTATAGCATGTCCTTCTTCAATACTTTTGGAAAATTCCTCTGTCATTCTTGGATTGAACTCTTCGTAAGCTAGCATAAAGTCCAGCCACCCCTCCTTTTCAAAAATTTCTATTGACTTTGCATCAGCCAATAATTTGGTTGAATTTGTAGGTTCATGCCTAAGTCTAACTCCCATGTCCTGGGTTCTTAAAACATAGTAGCTAATTGTACATAGTTGGAAAGTAATGGGGCATGATAATGGATACAAAATGTCACGAAATGGAAATAAGCGAGAAGAATAGATCTGCGTTGCGGTGCATGAGTGAAATGACAAAAGTGAAAATTTGGAAAAGACAGGGGAGAGAAAATAGTTATATATGGAACATCACGAATTGGAAAAGTTTTATCAAATCCTAACGCGACAACGATAAAGGAGGGAGTAATTCGGTATGCGTGGGAGATTAATATAGAGATAAGTGGAAAATTTATTGGGATATGTGGTATGTGGGAATACATTGGGAGGTAATCAATTTGCACAAGCATAATAATGATCATCTAATAAATTAAACTTTACCATATTTAAGAAGAGATTGACTGTGCATACTTGATTAATTTTCACATCACCAACTATCATTTAAATTTATCTCCTTCCGCAATTTTTTCTTCATTTATTGTCTACATGATTCAAGGGTGGAGACCGCCATTGCTGGTTTTTAGCCACCTATATATTTTTAATTTTTTTCTTTTTTTATTTATTTTTCCAAGTAGTGACTACCATTATTGGTTTTCAGCCAATACCTCATAGCATAATGGACGCCATTTCTAGTTTTCAACCATCTCTTATTTATTTAAATGATAATTGGCTTAGCTCTGAGTTGAATTGGACAAAGAGACAGTCCAAAAAATTCAAAGATCCATCTTCTTGTAGCATGTTCTGGAATTCTTCCTTAGATGTTGGTTTGTTGTATAGCCTCAATCTATGGCCATTAACCAACATTACATTATTCTCACCATCAATTGGAATTAGCTAAAATGTTCCTTTGTTGAAGAATTTCTCAATTTGATATGGACTGATCCATCTTTTCTGTAGCTTTCCTTTGAAGTCATTGTAGTTTGAATCAAACAATAGGGCCCAATATCCTTTTTGAAATTTCCTTTTCTTAATATGTTTATCATGCCATACTTTCCTTTGATGTTGGATGATTTCTGTCTGATGTAATGCTTGTAATCTCATCTCATCCAACTCATTTAGTTGAAGAATCCTTGCATGTTGTTGTGCTTCTGATAAATCAATTCCCACTTCAACAGTTGTTCTTAAGGTCTGAATTTCAAATTCTATAGGAAGAATAAGATTCTTCCCATAAACCAACTCATAAGGAGTGAATCTTGTGGTTGTTTTCCAAGTAGTATTGTAGGCCCACACTACTTCAGGTAACTTTTGAACCCAAATTTTCCTTGAGATATCCACTATTTTTGTTAGGATATTTTCCAACTCCCTGTTAGTAACTTCTACTTAACCATTGGACTATGGATGGTATGGTGATGACTTCTTGTGCTTAAGTTGGTATGTTTCCACAAAGGAACTAATTACACCTGACATAAACTGTGGTCCTTGGTCTGAAACAATGGATCTTGGTGCTCCAAACCTTTGGAAGATGTGCTCATATAAAAGTATCCAAATTTCTCATGTCCCTTAGATATTGTAGAGATTGCACCTTAGCCCATTGTTAGATTTAGCGGGGAAATATAATCAATAGATTACAGATCCACCATTAAAATGCCGAAGACTATAGATTATGATATGCAATTGATTAGAAAAATAAATATCTTAAAATAGATAACGAATAACGAGTTTAATGAGCAAGAGATAAAAGAAAATAAAAGAAAGAACAAGAGACAGATAACACTAGATTTAAGTGGAGAAACCCGAAGGAAAAAAATCCACTGGTAAATCATTGTCTTTATTAAGAATTTACACAAGTTTAACCCAACACTTCCACTTCCAATTCACAGTCTTTTACAATGTCTACAGAGTTATTTTTTCTTGATCAGATCATACAATGATCATTGAATATATCTTATAATAAGATCCCAATCTTTAAGTCAGTTTGTACAACATGTATACGTTGTAGATAGCCAATCCCAAGAGGGATCACCCAAATCAATGTGGGTGGGTGAATCGATCGAGTCGCTTCACTCTTAAATGTGAAATACCTTCACAATAAAGTTTGATGAACAAACTTTTAATTTAATGTTGGGGCATACTGTAGTGGTGGAATCCACTTAACATTATCACCCCAACACTCCCCTTAATGTTAAGTGGGAAGACAAACCAGACATGCCAAATTAATCTTTTTATACAAAAGGATTTATAGACCTTGAATCAACAACAAGTGATTCAAGCTAGCATGCAAACAAGGGAAATCCACAGATCTTCCCATACAAAAATTCTTAAGACCAATGCTTTACATATGAAGACTTACATCAGACTATGGAGCCTTTTATAAACTAAGGCATACCCATAACTGAAGCTTCACTAGGATTTACAAGTAACTTCACATAATGTGACACATTTACTTATTAAAAACTGGAGGAAGTATTGGAAGTTTTCAATAGGCCGTTAAGAGGTGGCATTGTCATGCACACTCCCCCTCAAGGGAAACTTTGATAGGCCTAACAAGGCATGAAATTTGCAAAACTTTATAGAACACAATGGTTTTGTGAAGATATCTACAACTTGATCTTCAATTGAACAAAACTTGAGATCAATATCACCATTCAGGACTTTCTCTCTAATGAAGTGCATATGAACTTCAATATGCTTGGTCCTTTAATGTTGAACTGGATTCTTTGTAAGAGAAATGCAGCTCTAACTATCACATAGAAGAGTAGTAATCCCTTTGACACCCATGTGCAACTCATCCAACAATATTTTTAGCCACATAGCTTCTTTGGCAGCTTCCATAACACTTATATACTCTACTTCAGTAGAAGAGATAAACACTATTGGTTGCTTCTTGCTACTCCAAGTGATGACACCTGCACCCAACTTGAAAATATATCTAGAAGTAGACTTCCTATCTGCAGCATCACTAACATGATCAGAATCACAATATCCAAATAATTGTGCATCATTACAAGAATAAAAAGACCATAATTGATCATTCCTTTAATATATTTCAAAATCCTTTTTGCCATTTATCAATGATCTTCATAAGGTTATTGCATAAATATTGAAACTACTCATACCGCATATGAAATATCAGGTCTATTAATAGTGAAATAATTTAGAATACCAACTAGCTGTCTATACAGAGTAGGATCAAATTTAGCACAAGCTGGTTTAGGGTCTAACTTAACACCAAATTCAATAGGAATGGAAATAGGCTTGCAATCTGTTGCTTTAGGTGGTATTTTTCTTCACTTATTTAATGTTATTCCACCTCACCGTGTGATTCATCTCACTTAGGTGGACATGGATCTAGGTGTCATCTTAGTTATGACAGATTCTCTTACAGAATTTGTCATATGTGTAAGTGTGTCATATGAGTTACATTCCCATTTGGGAAAGTAAATCCTCTTCTCCATTATGGAGGAATATTCTCTTACATGGGAGTTACACATTCACTACCCTATTTGTACTCACCTCCTTTGATCTATGATAAGCCAATCCAAGGCATTCCATTCCACTCCATTTTTGAATCTTGAGCTCTCATATGCATGCACATTGTTTCTTAAAAGTTTGCTTGCTTTATCTTGCAACTCCTTGGTGAAGTCGTGCAACTGCTTTGATGCACGTATATTCCTTCTAGACGGTTGTCTTACACTCCTACATGGTATCATATCTCGAGGGGACCGGAATCATGTTGCTCACCACCGTTGCTCCACCATGTAGTTGCTTGTGCAATCTCTCTCACTTTTGCATGTGCTCTACTTGCATATTTCTAGATTCTAGTGTTTTTGGGTTGTTTTGTGCTCCTTGCTAGTTTTTTTGTGTTCAGAATAGGGAAAACTTGTAGGTTTGAAGGTGTAGAAGTTATGGTGATTGAAAGGTTTGAGGGTTATTTTTCAAAGGACCAAGCTGTCCCACAACTCACCACACACTGCCTTGGTTGAGAACTCACCGACACGGTCATTCGTTGCATTGGACAACTCGCCACTTGCAGTTGTTGGTGACTCATGCCTTTTTCTTTGTGTGCGGATCTACATCTCTTGCATTTATCTTTGTATCCACGACTGCACTTTGAGTTTGGGCTCATGCATTACTTGATAGCTTGTTTTTGTAACTCAAAGACCCAACACTGTTTGTTTCATGCGAACATTTTGGCGAAGGGCTTAGCCTTTTTATTGGGACTTTATTGTTTTAGCTTTTGTTCAAACATACCCACAGTTCGGTGTGATTCCATTATACTCCACCCATTCCCTAGCACGTATCCCCAAGATCTCTTCAACGTGGAATTGAAATCCTTAGACGTTTTTTGCATGTAGCAGCCACTTCAAACTCGTACTCAGGCTCAGACGTGTTTTCACCCCAATGTGGATGAATGTGCAACTCGGCTCCATGCTCACAGGCTCTCACATCTACCCCGACAGATCACGACCCCATCTCACCATCACCTATCGTGGAATCCCCGCACGCCCTGGGTCTTCTCTGTTTGGCGGTTACATTGCAGCCTTAGCATTCGTTACATAGCTCACCTTGATTTGGTGCTCGCTCACGTGATTGTGTCATTTCTCCCACTGTTTGCACATTTCGAGCTTCCCCAACTCTCCCGGCTCATCGTTTCCATGGTGGATCTGTTGCTGTGACTCGGTTCATGCTCCCTATGTTTGGTTAAGTGTGACCTAGTTCCTCTCTACTCGACGGTTTTAACTTGCTGCACTCACCTCGTGGTCGTTTCTGCCACCTCGAACCCTGTCACGAGCTCCTGTGTGACTACTCCAACTCCAACCTAACACTGACCATTTCATCTGTGGACTGGTGGAATGGTCGACATGCCTAAACTTGCCCGCTTGCTCATTTTGCCACTCCAATAGTTACAAACTTGAAACAACCGACACGTGGTCATAACTCTTTTGGCGGTTATTGCAAAATTAGCTCAGCTCACTCCACCTTTCCCTTTTAGAATTGTTCGGTGGTTGAAACAATCCCGTTTTTATGTTTTGAGGTTAAAAACATTCACTTTTGGCATTGTAATAATTTTAAGGCTCTAATTTTGCTTGTATTAATGCCCTTCCTATGCATGTCGAAGACAGAGGGTGAGGTCCGAGGTTGGCAGGAGGCTAATCCCCTCGCAAACAAAACAAACCCTACCTGAAATTTGATGCCATTTCTAACGAGTACCCACACGACACCCTTTACACCCATTTCGGGCACTTTTTTAATCAGTTTGCAAAGTTCATTGGCATTTTCCATCAATTGCGGAAATCATTTTCTTGCTATAACTTTTGACTCATTGCTCGGTTTTGAGTACTTCTTTAGTCAAAGTTGCATGATTTTTCACACATTACATGATGACATTGTCAATTTTGTAAATTTAACTACTTTATAAAGTGCCACATTCTAGGGGGGTTCACTAGTACTCTTGGGTTTTTACACGCAGACACATTATCGGCCGAGTTTGACGTCTTTCTTTTGTGCATCTTGCATTCTTGCTTACGCATCATGGAGAGTGATATTTCCAGACTTGAGCATCGTAGGATCACTTTACATCCTCTCGCCACTTCTCACCGGGAGAGAGAACTATTCAACTTGGCGTGCTTCCATGGAACGTTACTTCGCTCACGAGGGTCTTTCACCCTTCTTACTTGGGCTAGTTCTTGCACCCACTGATCATTGTCATTTGGAGGAATTTCTTGACACTTGTGACCATGTTTTTGGTCACATGATGATGCATGTCTCCAGATCTCTCTAGTTTCACGTGGCAGACTCAGATCCACCCCACCGTGTCTGGAGCATTCTTCAGTCCCTCTATGGAGACCCTTCACATATTACCGCCATTGTTGTTCTGCTATGCTTGCCGATTCAGTTGTCTCCTCTTCTTTATGTGATGACAGCCCACCGACATAGACTCGCTTAGTTCTACTTTTGATGAAGAGGATTGTACACCTGGTTCGATATCGAGAGTACGGCAGAGGACTCTTCTCCCCTTCTCTCACTATTCCAGAGAGTGTTGACACTTCCCACATCTCATCAGATATTGAGCAGTCTCCTATACAGTCCTCATACAATCATCACACCCACCTCTTTTCCACCTTTAGTGTGTGAGGACCCTTTCACTCCTCTACCTTCATTGGATGATTCATACCTATATGACATCACTCTTCTGTTTGTTAAGCCCCCTCATTGGGACAAGTATATGCCTGATCTCAGTCATCTTTTCACAGAGTACACTTGTGATGTACTATAGGTTCCTCATCCATCTACAGGTATTTCAGAGGAGTTCATCATCTCTCGTTGTTAGGAGTGCCCCTTCTGGGACTCTTACCACTTCCACTTTTCCAGAGACCTTCATTGATCCACCCTTGCTTGTGGATCCATTTTCTATTGTGGGGTTTTTTTTTCCTTCACATCAGTTGGACATCCTTTCTACAGGTGTTCACCCTTCCTACTCTGACAGTTCTGCACTTGTGACATTACCTCCAGTTCCTTTACAATCACTTGCTAGACCTATGTCACACATTTGTGGACCAGACTCATAGTTCTTTGTGTTGGAGCCTTTAGTTTCCTTCACGGAGTGGGCGGACTTCCAGCACGTCATTTCTATCCTTCCTAAGGGCATGCACATAGTTTGGTGTGGATGGCTCTTCTTCAATCTAGAGGCAGAGGATCTCGTGATCGACATTCTTTTGGGAGACCTCCTAGAGCTGTAGAGTTTAGATCTGTCCATGACATCTTCTGCATTCCTCTCGTCTCCCTCTTCTTCTCTCTTCTTCTTCTTTCCAAGAGATTTCCTCTTTGTACATGGGTACCTTTACAGGCTCGTCTGTGGCCGGGACCCATCTTTGGCATCTTTCTTAGATTAGAGAGTGGACTTGTCTCTCTTTTGGGGGAGTTTTTCCCACTAGGGTTCTCTTTTTACTCCACTTTTCGAGAGTTTCTTGTACATGGGTACCTCATCAAGCTTTGTGTGGGACCCATTTCTCATTTCTGACTTGCCACCTCATCCTAAGTTACGATGAAGGGGGTGTTGGTGTAGGTGGTATTTTTCTTCACTTATTTAGTGTTATTCCACCTCACCGGGTGAGTCATCTCACTTAGGTGGACATGGATCTAGGTGTCATCTTAGTTATGACAGATTCTCTTACGAGAACTGTCATATGTGTAAGTGTGTCATAGGAGTTACATTCCCATTTGGGAAAGTAACTCCTCTTCTCCATTATGGAGGAATATTCTCTTACATGGGAGTTACACATTCACTCCCCTATTTGTACTCACCTCCTTTGATCTATGATAAGCCAATCCAAGAGCATTCCATTCCACTCCATTTTTGAATCTTGAGCTCTCATATGCATGCACATTGTTTCTCAAAAGTTTGCTTGCTTTATCTTGCAACTCCTTGGTGAAGTGCAACTGTTTGATGCACGTGTATTCCTTCAAGACCCTTGTCTTACACTCCTTCACAATCAATCATGTTAAATCTTCTAAGAAATTTCATAGCATATTGAGATTGAGACACAACAATAGACTTATGATCTTGAAATATAATCATGCCAAGAAAATTATTTAATAAACCTAAATAAGTCACTTCAAAACGTTGTTTTAAATTTTCTTTGATTCTAATAATTAAATTTCTATCACTGCTAGTAATCAAAAGATCATCAACATACAAGACAATAATGATAATATGATTGTTTTCAACTTTAAAAATATATCATTATCGAACAACAATTAGAAAAACCAAGATTCTTAAAGAAATCTGTTAATTTCAGCATACCAAGCTCCATGAGCTTTCTTAAGACCATACAAATAATTTTTAAGCTTACATACATAAAGTTCCTTGCAGTACTTTAAAGCCTTTAAGGTGACTCATATAGATTTCTTATTTTAAGTCACCATTAAAAAATTCATTTTTCACATCCATTTGGTGAATCTCCCAACCATATTGGACCCAATGCAAGAAGAATTCTAACAATGCTCATCTTAAGAACAGGATAAAAAGTCTCAACATATTTAATTCCTAATTTCTGAGTGAAACCATGAGCTACCAACCTTGCCTTGAACTTTTCAATCTCTTCTAGAGAGTTATATTTGATTTCTAACAACCACCTAGATCCTACAATGATTCTCTTATAAGGAGGAGGGAATAGTTCTAAGTGTCATTTTTATTAAAGCATTGTATTAATCCTTCATATCCTGAAGCCATCTATCATCTTGAGATGCATCTTTAAA